>CM038676.1:516885829-517395474 GCA_021605205.1 Aegilops longissima
CTTCTCCTTGGGGAGATCAACATAAGTAGCAAAAGATTCGCAGAAATAAGCTACTATCTCAGATTCAAGTCCATATTTAGTGCTAAACTTACGAAAAATATCGGTATCCATAAAAGATTTAACACAATCAAACTTAGGTGTCATACCTGACTCCTTACCTTCGTCGAGATCCCAATCTTCAGAGTCGTGTTTAATTCTATCCAATAAATTCCATCTGAATTCAATAGTCTTCATCATAAAAGAGCCAACACAGGAAGTATCGAGCATGGTGCGATTGTTTTTAGAAAGCCGAGCATAATTTTTTTGAAGAATTATTTCTTTTGAGAGCTCATGATTGGGGCATGAATATAACATTGATGTAAGCCTCCCCCAAGCTTGAGCGATGCTTTCTCCTCCGCGAGGCCAAAAATTATATATATAATTGCGATCACGATGAACAAGATGCATAGGATAATAATTCTTATGAAATTCCAATTTCATTCATTTATAGTTCCATGACCTCGTATCATCACACAACCTATACCATGTCGATGCATCTCCCTTGAAAGATAAAGGGAAGACCTTCTTATTAACAACATCATCGGGTATACCTGCAAGCTTAAATAATCCACAAACTTCATCCACATAGAGTAGATGTTCATCAGGATGATTTGTTCCATCTCCTGTAAAAGTATTAGCTAGCCGTTTTTCTAACATACCCGAAGGAACTTCAAAGGGAATATTTTCATTTTCAGTAGGTTAAGTAGGTTGAGGAGCAACTCTTTGCTCTACTGGTCTGGGTGAAGATACCCCGAACAAGCCCCTCGGAGGATTACTTTCCATAGTAACAAGTGACAGTAAATTTCAGCACACTATATAAAATTTTCCTTAACAAATTCCACCTACCAAAGGCGCCTCACTCCCCGGCAACGGCGCCAGAAAATAGTCTTGATGACCCACAAGTATAGGGGATCTATCGTAGTCCTTTCGATAAGTAAGAGTGTCGAACCCAACGAGGAGCAGAAGGAAATGATAAGTGGTTTTCAGCAAGGTATTCTCTGCAAGTACTGAAATAAGTGGTAACAGATAGTTTTGTGATAGGATAATTTGTAACGAGCAACAAGTAACAAAAGTAAATAAAGTGCAGCAAGGTGGCCCAATCCTTTTTGTAGCAAAGGACAAGCCTGGACAAACTCTTATATAAGGAAAAGCGCTCCCGAGGACACATGGGAATATCGTCAAGCTAGTTTTCAGCACGTTCATATGATTCACGTTCGGTACTTTGATAATTTGATATGTGGGTGGATCGGTGCTTGGGTGCTGTTCTTACTTGAACAAGCATCCCACTTATGATTAACCTCTATTGCAAGCATCCGCAACTACAACAAAAGTATTAAGGTAAACCTAACCATAGCATGAAACATATGGATCCAAATCAGCCCCTTACGAAGCAACGCATAAACTAGGGTTTAAGCTTCTGTCACTCTAGCAACCCATCATCTACTTATTACTTCCCAATGCCTTCCTCTAGGCCCAAATAATAGTGAAGTGTTATGTAGTCGACATTCACATAACATCACTAGAGGCTAGACAACATACATCTCATCAAAATATCGAACGAATACCAAATTCACATGACTACTAATAGCAAGACTTCTCCCGTGTCCTCAGGAACAAACGTAACTACTCACAAAGCATATTCATGTTCATAATCAGAGGGGTAATAATATGCATATAGATCTGAATATATGATCTTCCACTAAATAAACCAACTAGCATCAACTACAAGGAGTAATCAACACTACTAGCAACCTACTAGTACCAATCCCGGACTTGGAGACAAGAATTAGATACAAGAGATGAACTAGGGTTTTGAGAGGAGATGGTGCTGGTGAAGATGTTGATGGAGATTGCCCTCTCCCGATGAGAGGAGCATTGGTGATGACGATGGCGATGATTTCCCCCCCGAGGGAAGTGTCCCAGCAGAACAGCTCTGCCGGAGCCCTAGATTGGTTCCGCCAAGGTTCCGCCTCGTGGCGGCGGAGTTTCATCCCGAAAGGTTGCTTATGATTTTTTCCTCGACGAAAGACCTCATATAGCAGAAGATGGCCATCGGAGAGCCAATGGGGGGCCCACGAGGTAGGGGGCGCGCCCTGGGGGGTAGGGCGCGCCCCCCACCCTCGTGGTCAGTGGGTCCCCTCCGTGAACTTCTTCCGCTCAATATTTTTATTATTTCCAAAATGACTTTCATGGAGTTTCAGGACTTTTGGAGTTTGCAGAATAGGTCTCTAATATTTGCTCCTTTTCCACCCGAATTCCAGTTGCGGCATTCTCCTCCTTATGTAAACCTTGTAAAATAAGAGAGAATAGACATAAGTATTGTGACATAACGTGTAATAACAGCCCATAATGCAATAAATATCGATATAAAAGCATGATGCAAAATGTACGTATCAATTACCTATTGTAGTCTCATGTTATTTGCCTAAATTGCAAGTGGTCGGAATCCTGAAGAAAAGGTTTCCATGGTTGCCCATAACGAGCTAAACTAATTGATGTAGGCATTTGATTGCACGATCGTCCTTGAAGGCAGATGCATTCTGAGGGCGATTGGTTTAGGGACCCAGTTGGCCCCTATAATCTACAAAGTTGCACGGGAGAATGCGCAGGCTCTGCTCTTCCTTCTTCGCCATTTGTGTGCTACTCTAAAAGATGAGTACATGGCAGAACATAGCGGTTCGGTCCTTTCGACCACTCTCAAGCAGTGTTTCGAAAGGCTAAAGGCCTTTGGTACCACTACTTGAGAGCGGTCCAAAGGCCGAAGTGCTCCGTTCTGCCATGTATTCGTCTATCAGAGTATCGCACAGATGGTGACGAAGAAAGTGCAGAACTTGAGCATTCTCCGGTGCAAATTTCTGGCTTGTGGGGGCTGGATGGATCCCTAGACCAATCACCCTCAGAATGCATCTGCCTTCGAGCATGATCTCGCGGTCGGATGCCCACATCAAGTAGTTCAGTCCCTTTTGGGACAACTCAGGAAACTCCTTCGTGATTTCTGCCATCTGTAATGTTTGCAAATAAAACGAGACTACAACACTTAATCCCTTGCATAAAGGCGATGATGATACAACTCATTCAGTAAACTACATGCCAATATTGGGAACAACATGAGGCTGGGTCAACAACATGTGGCATGGGCAATATATACCCCGGCCTGAAATTGAGTTGGGCTGTCAATGGAAGAACATGGCTAAGTTTGGGGGGGGGGGGGGGGCGAGCTGGGGCGGCTGCCCGGGCTCCCACGCTGCATGTCCATGGAATTGTAGTAGAGAAAATTAGTTTACTGAAGAGTTTGCTTAGTAAAAAGCTTATTAACATGGCAACACTTCGATCTTGCCCAGGCTAAACGTGAGCTGGCTCCGCCACTGATCAGAGTTAACCCATGACCATAGTTCTACCAAGAAATTGTGATACTATATTTTTCTTGCATGTTGCGTCGTCCATTTAGAGAAGGCACACTAAATTACTATTTCTATGTTGTGACCTTTTACCTATGCAATATTTGTTTTATTTATTTACTTCATGCACAAAATACACCGTTCTTTCTCTGGTCCTTTTCTTACACTTATTTATTCCTAACTGAATGTGGCAACAACATATATCAATATATATGCCCTCTTGTGTTATCCAAGAAGAACCGATGCAAGTAACTGAGGTCAGCGCTTTGATTTTTACAGATTGTTTCATGTTAGTATTGTGGTTTAGTATTTGCATGTTGCAATATTTTGATATGCTATTTTTTTCATAACTAAAACTTAAGTTTTGTTTGCATCTATCCAGCAGAGGAATGTTTCACAAGTAGTTCAAATAAGATCAACGTTGATGGCCACAGGCAGTGCTCATGTCTGATGAGCCAAAGGTGATCCATTAGTCGTTTGTTTGTGAGACCCTATAAATGGCTGATACTTCTTTTCCACTGATTTGTTTGAGATGCTCTATGCAAAAGTAATGTCCAATGCAGTTGAAACACGTTTCAGTTAATTTTACTGTAAAAAAATTGTTTCGCTTGATTTTGTTATAATACTTCCATATAATTTATATGTTTACTGGCATCAAGTCCATTTCACTTCCTTCTTTGTAATTCATAGTTGCAAATTTACAGTAAAATGCATCAAGGACGAGGAGACCAGCTCTCGGTGAAGGATGAGGAGATTAAGCATAGATGGCGGGAGTACTTCGACAAGCTGTTCAGTGGGGAGAATGAGGGTTCTACCATTGGACTGGATGACTCCTTCGATAAGACCAACATGCGCTTTGTGTAGCGAATCCAGGAGTCTGAGGTCAAGGAGGCTCTAAAAAGGATGAAAGGAGGCAAGGGGATGGGCCCTGATTGTATCCCCATTGAGGTGTGGAAAGTCCTCGGGGACATAGCGATAGTATGGCTAACCAAGCTTTTCAACCTCATTTTTCGAGCAAACAAGATGCCAGAAGAATGGAGGCGGAGTATATTAGTGCCAATCTTCAAGAACAAGGGGGATGTTCAGAGTTGTAATAATTACCATGGAATTAAGCTGATGAGCCATACAATGAAGCTACGGGAGAGAGTCATTGAGCACCGCTTAAGAAGAATGACAAGCGTGACAAAAAATCAGTTTGGTTTCATGCGTGGGAGGTCGACCATGGAAGCCATTGTGACGCCCGGATAATTAGGCTATAGTAATCACACGTTAATGATGCCATGTCATCAAAGTTACTGTTGTTAATCTCGCGTTAGTTCAGAACCGATCCAAATTCAAATTTGAAAGAAAGGCAAACAACAAAACTTTTGAAACATTAAAACCAAAATGTTCGGTTTGTGGCAAATAATCCTTACTAAATATTTGTGAAGGAACCACACTTTTATTATGTGTTTTAATGCACTAAAATGATTTAAATATTAGCAAACCTGATTATTTAAATGCCTTTACAGATTGATAAAATATCAAACCAAATTAATTGGGGTCTAGACATTTTGTAGCGGTGGACTAAATTGAAATGTTAAAATTAGATGCAAAGTATATATTTGTACAGAACCTAAAATAATAGGAAACAAAAATAAAACAGAAAAGAAAAGAGGGAAATAAAGAAAATACAAAAGAGAAAACAGAAAACAAAAATAAGAGCAAACCCCCCCGGGCCGTGGCCCAACTGGGCCAACACCCCCAGGCCCAGCCGGCCGGCCCACCCTGCTACCCCCTCCTTATCCACTCCCTCCCCCAAACCCTAACCGACAGCCACCCACTCGCCCCACTCGCTTTCTCCCTCTCCCCCCGATCCAATCGGGATCGGGCCCGACGACGCCGCCCTCCGCACTCCCTGCGCCCCACGCCCCGCTGGACAGCGCCGACCGCCTCAACCAGACGCTCTCAGACCCCTGCGTCCCAGCGCCCATGGACGGCCCGCCGTCGCTCGCCGCCGCCCGCCGCCAGAACCCCTCGCCGGATGCTCCTCTCCGCCGTCGTCCCCATCACCCCTCACCCCCGCTGCCCGTGCCCTACTCCCCGACGTGAGCTCCTCCTTCTCTTTCTCTGTCGCCGACGTCGTCCCCCCCCCCCCCAGCGCCCGCGTCGGAGCTCACGCCCGGGCCACCCTCGCCGCCGGCCAAGCCAAGACGCAGGCCACAAGACGCCTCCCTCCCGGCGCGCTCACTGCGCCCTGCCGGCCTCGCCGTTCGCGCACAGGGCCTTGCCCTGCCACGCCGGGTCGCGCACCGCACACGGTCGCCGCGCCCTCTCCCCTGGTCGCCTCACCTCTGCCCTCTCCTCCTCCCGTGCCCGTGCGCCGTCCCCTGACGTCGCCGGGGCCACACTCCCGCCCGTCCACGCACGTCGCGGCCCTCCACCGTAACCCTCACCGCGCCTCCCCACCGCCTCCGCCATGCCTCGCCGACGCCGGTGGTCAGGCGCCCAGAATGCCCATTCGGCGGCGCCCGTGCCTCATGTTTCGCTGGTGCGCCGCGCACTTGCAGAGTTCGCCCGCTTTGGCCCCATGGCCCTATGACACTTGGGGCCCACGGCCCCAGAACGTTTATATATATAAAAAAGTAACAAAATTTAAATAAATATTAGTAATAAATAATAAATAATAAATAATAATTAATAATTAAATTCGTTAATTAATTAATTAATTAATCCTGATTAGACTAATTAATCATTTAATTAATCTGACTAATCTACTAATTAAATTAATTAATTTAGTTAGTTAGTTATCGGTCAATGACATGCGGGACCCACCGTCAGGTTGACTGCTGACATCAGCATGACATCATGCTGATGTCATTATTCTATTTTTCGAATTAATTTAAATAATTAATTAAATTCCAGAAATTAATAAAATCTTTAGAAAATCATATCTTTTAATCCGTAACTCGGATTAAAATATTTTCAACATGAAAGTTGCTTAGAACGACGAGACGAATCCGGATACGCAGTCCGTTCGTCCGCCACACACATCTAACCTATCGAACTCGCAACTTTCCCCCTCCGGCTCCTCTGCCCGAAAACACGAAACACCGGGGATATTTTCCTGGATGTTTCCCCCCTTAACCGGTATCACCTCATACCACGTTAGGGCACGCCTAGCATCGTTACTTGTCATGTCATGCATCGATATGCATCTGTTTACATGGTATTCATTGTTTCTTCCCCCTCTTCTCTCCGGTAGACTACGAGACCCGACGCTGCTGCCCAGTTCGACTACGGAGTTGACGACCCTCTCTCTTGCCGAGCAACCAGGCAAGCCCCCTTGATCACCAGATATCGCCTATTCTACTCTATACTGCTTGCATTAGAGTAGTGTAGCATGTTACTGCTTTCCGTTATACCTATCCTGATGCATAGCCTGTCCTTGTTACTACTGTTGTTACCTTTACCTGCAATCCTACTTGCTTAGTATAGGATGCTAGTATTTCCATATGTGGCCCTATATTCTTGTCCGTCTGCTATGCTATACTATCGGGCCGTGATCACTCGGGAGGTGATCACGGGTATATACTATATACTTATACATGCTACATGTGGTGACTAAAGTCGGGTCGGCTTGTGGAGCACCCGCGAGTGGATCTTTGTGGCGGAGCGACAGGGCAGGTTGAGACTACCTGGGTGAGAGGTGGGCCTGGCCCTGGTCGGCGTTCGCAGATACTTAACACGTTTAAGGAGATCTGGGTATTTGATCTGAGTCTGGCCATTTGGTCTATACGCACTAACCATCTACGTGGGAGTAGTTATGGGTATCCCGGCGTCGTGGTATCTTCGTGATGCCGGCCGACCGGCGGCGCGCTACCGGATTGGAACGTAAGCCTGCTCTTGTATTAAGGGGCTAGTTCGCTTTCGCCGCCCGCATAGCGTGCAGGTGTGCATTGGGCGATGGGCCTGCACCCTGGCGCTTAGGTTTAGACCGGCGTGCTGGCCTCTGTTTTGCCTAGGTGGGGCTGCGACGTGTTGATCTTCCGCGGCGGGCATGACCCGTAAAAGTGTGTCCGGCCAAATGGGATCAAGCGTGTTGGGTTATGTGGTGCACCCTGCAGGAAGTTTAATCTATTGAATAGCCGTGATCTTCGGTAACAGGACGACTTGGAGTTGTACCTTGACCTTATGACAACTAGAACCAGATACTTAATAAAACACACCCTTCCAAGTGCCAGATATAACCCGGTGGTCGCTCTCTCTCAGGGTTGCATGGAGGGGATCGCCGGGTAGGATTATGCTATGCGATGCTACTTGGAGGACTTCAGTCTACTCCCTTCTACATGTTGCAAGACGGAGGCTGCCAGAAGCATAGTCTTCGACATGATTAGCTATCCCCCTCTTATTCTGGCATTCTGCAGTTCAGTCCACTGATATGGCCCTTTACACCTATATCCATGCATATGTAGTGTAGCTCCTTGCTTGCGAGTACTTTGGATGAGTACTCATGGTTGCCTTGTTCCCCCTTTTTCCTCCTATCTCTACTCGATTGCTGCGACCAGACGATGGAGCCTAGGAGCTAGACGCCACCGTCGACGACTCCTCCTACTACACCGGAGGTGCCTACTACTACGTGCAGCCCGCTGACGACGACCAGGAGTAGTTAGGAGGATCCCAGGCAGGAGGCCTGCGCCTCTTTCGATATGTATCCCAGTTTGTGCTAGCCTTCTTAAGGCAAAATTGTTTAACTTATGTCTGTACTCAGATATTGTTGCTTCCGCTGACTCGTCTATGATCGAGCACTTGTATTCGAGCCCTCGAGGCCCCTGGCTTGTATTATGATGCTTGTATGACTTATTTATGTTTTAGAGTTGCGTTGTGATATCTTCCCGTGAGTCCCTGATCTTGATCGTACACATTTGCGTGCATGATTAGTGTACGATTGAATCGGGGGCGTCACAGCCATTTTCTTGGTACGACAACTTATGGAGAGATACACGGAGCAAAAGAAGGACTTGCATATGGTGTTCATTGACTTGGAGAAGGCCTATGATAAGATACCACGGAATGTCATGAGGTGGGCCTTGCAGAAACACAAAGTCCCGGCAAAGTACATTACCCTAATCAAGGACATGTACGATAACGTGACAAGTGTTCAAAAAAGTGATGTCGAGACTGATGACTTCCCGCTTAAGATAGGAATGCATCAGGGGTCAGCTTTGAGCCCTTATCTTTTTGCCTTGGTGATGGATGAGGTTACAAGGGATATACAAGGAGATATCCCATGGTGTATGCTCTTTGCGGATGATGTGGTGCTAGTCGACGATAGTCTGACGGGGGTAAATAGGAAGTTAGAGTTATGGAGACAAACCTTGGAATCGAAAGGGTTTAGGCTTAGTAGAACTAAAACCATGATGTGCGTTTTCAGTACTACTAGGTGTGAGGAGGAGGAGGAGGTTAGCCTTGATGGGCAGGTGGTACCTCAGAAGGACACCTTTCGATATTTGGGGTCAATGCTTCAGGAGGATGGGGGTATTGATGAAGATGTGAACCATCGAATCAAAGCCGGATGGATGAAGTGGCGCTAAGCTTCTGGCATTCTCTATGACAAGAAAGTGCCACAAAAGCTAAAAGGCAAGTTCTACAGGATGACGGTTTGACCTGCAATGTTGTATGGCGCTGAGTCTTGGTCGACTAAAAGACGACATGTTCAACAGTTAGGTGTGGCGGAGATGCATATGTTGAGATGGATGTGTAGCCACACGAGGAAGGATCGAGTTCGGAATGATGATATACGAGATAGAGTTGGGGTAGCACCAATTGAAGAGAAGCTTATCCAACATCATCTGAGATGGTTTGGGCATATTCAACGCAGGCCTCCAGAATCTCCAGTGCATAGCGGACGGCTAAAGCGTGCGGAGAATGTCAAGAGAGGGCGGGGTAGACCGAATTTGACATGGGAGGAGTCCGTTAAGAGAGACCTGAAGGATTGGAGTATCACCAAAGAACTAGCTATGGACAGGGGTGCGTGGAAGCTTGCTATCCATGTGCCAGAGCCATGTGTTGGTCGCGAGATCTTATGAGTTTCACCTCTAGCCTACCCCAACTTGATTGGGACTAAAGGCTTTGTTGTTGTTGTATAGTTGCAAATTTACAGACGTTCATGTTGTGGTTAATCCAGTTCCAAATTAATTGTGGTGGTTACTTGTATCAATTCGAAGCTCTTAACAACTGGATTCTTCTTCTTTTATAGATAGCAAAATACTTTCACATAAATTCCAAGCCCTTAACTGAATTCTTCTTTTATAGGCAGCAAAATACTTTCACACCAATGAGGTTGGTTCTTCCTATGAAGGGCTAAGGATCAGGAAAAAAGATAACATTTTACAAGTATTCAAACCACTTTATTTATCCGGATACTTAAGTGTCATTTCCTTTGTATTTAAGACTTCTTATGCATGGTATTCATCTTGTGCCCGTGGCCATCCATGGGGCACCTAGCAAATGATTAGTATTCTATAGTCATTAGTTTTTTATTTTTAAATAAACATCTACACATACTATACGTGCATAATATACGCATTTTTTTCTTTATAAAAAATGTGTTTTTACTCTCATCCTTCACAGCAAAGTACTATTTTTGATATGTTCATGTGCAACTCCCCCAACGTACTAGGTCTACATACTCTACTTGTGTGTTCTTACTCCCATCCTTCACACCAAAGTACATAAATACTAATGGGCGAACGTTCGCTGGGTAGGAGCTCCCAGCGAATGTCCCTACAACCTTGTAATCAAAATCAAACGGATGACATTTAAGAAAAATGGTACACTGTGTTTGATTGCAATTCTCCCTTACACATGGCAATTTTACATTCCATACATGGCAAGTCCCTGAAGAAATGTCGCATGGCATTTAAAGTTGTTTTTGCATGGCAACTCGGTCTTTCGTTCGAAATTTCTCTCCGAACAAACATTCACCAGATATTTGCGTCATAAAGATAAGGTAGAAACGGTGAATAAATGGAAAAACAAAGAAAGGTGGAGACATTATGTTGTTGTGCACATATGTTGTTTCCCTGCAGAAAGGAAGGTGGGCGAAATCCACAAGGAATGAAAACTCTATTTCTTTATTTAGACGTGGTGAGCAATCTTCAAATCATTCAAAAATATAGCACTTTTTGACACCTCCAATGGAGTACACTTTTGAGGCATTCCTCGTCAAGTCAGTGGGGTGGACACGCTTGCGCGATAATAACCAATTTTGTTTTCCCTAAAAAAAAACCATTTTTGTTGTGGTGCACTTCCCTGACTACCTTTTGGAAAAGAAAAAGGACGCGGCTAGCCAGCACCCGTTTGCTGGCTAGCGTCCGCAGGCACACCACCAAAAAATGTAACCACCCTGCCCTGTCAGTCTGTAAAGTCCCAAAAAAGGTACATCTGCCCCCTCCGCAAGCTTGGCCTCACGTGGTCCTCACGTAGACAACCTCCCACACCCTCTCTCTCCCAACGCAAGGCCACAAAATCACTCAATAAAAATCCATTCATCAATGGCGCTTTGAAGAGATCTCTGGGGCATTTGGCTGGCTTTTCTTCCTAATTTAAAAGCAACTTTAAAAGGACAAAGCATCAGTAGCTCAGTTGGACGCATCTAGCTGCAACTTTTATAGGTGATCAAAGGAGTTGCTACTGGTAAGCAACTCGGGTGTGTAACTAAGCAAGTTTTGCATGCATCAGAGGCAACTCATGTATGTAGTTAGGAAAAGGAAAAGCCAAGAGAGTTACATGTACATGTAGAAAGAAGAGGGAAAATGTACAGGAACAAAAAAAGGTTTGGCCAGGCAACTCTGTGAACACTTTTGTGCAACTATGCATCAGTCATGTGCAACTTAGAAGCTCGCCAGTTTACAAAAAAGAAAGAAAAGGAGGTCCAGTAGTGCACGCGCCTTTGGGGTGTCCATGTATATTTGGGTAATTGATCTCCACCACTCCCACATTCTACATAAGAAACAAGATATTAGAAACACAAATAAGATCTTGTGTTACTAGGAGAACACATATTTCAAATCTATGTGAGAGAAACCATTCATTCTTAAGCTAAAGGATAGCAGCTGGGAGGTGATCAGCTTCGTCGCTAAGCACAACCATCCGTTGGTTGCATCACTCTCAGGTATCTCTGCTCGCACCAAGTAATCCCGCTTAAAAGAGTAGAGATTTTGGACGAGCCGCTATGAGAGCAATTTAACTGCAGATGCTCCTTTCTCTGGCCCTCTTTAGCTATATTCGCATTCGTTTGTGGTTGCCTTTTTTTTCGGGGTTGCTACTTGAGGCAACTCTCATTATGCTCAACGAACAAGTTGTGAGCTATAGTTGGGTAACTATGTACTATTGTGTACCCACCCACCCTCCCAACCCCCACCCCTCTTGTGGCTCCATGGTGTTGTGACCCCCCTTCCTACAACGCATGAAGCAGAAGTTAGGAAACAGATCATGTCATTTATAAAGTTGCATAACATCATCTCTAAGTTGCCTAACATGACTAGCGAGTATCCTAACATCATCTTTAAGTTGCCTAATATGACTAGCGAGTATCCCATGCTATCAGTGGTTGTTGTTTACGCACTTTCATCTTGTACCAGACAACTAGCGATTGTTATTCAGACAACTTTATCTCTTACTGCGACGGCAGACTAGCCACGATGGGGTGGAAGCTGAGGAGCAAGGAGCTGCTGAAGGTGACCACATAGACAGTCTTGCACCAGAAACTATGTTGTTCATTATGCTACAACCAAAAATGGTTTGCTTGTTTGGTGGACCTAACAAGAAGTTATTTCAGTGTATCAAATTAGTGGATAACAAAATATCTACGAAAGTTAGGTGATTTAGGCAAGTAATATTTATATGTAGGCAATTTATTCTGTTGGACATAGCACTGTGAAAATTAAATCAATTTGTTGCTAAAAAACATTTCTGGGCAACTCGCACGAGCATCTCTAGCAAATAACTATCATGTGTTGGGTAAGTTTTAAAGTTTAAAGTTTTGGGCGAAATAAAACCCAGCACTCTCGGCGGCGGATCTCGGTGCAAATCGTGCAAGCATTTCTAGCAACTAACTACCATGAGTTGGGCAAGTTTTGAACACTTCCTACTCAAAATCGTCACCCCACAGATGCCGCCGATCTCTGGGCAACTCGCACAAGCATTTCTAGCAACTAACTATCATGGTTTGGGCAAGTTTGGAACACTTCCGGCTAAAAAAATCGCCACCCCACAGATGCCGCCAATCTCTGGGCAACTAACTATCATAACTTAGGCAACTTGGCAATACAATAAGGCAACTTATAAGATAGTTACTGGTGCGGCAGCTATCTAGCACAACCAATGTGAAATCCCCCTGATCAAATACATAACTCAACACAGAACTACTCTCAAATTTATTGTAGGCAACTTTTAGGCATTATGAGGCAAATAATGTTTATATGTAGGCAATTTATCCTATTGGAAATAACAATGTGAAAACGAAAATAGATTTGTTGCCAAAAAAATATGTCTGGGCAAAACATCTCTAGCAAATAACTATCATGTGTTGGGCAAGTTTTAAATTTTAAAGTTTTTGGCAAAATAAAACCCAACAATCTCAGGAGCGGATCTTTGGGCAACTTGCGCCAGCATTGCTAGCAACTAACTATCATGAGTTGGGTAAGTTTTGAACACTTTATATAGCATAGTGCACATACTTCCACAAAAAACAAACCAATGTGAAATCCCCCTGATCAAACACATAATTCAACATAAAACTACTCACAAATTTCCCATGGATACTAGAAAATTTATTGTAGGCAACTTTCTCGCATTATAGGCAAGTTAGTGCAAAGCCGTTGACTAGAAAGAGAGCATACTTTCTGGCTGGAACTCAAATGCACCAAAAAAATATAGGTCGTAGGAAAGATCATATGCCCATAATATTGAGAATGCAGCGACAAAAACAACATACATAAAAAAGGTACTATAATCAACCACTACTTCCTGGTATATCTCCAATTTAAAAATACGAAATGTTTTTAACTACTACCCCCCCCCCCCATCCCAAAATGTAAGATCATTTTTGACATTATCATAGTGTCAAAAGTGGTCTTACATTTTGGAACGGAGGGAGTACAACAATAATCAAATCAACAACCTAGGAGGCACGTCGTACACATTGGTTATTTATATGCCAACACCTATGATCCATATTCCACGCCCCTTCTACTAAAATACCAAGAACAAAACCTATTGGAAATAACAACTTTTATGCAAAATTAAAATCAAATTGTTGCTAAAAAATCTTGGGGCAACTCGCATCAGTATCGCTAGCTACTACCTATCCCAACTTGGGCAAGTTTTGGGCAAAATAAACACAGCTCTCTCGGTGGCGGATCTCTAGGCAACTCGCGCCAACATCTATATCAACTATCATGCATTTGGGCAAGTTTTGGACACTTCTGGATCAACATTGAATCTCAGCATATCATCAACATCACAGAAACACACAATCATGAGTGAGAAGTAGAGATACCATATTCACCTTGGCAAGCTTCTGCTTGGCTTCATCCATGCCCTGAACATTGTCAAAACCAATCCACTACTTCCTGGGCTAGCAACGCTTGTCCTCATTACCCCCAGCCAACATATGCCTCTAAGGACCACATCAGCAGCAGGAGTACCACAGCCTGAGCATGGTCGTTTGTTTAGTAAAAAATAGTCACATAACTTGAACATGACAACACCACCTCCCCGTCCCACCCCCATATCCATCTTGAAAAAACACTAGTAAAAGAAGGAACAACACCGCCCCTGTGCCACCCCTGCCACCTGTTTTATTTCAGCCCGAGAAAAAGTTGTTACCTCTATTTCATCTACACCCCTGTTGGGTTGCTTGTGCGACCTGACCGTCACTTTTTTTGCTTGTCTCAGACATTGTTCATGCTGCAAAAACACAAAAGGATATCAGGGAAATGAAAAAAAATAAAAATTATTAGCCACATATACAATTTCTCCTGCTTGATGAAAACTTGTCTGCTTATAGCACTATATTTGCCTGTTTCATGGCTCAAAAACTTGCTAGAGCTTGCTGATGTGCCATCCTACCTCAATCTCAAAATCTAAAATGACTTAAGCAACAAATAAAAAGGTGACAAAACAGACCAGACACCCACACCCCACACCCGCTGGTACTCAACACTTAAACAAACACAACATGAATTACCATGAATTATGGATCACAAAGTCAAGGCAACTCATATACTGACTTATGGCAAATTTCTACACCAAAAAAATAACCTCACACAACATGAATTAACCTGCCAAAAATCCACATCATATTGGCAACTCAAATTAACATGGGCAGGCAACTCTTGTCCGAAGACTCCCCAAACTCCCCAGCCTCTCTAGATTCGGCAACTCAATCAACGTTAGTTAGGCAACCCCTAACAAACTCGAAGCAACTCATCAATCCCACCCAAAAAAAATGTACACAATCCCGTAGCAACTCAAATTAACATGAGTCCAGCAACTCCTACGCAAATCTCAGGAAAAATCCCAAAATCTCCAAGCAACTGAATTAACATGAAAAATAAACATGAGTCAGGCAATTCCTACACAAATCTCAGGCAAGTCACATACTCGATTCGACTGAATTAACACGAGATGCACACAATGATCTGCCCACTGGGCTCGGAAAAATGTTTGGGAAGGGACAACAATGAACTAGGGCCTCCCCTCTCTGCACGCACGATCACCTCTCCCCCTCCCTGTGCCCATGAATCCCAACGCAGCAACGAACTAGGGCCTCCCCTATCCCCGAGCAGAAATGGAACCGTGAAAAAAGGGCGGGGAGCAGCGCGATTCTTACCTCAGAAATTCCGTGGCAAGTCCCCTCGCCGGAAACGCAGCGTCCCCGACGACCTTCACCCCGCACCCCTTGGCAGATTGGAGACAGAGCACCGCGGTGACCTTCACCCGCTCCGCCTCTCTTCTGCAGTCCCCGCGCGCACCACCGCAACCTCTCGCGCCTCCGCCCCGTGCGCGCGCTCAACCACCACCCGCGACCTCTACGGCAGCCGACGGGCGCTCCAATTTCTGCGGCGGTGATGCAACCCAGGACGGCTGTGCGAGATGTGCGGGGGAGAAGGGATTGGGGGAACAGCACCGAGGCGTGGGTGTAGTGGAGGGCCCTCCCCAGGTAGGTTGTCGTAAGAGGGACGCCGAGCCGACGAATCTTCTCCGACAAAAAAAACCCCTGCGTGACGATCCCGCGTGCGCGTTGTGATCGGACGGGTCTCAGGGTGTGTGCTCGCGCGAGCAAACGAGCATCCATGCACTTTTTGGCATTTAGGAAAGAAAAAAGATGAACGTAACAAAAATGTAGTCAGGTATTCCAAATGCAGTGAAGTCTATTGGGTGTGATTTTGTGCAAGTTCGCAAATGGTCATTCTCGAGGCTCACCTTCTCTACTTGTTCCTGGGCAGATTGAAGACCGCAGCTGGAACGGTCGTGTTGCTTACCTCGACGAAAGATTACATTGAACACTTTTTTCAACGAAATGGACAATGACGGGGACATTACAGAGAAGTTGGATTGCTTATACCAGTGGGTAAATCAGTTGCTAGTTGCTACTGATGTGTGCTTCTCGCTTCCAATTTGATAGCTAGATTTGCACCAAAAGAAACAAGAAGTAGAATATATAAAAGAAGTCTAGTGTAGAATAAGTTTTCTTTGACAGTTAGAATAAGATTTACTGATTTTATTCATGGGGATAAATTCCCGCTCCAAAAGTCAAAACAGTCTGGACACTTCGGAGATTGGATGCCGTTACCACTAGTTAAAAAATAAAAACTCCAGCTTAAGTTGGACTGTCATTTCGGTCGACTTGGGCTACTGCTCTATAACCCAGGACGGCAAGAAGATTCAGTTCGACAGGTACGTTTTCACCACCACTTTCGGTCTTTTCCCTGAACAATTATGCCCTGGACTAGTCACTAGTGGGCAGAGCTGGCTAGGTGAACCGTTCCGCTCGTCCACCATCACCACTCATGATCTACAGGCACATATATAGTTGGTCAGATCAAGTTGCTCTGATCAGCCCCATCGATGCGTCCCATTACACACAGTGGTCACACGAACTTGCTGCTACTTTCGCATCAGACACGCACTCACCGGCCGCAAGTAGCCGTTTCACCCGCATGCACCTCTTCACCTGCCGCTGTGCCGCATCTCCTCATCCTCTGCACCAACAGACCACCGACTCACGCATCGCATCTCGTTCGTCGTCCGTCCCACAAGGCAGCCAGGCAATGCAACGCAACGACCCGTCCAATCGCATCGCATGACAACCTTGTAGTACGGCGCGTACGCATGCATGCATGTCCGGCTAGCCTGAGTCTGAGTGTCAATGTGGGCGCGCGACCGGCCGTGAAGCTAGTGGAGGAGAAGTGAGGCAGAGGGCCGTGGATACTTTGGCCGACTTGCACGTACGAACGGAGCAAGTACAGTAGATTAGATGCGGCCATGATGGAAAACTGCACGTAAAGGAACCGTAACCCTGGCCTAGCACAGGCTGATAGTACACATAGTAGTGCGATGCTGGCTAAGATATGGTCGCTTTTGCTGTGCTGGACCGCGAGCTCGGAGCTGCTTTCGCCCCCACAGCTAGGTCGCACTCTGCCGGATGCAACCTGGGCAGAGGGCAGCCCCGCATGCGCCTTTCCCGCGCACGACGACCGACTGCCCGGCCCTGGGCTAAACGCCGACGACAGCATAGCTCCATGAGCAGTTCAATCAGGGATCAGCACTCGCATGCACTGCACCTCGATCGCTGCTCGTCCAAAGCAAAAGCTACTCCTCCTACCCAGTGCTGACGGCGGAGCGCACAGGCAACGGCTGCGTGGTTACCCAGCGTACGTCTCCGCCTTTTTCTAAGAAGAGATATTTTCGGGACGACGATGATAATGAAGATACATACGACGATGGTGGCTCGAGCGGTGAGATGAGAGTGAGCCACACGGTTTCTGGCTTTTAATCCTTGCCCTTTTCAGCTAGCTATCTAGGCTAGAAATCGCCGGGTCTCTGTTGTGCATCAATAATTTATTAGCAAGCGGGCAATCGGATTGGCAAAAAAGGCGATCGAGCACTACCGCCCCAAAGTCGGCTGGCCGACCGGGGTCCATGCAAGGGTGCTCTTTGTTATCCCGGGCTTATCTCGAGCACGAGCTCAAAGCGACCTGCCCCGACCCCGCCTTGTTGCCTCGATATGTCAAGGACACGGTGGATTGCACGTAACGTTGCACCGTGTTCGTTTTCCGCGTTTCGTTTGGCGGGCATGCATGCATAGTGCTGAGACGCGGAGAGGTGCCAACAGATTTAGCAGTCGCTCCATGCTAGGGTAAAGTTCGCCGTGTCCGGTGTTATGATCGGTCGATCGAGCCGTGCCGGTGCGCGATGACACATCGCCGCGCCGTGCACGAAGGGTCCTGTCAAAAGTTGCGGTGAGAGCCAAAGAGAACTATCCCCTGGAAGCAAGTCCTTTCGTGGGTGGTGAAATTTTTAAATAGCAACTATGACTAGCCGGTGCTACTTGTTTTGAAAGGAGAGGACGTACGCCGATAAGTCCCAAAGTTCGGGATTTGCCCATAGGAAATCAAATATCTTTGTGCCAATTTATACACGCGAGGGATGACAAGTTTAACAATTCCGCCCTCAGTTTTGATCTTCATTGGCTGGATTGAGCAACGACAACCCTCATGTGTCATCACTATCGTTCCGTTGTCAAGAAACACTGGCTGAACTCTTTTTGTCGGTAGTCCGGCTAGAAACTTTTTTTGACACACATGGTTCCTTGCATTTACATAAATTTAATTTGTGAAATTAACTTAGACCTGATGTCCTACCCGACCCATCGCCATTTCGTAATCTCGCAACCAGCAAGAAAAAGAGGAAGATTAATGTGAGAGAGGAGAAACCCTAGGAGTGCGCCGAGACCACGAAGAGAGGAGCATGCAAGCGGCAAAGGAAAGGTTGTAGTCTCGTAGATTTTCTAGACTCACCTGGGTGGGGGTAGCTCGCGGATGAACTCTCGAAGCAGATGGCCACCAGCCGGTAGGAGAACGGCGGCCAATTCACCTTGGCAGAGACAACGATAGAACAACACTTAGACTTTATTGCACTTTTGGAAACTGGACGAGATAATTTCACATCATAGTTTCTTCAAACTCTCTCCAGTGGTATCGATTTTGACTGGCACATCCTACCTCCTAGAGGAAGATCCGGCGGGATTTTACTAGGAGTACGGTGTGAGACGTTAGAGGTGCTTAATGTGGTTCAGGGAGACTTTTCGGTTAAATTCAGGGTGCGATCAAAACTGGATGGGTTCCGATGGTCTCTAGTAGCTGTATATGGGGCAGCAGAACCTGAATTTAAGCCTGACTTTCTGGCCGATCTGGTGCGGATTTGTGGAGATGAAAATCTGCCAATACTAGTCGGGGGGATTTTAATATCATCAGGAGGAGAGATGAAAAGAATAATGACAATTTTGATGGACGTTGGTCTATGATGTTTAACATGATTATCGAGAGTCTCAATTTGAGAGAAATAGAGCTCACCGGTAGACAGTTTACATGGGCCAACTCGTTACCTATTCCGACTTATGAAAAGCTGGATAGGGTACTTGCTAGTATGGAGTGGGAACAAAAATACCCGTTGGTGTCGGTCCATGCGATGCAGAGAGCGATCTCGGATCATACACCACTTCTTTTAGACTCGGGTGAGGCTACCTATGTGGCAAATAAAAATATCTTCTCCTTCGAGCAAATCTGGTTTGAGCGAGAAGGATTTATGGAGATGATTGCACGATAATGGGCTAAGCTGGTTAGTGGAAGGACACATGTTGAGAGATGGCAAAATAAAATTAGACATCTCCGACAGTTTTTGAGAGGATGGGCCAAAAATGAGAGTGGGATTTTCAAACAAGAAAAAGAGCGTCTTACTCAATTGATTGAGGCACTAGACTTAAAGGCTGAAGCCACTCTCCTTTCTGTTAATGAGCAACGAACCAAGTCCAAGGCTGAGCATGGTTTACGAGCTCTCTTGCGAGAGGAGGAGCTGAAGTGGGAGTTGTGTGCGAAAACGATTAATGTTGTCCAAGGGGACGACAATACACAATTCTTCCATATGGTTGCGAATGGTAAACATAGGAAGAAGAAAATCATACAGCTTGAACAGGACGAGGAGACAATAGTGGGACATGAAAATCTGAAAGCATATATCTCTAATTATTATAAAAAACTTTTTGGACCTCCGAATACAACTACGGTGTCACTTGATGAATCTATGATTGATGATATACCTCAATTACAGGCAACAGAGAATGATGTTCTCTCTCCACCGTTTACTGAAAAAGAGGTTCACCAGGCAATATCCCAAATGAAGCCGAATAAAGCACCGGGACCAGATGGGTTTCCAGCTGAATTCTATAAGAAATGTTGGCATATTATTAAAGATGATCTTATGCCTATGTTTCACGATTTTTTCGATGGCCATTTGGAGCTGTTTCATCTTAACTTTGGTACGATAACGCTGTTACCTAAGAAAGATGAGGCTGTTCGGATTGAACAATTCCGGCCCATTTGTCTGCTGAATGAGAGTTTCAAAAATTTTAGAAAGGTTGGAACCAATAGATTGACACAAATTGCTCATTCAGTGATCCAACCAAGCCAGACAGCGTTTATGCCGGGACGACACATACTGGAAGGGGTGGTCGTTCTACATGAAACGCTTCATGAGATCCACTCTAAGAAACTAGATGGGGTTATTTTCAAAGTGGACTTTGCGAAGGCTTGTGATAAGGTAAAGTGGCCTTTTCTACAGCAGGCAATGCGCATGGAGGGTTTTAGTGAAACTTGGAGGAACCAAGTGGATACCCAAGTCCAGAAATGTAGTGTTGGAATCAAGGTGAACGATGACATCGGTCACTATTTCCAGACAAATAAGAGGTTGCGACTGAAGGAAATATGCCCTAGAGGAAATAATAAAGTTATTATTTATTTCCTTATTTCATGATAAATGTTTATTATTCATGCTAAAATTGTATTAACTGGAAACATAATACTTGTGTGAATACATAGACAAACAGAGTGTCACTAGTATGTCTCTACTTGACTAGCTCGTTGATCAAAGATGGTTATGTTTCCTAGCCATAGACATGAGTTGTCATTTGACTAACGAGATCACATCATTAGGAGAATGATGTCATTGACTTGACCCATTCCGTTAGCTTAGCACACGATCGTTTAGTATTCTGCTATTGCTTTCTTCATGACTTATACATGTTCCTATGACTATGAGATTATGCAACTCCCGTTTACCGGAGGAACACTTTGTGTGCTACCAAACGTCACAATGTAACTGGGTGATTATAAATGTGCTCTATAGGTGTCTCCAAAGGTACTTGTTGGGTTGGCGTATTTCGAGATTAGGATTTGTCACTCCGATTGTCGGAGAGGTATCTCTGGGCCCACTCGGTAATGCACATCACTTAAGCCTTGCAAGCATTGCAACTAATGAGTTAGTTGTGGGATGATGTATTACAGAACGAGTAAAGAGACTTGCCGGTAACGAGATTGAACTAGGTATTGAGATACCGACGATCGAATCTCGGGCAAGTAACATACCAATGACAAAGGGGACAACGTATGTTGTTATGCGGTTTGACCGATAAAGATCTTCGTAGAATATGTGGGAGCCAATATGAGCATCCAGGTTCCGCTATTGGTTATTGACTGGAGACGTGTCTCGGTCATGTCTACATAGTTCCCGAACCCGTAGGGTCCGCACGCTTAAAGTTCGATGACGGTCATATTATGAGTTTATGTGTTTTGATGTACCGAAGGTAGTTCGGAGTCCCGGATGAGATCGGGGACATGACGAGGAGTCTCGAAATGGTCGAGACGTAAAGATCGATATATTGAACGACTATATTTGGAGATCGGAAAGGTTCCGAGTGATTCGGGTATTTTTCGGAGTACCAGAGAGTTACGGGAATTCGCCAGGGAGTATATGGGCCTTATTGGGCTTTAGGGGAAAGAGAGAGGAGAGGTTGGGCGCCCCCCAAGGCCTAGTCCTAATTGGACCAGGGGGAGGGGCTGCGCCCCCTCTGAGGGAGTCCTGGATTAGGGGGTATCCGGACAGCCGGACTATAACCTTTGGCCAGACTGTTGAACAATGATGATACAAGATTGAAGAATTCGTCCCGTGTCCGGATGGGACTCTCCTTGGCGTGGAAGGCAAGGTTGGCAATACGGATATGTAGATCTCCTTCCTTGTAACCGACTCTGTGTAACCCTAGCCCCCTCCGGTGTCTATATAAACCGGAGGGTTTAGTCCGTAGGACCAACAAGAACAACAATCATACCATAGGCTAGCTTCTAGGGTTTAGCCTCTTCGATCTCGTGGTAGATCAACTCTTGTAATACTCATATCATCAAGATCAATCAAGCAGGAGTAGGGTGTTACCTCCATCTAGAGGGCCCAAACCTGGGTAAAAACATCGTGTCCCTCGTCTCCTGTTACCATCCGCCTAGACGCACAGTTCGGGACCCCCTACCCGAGATCCACCGGTTTTGACACCGACATTGGTGCTTTCATTGAGAGTTCCTCTGTGTCGTCATCGTTAGGCTTGATGGCTCATTCGATCATCGATAGCGATGCAGTCCAGGGTGAGACTTTTCTCCCCGGACAGATCTTTGTATTTGGCGGCTTCGCACTGCAGGTCAACTCGCTTGGCCATCTGGACCAAATCGAGAGTTACGCCCCTGGCCACCAGGTCAGGTTTGGAAGCTTAAACTACACGCCCGACATCCGCGGAGACTTGATCTTCGATGGATTCGAGCCCCTGCCGAGTGCGCCGCACGGTCACGATGAGCATGATTTAGCTCTGCCGTCGGACAGCGTTCAAGAGATCGCACCTGCAACCGCTCCGACCGTCAATTCGGAGCCAATTGCGCCTTCCATGGACGGGTGGCTAGACCCCGCCATGGAGGCCGCACTCTCAGCGGCGATTGAGCCGAGTATCGACCTTACCCTTCATGAGAGCCGTGACTCCAAACTGCCGGATTCTTTTCCGGCCACGGACTCCGAACCGCCTGCGCCCGTGCCTATCGAATCTGACTGGGGGCCGATCATGGAGTTCACCTCCACGGATATTTTTCAGCACTCGCCCTTCAGCGACATACCGAACTCATTAAGGTCTCTCTCCTTGTCAGGAGAACCCTGGCCGAACTATGTCCGGCAGGATTGGGATGCGGATGACGAAGAAATTCGCCGCCCACCCACCACCCACTTAATAGCCACTGTCGATGATTTGACCGACATGCTCGACCTCGACTCCGAAGACATCGACGGTATGGATGACGATGCAGGAGACGAACAGGAGCCACTTCCCACGGGGCACTGGACGCCCACTTCATCATATGATGTATACATGATGGACACACCAAAGAAAACGACGTCGAGGAACGGAAGGACGCAACGAAGGATCGTTCCCTCGAGAAGCAGTCAAGGCGGCGGCGGAAGCGCCGCTCCAAATCCCGCCTCGGCAGAAACAACGATCATATAGACCCAGCGATAGAGCAGGGTGAGCCAGCGGACGACGAACACGTCACTGAACCACCGTTCGACCACGGCAACACGGAGAATCAAACCGAACAACCCATCTCCGGCGAAGATAACAGTCCGGATGATATCACACCGGACAAACACCTGGAGCAACAGAATCTCCATCAAAGGCTTGTCGCCACTACGCGAAGTCTGAAAAAGCAGAAGCGAAAGCTCAAGGCTGCGCAAGATACACTCAGAATCAGATGGAGTAAAGTACTCAACAACACCGAAAAGTATGGCGGCAGTCGCCATACAAAGAGCTACCCGAAGCGAAAACTACTGCCTGAATTCGATGATGAGGCCTTAGAGCCCCCGTAATAAAAAAACAAAACAGCCATCCGGTCGGATAGACGACCTCATGGCCAACATAGAGCGGCAAACGACGCCGCACGCAAGCCAGTACGCGATCCACGCGAGGACTCGCATCAAAAGGACGGCCCAACTCGATCCATCTACGGGCCAAGAAAGCGCGCTCCAGCAGGCAATGCAATACAACAAAATTCCGAACACCACAGTACACCCAAATACAGGGGTGCCACACACCCCCTATGTTTCACCGATGAGGTGCTGGACCATGAATTTCCAGAGGGATTCAAACCCGTAAACATAGAGGCATATGACGGAACGACAGACCCTGGGGTCTGGATCGAGGACTACATCCTCCATATCCACATGGCTCGAGGAGACGATCTCCATGCCATCAAGTACTTACCCCTCAAGCTCAAAGGGCCAGCCTGGCATTGGCTTAAAAGCCTACCCAAAAACACCATTGGAAGTTGGGAAGAGCTTGAGGATGCTTTTCGGGCAAATTTTCAAGGGACCTATGTCCGACCACCGGATGCAGACGATTTAAGTCATATAACTCAACAGCCTGGAGAATCAGCCCGAAAGCTTTGGAACAGGTTCCTCACTAAAAAGAACCAAATAGTCGACTGTCCGGACGCCGAAGCCTTAGCAGCTTTCAAGCACAGCGTCCGAGACGAATGGCTTGCCAGACACCTCGGCCAAGAAAAGCCGAGAACAATGGCAGCATTAACAAGCCTCATGACCCGCTTTTGCGCGGGCGAGGACAGCTGGTTAGCTCGATGCAGCACCGGCGACCCAAGTACATCCGAAGTCAGGGACGGAAACGGGATGCCACGACGCAACAAAAACAAGCGCCGGAATAAAGAAGACAACTCGAAGAGCACGGCGGTAAACACCGGATTCAAAAGCTCTCGGCCAGGTCAGCAAAAGCTGCCCCCAAAAGGCAACAGAGACGAACTGTCCAGCCTAAACAAGATTCTGGACAAACTATGTCAGATCCACAGCACCCCTGATAAACCTGCAAATCTTACCGATAGAGAATGTTGGGTCTTCAAGCAGTCCGGCAAACTCAACGCCGAACACAAGGGGCTGGATACACCAAGTGAAGACGAGGACGAGCCTCGCAAACAAAGCACTGGGGAACAGAAGAAATTCCCACCAGAAGTCAAAACAGTAAACGTGTTACACGTGACGAAGGGGAGAAACAAAGCGGCGCTCCTAGAGACACATGCCCCAGGGCCCGCTACTGCGGAGTTCTGCCACTGGTCGTCCCAACCGATCACCTTCCAACATCGGGATTACTCGGCCAGTACCCAGCACGCAGGATGGACTGCCTTGGTGTTAAACCCGATAATTGACGGATACCACTTCACACGAGTCCTGATGGACGGCGACATTAGTTTAAACCTGATATACCAGGACACATTCCGCAAAATGGGGATAGACCCAACAAAAATCGGTCATAGCAACACTACTTTTAAAGGAGTAACGCCAGGCCCAGAAACCCATTGCACGGGCTCCCTGCTACTAGATGTTATATTCGGCTTTCCCGATAACTTCTGAAGCGAAAAGTTAACCTTTCACATCGCTCCGTTCCAAAGTGGCTATCAAGCACTACTCGGACGCGAAGCTTTCGATCGCTTTAAGCAATACCGCATTACGCTTCTCTCACGCTTAAGATGCCCGGTCAACGTGGCATCATTACAGTAAATGGAAGTATTGAGCGCTCCTTGCGCGCAGAAGACCGTGCGGCTGCCTTGGCAGCCGCACACTAGACGGCCTCACCAAATAGAGCATCCCACAGGTCGTTAAGACCACAGAAACGGTTAGACGAGTCCGGTGTAGCTATATATAATTGATACAGGTTTGATGGCTATACCACTATAATAATACAAGGGGCTCAACGCGCGTAAACAAGTGAAAATTAGACTCAAGTTTACTTGAACTGTATATGGTTTATTTAGTATAACCTACCGTTTTGCACGACAACTTCTCAGCCAAGTTCCTCTCTTTTACAGATGACCATCGTGCTACACCCGTCTAGGATACGGCACAACGTAGACACAGGCGCAGACGTGCAACAGGGACCCGTTCCAAGGATTCTTTTTAGATTAAGACCCTGCGTAAACCTTTTTTACTGTCACTTGTTGATACACATCCCCCTGATTCTCTGTACAACTGAGAAGGATGCTGACGTATTGGCATGTGGCCACGTCAGAATATTGCACGTACCTGGACACCAGGGGCTTATTACAAAGGGCACTGCTCAGCCCGGTTTACATCATAAAGACCGAATACCTTAGGGAGTGTTCGGCGTCGCGAGTTTGGCCTTATATGCATCAGCTCCGAATCATGCCTTTGGTCAAATGTTGGGTTTGCCCAGCTCCTGTGTTTTGCTGCTTTACGTTCCACTCTATCGGCTAAAGCGGCACCAGGAGAACTACTGCGATTGTGCCCCGGGTCATCCGGACGAGCACCTCAGTAGAGAAAGCCGAAAACTGACTGTCATGATATAGTGTGAGACTGGTCAACCACTCGATGACCTAGCGGAATCTTCGGGATTTCTCCGCCTAACCGAAGGGCCGTTTCCCGGCCAGGCATGTACGCGCCCCGAATTCGGACGAGCGCGGAGCCACCAGGGGCTATATAGTAGCCCCACTATCAAACTCCTCTGGCTAAGTGAAAGTGTTAAAGCATTATAGTCCGATTGCCTAGTTCGCTGCGCTATCACCTCCTTAATGGACCAAGACGTTAGATCAAGTGTGAACATGCGTCTTCTGCGAGCACCCCCACATTATATGCGTGGGGGCTGAAGCCGACGACTGCCATCTTTCAGGTTATATACATATATACATGAACGGCCGCACAGGAGGTATTATAATTCTTTTAGGCAAAAGTATAAAATGGCCTTTACAATTCATTATCAAGTACCCTTTTACTTACAGCTCGGTGGAGGGCTGATCCCCTTGAGGGCATAGTGCGACCGGGGTATCCCCCGTGGCAGGACCCTCCGGTGAAGATTTCTTCCCCCGTTTGGAGACCATTGTCTCCGGGTCCTCGGAGGCGGTCCTCTTTCTTCCCTGGGGAGAGGAAGTTTTAGTTACTCCTCCCCGGCTAACCTCCTTCGCGGAGGCGCCAACCTCTTTGTTCCCCCCTTTATCTTCTCCTGGAGGCGCTTGATAAGGCGCGATCTCCAGCATCCTAGTTAACACGGGATTTGGTGAGGTCTCAGGGAGGGGGGCCGGACACCTGATCAACTTTGCCTTTGCTATCCAATCCTGGTCAAAGAGCGACTTTTTTAGGGCGACGTTGCGATAAATAAACGAACAGTGTGTTTGGATGCGGGGCTACTTACTTGGGTATCCGGGCGATTGCAGCCCAGACCTGCATCCTCGGTGGTGTCCGGACACATTATTTGTGGTCCTAAGAACAATTTGTACATCTCCTCAGGCATCATGCCGAGGAAGTGTTGAAGAGCTCGCGGTCCCTCCAGATTGAACTCCCACAGGCGGAGGGGACGACGTTTGCAGGGTAGGACTCGGCGAATTAACATGACTTGCATCACCGTGACCAGACTGACATCTCTCTCTAGGAGATCTTGTATGCGGCTCTACAATATGGGAACATCCTTTACTGGCCCCCAGTCCAGCCCCTTGTTGACCCATGACATTAGTCGTGGCGGGGAACCCGAGCGAAAGACAGGTGGGGCCACCCACTTGGTACCCCTGGGAGCTGTGATATAAAACCACTCTTGTTGCCATAAACTGGACACCTCCTGGAAAGAGCCCTCGGGCCATGGGACGTCGGTGTTTTTGCTTATTATGGCGCCTCTGCACTCTGCGTGCCGCCTCTCGATCATCTTCGGCTCTACTTTGAAGGTCTTGAGCCACAGTCCGAAGTGAGGGGTAATACAGAGGAAAGCTTTGCACACGACGATGAACGATGAGATATGGAGGATAGACTCCGGAGCTAAATCGTGGAAGTCCATCCCATAATAGAACATGAGCCCCCTCACGAAGGGATCTGGCACGAAGCCTAGCCCTCGGAGGAAGTGAGATACGAACACGACGCTCTCACCGGGCTTGGGAGTGGGAATAACCTGCCCTTGAGCAGGCAGCCTATGCGGGATTTCGCCGGTCAGGTGCCTGGCCTCCCTTAGCTTCATTACGTCATCCTCCGTGACGGAGGAAGGCATCCACCGACCTTGAAGGTTGGATCCGGACATAATCAGAGGTCCGAAGCGCCTAAACCTGAGCTTTGGGTGTTGGAACTCGAGGCGGGAGGTGGATTCGATTGAGATCGAAAGAAAAGAATAGGCCTTGGTCTCTTTATAAAGAGGTTGAATACCAAGTGGCCTCCTCGTGACCGTTTGGGACTTACCTCCAATCGAGGGGTCATACCAACGGGCACGATTGGGTTACCCACGTCCGTGTTGATGAGAATCCCGTAATAAAGGGGACACTATCTCTGCTTCGACAAGACGTGCCAAGGAAACCGCCTCGCGAAACACGCTGAGATTGGTTATGAAAAACGATTCGAATAAAGACCTGGCTGTGGTGTGATGTTACGCTACGGGGTACGTCAGCAGATTAGATTTGTGGAAATATTATTATCTCTACGGTGGTATGTGGAACTTGTTTTGCAGAGCCGGACACGATCCTAGTGTTCAAAATCTTCTATGAAGTATTCGGAGGAGGAACCCGCCTTGCAATGCCGAAGACAACCTGCGTGCCGGACTCATCGTCATTGAAGCCTGGTTCAGGGGCTACTGAGGGAGTCCTGGATCGGGGGGTATCCGGCCAGCTGGACTATATCCTTTGGCCGGACTGTTGGACTATGAAGATACAAGATTGAAGACTTCGTCCTGTGTCCGGATGGGACTCTCCTTGGCGTGGAAGGCAAGGTTGGCAATACGGATATGTAGATCTCCTTCCTTGTAACCGACTCTGTGTAACCCTAGCCCCCTACGGTGTCTATATAAACCGGAGGGTTTAGTCCGTAGGACCAACAAGAACAACAATCATACCATAGGCTAGCTTCTAGGGTTTAGCCTCTTCGATCTCGTGGTAGATCAACTCTTGTAATACTCATATTATCAAGATCAATCAAGCAGGAGTAGGGTTTTACCTCCATCGAGAGGGCCCGAACCTGGGTAAAAACATCGTGTTCCTTGTCTCCTGTTACCATCCGCCTAGACGCACAGTTCGGGACCCCCTACCCGAGATCCGCCAGTTTTGACACCGACATACCCTTGAAGAACTGGGCTAGGGTTACACAGAGATCCGCCTAGACGAACTGGTTTGGATCTAGCACTAGGCTTGCTTATCTTCTCTCTCCCCTTTCCTTGACTCCTACTCCTACTACTTGGAAGGGGAGGAATCCTACTCCCGGTGGGAGTAGGACTCCTCCTAGGGCGCGCCATAGAGAGGGCCGACCCTCCCCCTCCTCCACTCCTTTATATACGGGGAGGAGGGCACCCCTTGGAGACACAACAATTGATCATTGATCTTTTAGCCGTGTGCGGTGCCCCCCTCCACCATAGTCCACCTAGATAATATCGTAGCGGTGCTTAGGCGAATCCCTGCATCGGTAGAACGTCATCATCGCCACCACACCGTCGTGCTGACGAAACTCTCCCTCAACACTCGGCTGGATCGGAGTTCGAGGGACGTCATCGGGCTGAACGTGTGCTGAACTCGGAGGTGCCATGCATTCCGTACTTGATCGGTCGGATTGTGAAGACGTACGACTACATCAACCGCTTTGTGCTAAAGCTTCTGCTTTCGGTCTACGAGGGTACGTGGACAACACTCTCCCCTCTCGTTGCTATGCATCACCATGATCTTGCGTGTGCGTAGGAATTTTTTGAAATTACTACGTTCCCCAACAAAGGGCATCCGAGCCTGGTTTTATGCGTAGATGTTATATGCACGAGTAGAACACAAGTGAGTTGTGGGCGATACAAGTCATACTGCTTACTAGCATGTCATACTTTGGTTCGGCGGTATTGTTGGATGAAGCGGTCCGGACTGACATTACGCGTACGCTTACGCGAGACTGGTTGTACCGACGTGCTTTGCACACAGGTGGCTGGCGGGTGTCAGTTTCTCCAACTTTAGTTGAACCGAGTGTGGCTACGCCCGGTCCATGCGAAGGTTAAAACAACACCAACTTGACAAACTATTGTTGTGGTTTTGATGCGTAGGTAAGAACGGTTCTTGCTGAGCCCGTAGCAGCCACGTAAAACTTGCAACAACAAAGTAGAGGACGTCTAACTTGTTTTTGCAGGGCATGTTGTGATGTGATATGGTCAAGACATGATGCTATATTTTATTGTATGAGATGATCATGTTTTGTAACCGAGGTGTCGGCAACTGGCAGGAGCCATATGGTTGTCGCTTTATTATATGCAATGCAATCTCCCTGTAATTGCTTTACTTTATCACTAAGCGGTAGCGATAGTCGTAGAAGTAATAGTTGGCTAGACGACAACGATGCTAAGATGGAGATCAAGGTGTCGCGCCGGTGACGATGGTGATCATGACGGTGCTTCTGAGATGGAGATCACAAGCACAAGATGATGATGGCCATATCATATCACTTATATCGATTGCATGTGATGTTTATCTTTTATGCATCTTATCTTGCTTTGATTGACGGTAGCTGCTACCTCTTGAGCACTGCGTTGGATTTCCCCGAAGAGGAGAGGATGATGCAGCAAAGTAGCATAAGTATTTCCCTCAGTTTTTGAGAACCAAGGTATCAATCCAGTAGGAGACCACGCGCAAGTCCCTCGTACCTGCACAAAACGATAGCTACTGCAACCAATGCTTAGGGGTTGTCAATCCCTTCACGGTCACTTACGAGGGTGAGATCTGATAGAGATAATATTTTGGTATTTTAGGTATAAAGATGCAAAGTAAAAGTAAAAGCAAAGCAAGTAAATAAAGTGATGGAGATTGATATGATGAGAATAGACCGAGGGCCATAGGTTTCACTAGTGGCTTCTCTCAAGAGCATAGATATTCTACGGTGGGTGAACAAATTACTGTTGAGCAATTGATGAATTGAGCATAGTTATGAGGTTATCCAGCAATGATCATGTATATAGGCATCACGTCCGTGACAAGTAGACCAAAACGATTCAGATTCTACTACTATTACTGCACTCATCGACCGCTATCCAGCATGCATCTAGAGTATTCAGTTAAAAACAAAGTAACACTTTAAGCAAGATGACATGATGTAGAGGAATAAATTCATGCAATATGATAAATACCCCATCTTGTTATCCTCGATGGCAACAATACAATACGTGCCTTGCAACCCTTTCTGTCACTGAGTAAGGACACCGCAAGACTGAACCCAAAGCTAAGCACTTCTCCCATTGCAAGAACTACCAATCTAGTTGGCCAAACCAAACGGATAATTCAAAGAGACTTGCAAAGATAACTCAATCATACATAAAAGAATTCAGAGAAGAATCAAATATTTTCCATAGATAAGTTGGATCATAAACCCACAATACATCGGTCTCAACAAACACACCGCAAAAAGAAGATTACATCGAATAGATCTCCACGAGAGAGGGGGAGAACATTGTATTGAGATCCAAAAAGAGAGAAGAAGCCATCTAGCTACTAGTTATGGACCCGAAGGTCTGAAGTAAACTACTCACACTTCATCGGAGGGGCTATGGTGATGATGTAGAAGCCCTCCGTGGTGGATGCCCCCTCCGGCGGAGCTCCGGAACAGGCCCCAAGATGGGGTCTCGTGGATACAGGAAGGTCTGGCGGTGGAATTAGGTTTTTGGCTCCATCCCCGATCTGTTGGGGGTACGTAGGTATATATTGGAGGAAGGAGTACGTCGGTGGAGCGTCAGGGGGCCCACGAGGCAGGGGGGCGCGCCCCCACCCTCGTGACCGCCTCTGGCACTCCTTGGAGTAGGGTCCAAGTCTCCTGGATCACGTTCAGTGAGAAGATCACGTTCCCGAAGGTTTCATTCCGTTTGGACTCCGTTTGATATTCCGTTTCTTCGAAACACTGAAATAGGAAAAAAAACAACAATTCTGGGCTGGGCCTCCGGTTAATCGGTTAGTCCCAAAAATAGTATAAAAGTGGAAAATAAAGCCCATTATAGTCCAAAACAATATATAAAGTAGCATGACGCAATCAAAAATTATAGATACGTTGGAGACGTATCAATAGCATTATAAGATGATCTCTCACTAAATTATCAAAATAGAAGTGTTCTCCCTGAGTATGCACCGTTGCGAAAGTTCTTCGTGCTGAGACACCACGTGATGATCAGGTGTGATAGGCTCTATGTTCAAATACAACGGGTGCAAAACAGTTGCACACGCGGAATACTCAGGTTAAACTTGATGAGCCTAGCATATAATAGATATGGCCTCGGAACACGGAGACCGAAAGGTCGAGCGTGAATCATATAGTAGATATGATCAACATAGTGATGTTCACCATTGAAACTACTCCATCTCACGTGATGATCGGACATGGTTTAATTGATTTGGATCACGTGATCACTTAGATGATTAGAGAGATATCTATCTAAGTGGGAGTTCTTAAGTAATATGATTAAATTGAACTTAAATTTACCATGAACTTAGTCCTGGCAGTATATTAGCATATCTATGTTGTAGATCAATAGCTCGCGTTGTTGCTTCCCTATGTTTATTTTGATATGTTCCTAGAGAAAAACTGTGTTGAAAGATGTTAGTAGCAATGATGCGGATTGTATCCGTGATCTGAGGATTATCCTCATTGCTGCACAGAAGAATTATGTCCTTGATGCACCGCTAGATGATAGACCTATTGCAGGAGCAAATGTAGACGTTATGAACGTTTGGCTAGCTCAATATAATGACTACTTGATAGTTTAGTGCACCATGCCTAATGGCTTAGAATCGGGACTTCAAAGACGTTTTGAACGTCATGGACCATATGAGATGTTCCTGTAACATCCCAAATTTTCAATTTGGAATGTTATACATAGATCATTCATGCATATCATATTTTTGTTGCATTTCATTTCACGATCCTCAAAATTCTAAGCAACTCAAGGACCCTCGGAGAGAGTTGGGGATTTCACTGTTTTCATATTTGAATTTTATCAAATATTGAAACGAGGATTATTTGTTTTAATTATTTTTCTCTCCAAAAATATTTCATATTAAAATATATGAGAGGAGATAATATGACTTCTCCAAAATAAATGAAATATTGGAGGGAAAATATTAAAATCAAATATTTGATTTTATTCGGATTTTATTTCTATTTTATTCGCATTAGAAAAATTGCATGTTTTCAAAATTGCATTTTAGGGCCAAGAAAATGTTCATCTTGTTCTAAATATTTTATTTAGACGAAGAAAATTGGTTTTGGCATTTTTAGATATTTATTTATTTTTCTAGGATTTATTTTCGATGGAATCTTTTTTTTAAAAAGAGCCTGTCGGATCGAACTGGGCCGAGGCCCAGCTGGCCCAGCCTCCCCGTGCCGCCGTCTCCCACGCGGAAACCGCGTCCGCCTAGCCGCTGCTCGCCGTGGCCGAGTCGGCCACGCCACCCCGCCCCTCCCGCAAGTCACCACCCCCCTTAAAAAGCCGACCCGGGCACCCCTAGGAGCCCCAAGCCGCAACCGCCGCCGCAGAAGCCGCCCGCCCGCCGCCTTGCGCCGCATTGTTGCCGCCGCTTCGCGCTGCTTGCTGCCGCCGCCGCCGAGCCACCCCGCCGCCTCCGCCACCCCGCTGCCCCGCCTAGCCATGCCGCCCTGAAGCCGCCGGAGCCGCCGCCGATCCGATCCGATCTCGTCGTTCGTTTTTTTCTGTTTTATAAAACCCTAGTTTCGTTTTTTAGATCGGTTCGTTGGTTTTCTCGGTTTAGTTTATTTAACGAATGGTTTTCGCCCGTTAGTCACAGACAAGCCTGTTCGTCAGTTTTCTTTTTCTCGGGTTTTTCACGATTATTTTCGATCGCGATTTCTGTTCTGATTTTCGTTTTAGTTTATCTTTTCGCTCGTTTATCGGAATCAGGCCATTCAAGCACCTAGATCTTCCTCGCGAAACCCTCTTTCTGTTTAATCAACTTGAACAAGATTTTGGTACTGTAAAATTTTGACTTTAGTCCAGATTAGTAAACGGATCTCGTTTCTTTCGCAGTTTGAGTTTCGTTGCTCCGTTTGATTTGATTCTTTTTGCAAACCGGAGTTCTTAAGTTGAACTTTCTGGTCAATTCTTCTTATTTGAGTTTTACCTATGCATTCGTGATCGATTGCTTATGTATGCTATTGTTTATTTGCGATAGAATTACCGGAGTGCAAGCGTGCTACTACGAGTCCCTAGGTTTTGCGGATCGTCAGCAAGGCAAGTAACACATTGATCATACTCTTTTCATATCCAGTTTTTATGCATTAGCTCCAATCCGCAAACACTGCATGATTAGGATGTGATTAACTTGTATTGGGAAGTAGTTGATGAGGTAGAACCTATTGATCTGTTATAATCAAATCCTTGGGAGTTACTTCTATGTATTGCTTATATTGCTATGCTATGCTCGTAGACGTGGTTTGGGTGAGTGAATCCATGACAGATGTGAGATTGTTAATTAATGGTTCAACTTAAGGTGGCAACTTTAATACACATTGATGTCTACTACACAACCTTCTTCTTGTAGACGTTGTTGGGCCTGCAAGTGCACAGGTTTGTAGGACAGTAGCAAATTTACCTCAAGTGGATGACCTAAGGTTTATCAATCCGTAGGAGGCATAGGATGAAGATGGTCTCTCTCAAGCAACCCTGCAACCAAATAACAAAGAGTCTCTTGTGTCCCCAACACACCCAATACAATGGTAAATTGTATAGGTGCACTAGTTCGGCGAAGAGATGGTGATACAAGTGCAATATGGATGGTAGATAAAGGTTTTTGTAATCTGAAATAATAAAAACAGCAAGGTAACTAATGATAAAAGTGGGTAAACGGTATTGCAATGATGGGAAACAAGGCCTAGGGTTCATACTTTCACTAGTGCAAGTTCTCTCAACAATAATAACATAGATAGATCATATAACAATCCCTCAAGATGCAACAAAGAGTCACTCCAAAGCCACTAATAGCGGAGAACAAACGTAGAGACTATGGTAGGGTACGAAACCACCTCAAAGCTATTCTTTCGGATCGATCTATAAAAGAGTTCGTACTAGACTAACACCTTAAGACACAAATCAATCAAAACCCTAATGTCACCTAGATACTCCATTGTCACCTAAAGTATCCGTGGGCATGATTATACGATATGCAGCTCACAATCTCAGATTCATCCAACCAACACAAAGTACTTCAAAGAGTGCCCCAAAGTTTCTACCAGAGAGTCAAGAACGTGTGCCAACCCCTATGCATAGGTTCATGGGCGGAACCCGCAAGTTGGTCACCAAAACATACATCAAGTGGCACATGATATCCTATTGTGACCATAGATAAACACGGCAAGACATACATCAAGTGTTCTCATAAAAGACTCAATCCGATAAGATAACTTCAAAGGGGAAACTCAATTCATCACAAGAGAGTAGAGGGGGAGAAACATCATAAGATCCAACTACAATAGCAAAGCTTGGGATACATCAAGATCGTGCCATAGAGGGAACACGAGAGAGAACACGAGAGAGAGAGAGAGAGAGAGAGAGAGAGAGAGAGAGAGAGAGAGAGAGAGAGAGATCAAACACATAGCTACTGGTACATACCCTCACCCCCGAGGGTGAACTACTCCCTCCTCGTCATGGAGAGCGCCGGGATGATGAAGATGGCCACACGTGATGGGTTCCCCCTCCGACAGGGTGCCGGAACGGGCTCTTGAGATGTTTTTGGTGGCTACAGAGGCTTGCGGCGGCGGAACTCCCGATCTATCTTGATATTCGGTGGTTTTATGGTACGAGGGAATATATAGGCGAAATAAGTCGGTTGGGAGGTGCTCGCGGGGTCCACGAGATAGGGGCGCATCGTAGGGGGCGCCTCTATCTCTGGGCTCCTCGAGGTCTTCGACTTGATCTCAAGCCTGTGATGATATTCTTCCAAAAATCACGATGTCAAGGTTTCATTCCGTTTGGACTCCGTTTGATATTCCTTTTCTTGAAATCTGAAACAGCAATAAAACAACAATATGGGCTAGGCCTCCGGTTAGTAGGTTAGTCCAAAAGTAATATAAAAGTGTATAATAAAGCCCATAATCATTCAAAACACATAGTAATATAGCATGAATGTTTATAAATTATAGATACGTTGGAGACGACAAGATCCCTAAGCTTAATTCCTACTGTCTTCGAGTAGGTAAATGATAAAGAAAGAATTTATGAAGTGTGAATGCTAGAAGGTGCACAAGTTTGATCAATGATAATTTCAATCACCTTTTCTAGCATGATAATATGTCATAACAGTAGTTCATCTCATAAAACTTCTCACGGTAAAGTAACAAGCAATTCACATGTCAAAGCATAGACCATAAACTTTCTTGAAAACTAGCAAACTTCATTCTCAGTCATTCAAACAATTGCAATTCATCTTATTTCCAGGAATATCAAACTCCACATACTCAACTATCATATAGTCTTCTACAATTGCTAACACTCACGCAATACTAATGGTTATGGAGTTTCAATCAGACACTAAGAAAGATAGGGGCTTATAGTGTTGCCTCCCAACGTATTCACCTTTGGGTGATGTCAACAATAATAGTTCATGCTAACTTACATCCAATTGGATATATATATCAGGATCACCCCAACACAAAGTGCTTGCCAAAGGATAAAATGAAAAAGGGAAAGGTGAAGATCACCTTGACTCTTGCATAAAGTATAAGACATAAAGTAAAAGATAGGCCCTTCGTAGAGGGAAGCAGAGGTTGTCATGCTTTTAGGGTTGGATACACAAAATCTTAATGCGAAAGAACGTCACTTTATTTTGCCCCTTGTATATGGACCTTTATTATGCAGTCCGTCGCTTTTATTGCTTCCATAACAAGTTCGTACAAAGCTTATTTTCTCCGCACTAATAAGTCATGCATATTTAGAGAGCAATTTTTATTGCTTGCACCGATGAAAACTTACTTGAAGGATCTTACTCAATCCATAGGTAGGTATGGTGGACTCTCATGGCAAAAGTGGGTTTAAGGATATTTGGAAGCACAAGTAGTATCTCTACTTGGTGCAAGGAATTTTGGCTAGCATGAGGGGGAAAGGCAAGCTCAACATGTTTGAATGATCCATGACAATATACTTTAACTGAGATGTCGGAAAACATAACCCATTACATTGTCTTCCTTGTCTAACATCAACTCTTTAGCATGTCATACTTAATGAGTGCTCCCAAATATAAAAGATGTCTACAATAGTATATTTATATATGAAATCTCTCTTCCTTCAATATTCTTTCATGAAATTGTTCAAATGACCAATACAATGCTTGCTAACCTCCAATAAATTTACAACCTCTACTTCTTAGACGTGAAGTCATTACTCCCCATGGGATAAGCAAATGAGACATATATAATTTCAGATTTATGACAATCAACTCATTCAACCATTTACTCATAGGATATAAGTGAAGCACACGAGTAAATGACAAACTACTCCAAAATGATATAAGTGAAGATCAATGAGTAGCTAAATAATTATGTAAATATGCGAAGACTCTCTCTCATTTAAGAATTTCGGATCTTGGTATTGTATTCAAACAACAAGCAAAACAAAATAAAATGACATTGCAAGGATAGCACAACTCATGTGAAGAAGCAAAACTTAGGCTCAACCGATACTAACCGATAGTTGTTGAAGAAGAAAGGTGGGATGCCTACCGGGGCATCCCCAAGCTTAGATGCTTGAGACTTATTGAAATATTATCTTGGGGTGCCTTGGTCATCCCCAAGCTTGAACTTTTGTGCCTCCCTAATTCCTCTCATATCATGGTTTCTCTTATTATCAAAAGCTTCATCCACAACAAACTCAACAAGAACTCGTGAGATAGGTTAGTATAAACCAATGCAAAACCTTATCATTTTCTACTGTGAAAAATCACTAAAATTATTATTCAACATTGAATACTAAATGCCTCTGCATATTCAATACTCCTATCCTTAAATAGAATCATTAAACAAGCAAACATATGCAAACATAACAACAATCTGCCAAAACAGTACAGTCTGTAAGAATGCAAGAGTATCAATACTTACCTGACTCAAAAAATTATGAACTAAAATTCCCACTGTAATAAATTTATGAGATCTCAATATGCAAAAATATTCAACATTATATCATTCTCTGAATTTTCCAGGGAATTTTTGCCATAGCGGTGAAATTTCTGTTTTCAAACAGCAACATGTACACTAGCAAAATAAGCATGGTAAAGGCTATCCTTGACATTTTTATTGAAACTAAAGATGCAAAACACTATTATAAATAACAGCAAGAAAAAACTAACGAAATAAAATGACGCTCCAAGCAAAACACATATCATGTGGCGAATAAAAATATAGCTCCAAGTAAAGTTACCGATGAACGAAGACGAAAGAGGGGATGCCATCCGGGGCATCCCCAAGCTTAGGCTCTTGGTTGTCCTTGAATATTACCTTGGGGTGCCTTGGGCATCCCCAAGCTTAGGCTCCTGTCACTCCTTATTCCATAGTCCATCGAATCTTTACCCAAAACTTGAAAACTTCACAACACAAAACTTAACAGAAAACTCGTAAGCTCCATTAGCGAAAGAAAACAAAACACCACTGCAAGGTACTGTAATGAACTCATTCTTTATTTATATTGGTGTTAAACCTACTGTATTCCAACTTCTCTATGGTTTATAAACTACTTTACTAGCCATAGAGTCATCAAAATAAGCAAACAACACACGAAAAACAGAATCTGGCAAAAATAGAACAGTCTGTAGTAATCTGTAACTAACGCAAACTTATGGAACTCCAAAAATTCTAAAATAAATTGGTGGACCTGAGTAATTTGTCTAGTAATTATCTTCAAAAAGAATCAACTAAATATCACTCTCCAGTAAAAAGTTCTAGTTAATCTCGTGAGCGCTAAAGTTTCTGTTTTTTTACAGCATGATCATAAATACTTCACCCAAGTCTTCCCAAAGGTTGTACTTGGCATAAAAACTAATTAAAACATAAAACCACATCTAAACAGAAGCTAGATGGATTATTTAATCGTAAACAGAACAAAAAATCAAGAAACTAAAATAAAATTGGGTTGCCTCCCAACAAGCGCTAACGTTTAAAGCCCCTAGCTAGGCATGATGATTTCAATGATGCTCACATAAGAGATAAGAATTGAAACATAAAGAGAGCATCATGAAGAATATGACTAGCACATTTAAGTCTAACCCACTTCCTATCATAGGGATATTGTGAGCAAACAACTTATGGGAACAATAATCAACAAGCATAGGAAGACAAAACAAGCATAACTTCAAAAATTTAAGCACATAGAGAGGAAACTTGATATTATTGCAATTCCTACAAGCATATGTTCCTCCCTAATAATAATTTTCAGTAGCATCATGAATGTATTCAAAAATATAACCAGCATCTAAAGCATTCTTTTCATGATCTACAAGCATACAAAATTTACTACTCTCCACATAAGCAAATTTCTTCTCATGAATAGTAGTGGGAGCAAACTCAACAAAATAATTATCATGTGAGGCATAATCCGATTGAAAACTAAAATCATGATGACAAGTTTCATGGTTATCATTATTCCTAATAGCATACAAGTCATCACAATAATCATCATAGATAGCAACTTTGTTCTCATAATCAATTGGAACCTCTTCCAAAATAGTGGAATCATCACTAAATAAAGTTGACACTCTTCCAAATCCACTTTCATGTTCATCACAATAAGATTCAACATCCTCCAAAATAGCGGGATCACTACTTCCTAAAGTTGACACTCTTCCAAACCCACTTTCATCAATATAATCATCATAAATAGGAGGCATGCTTTCATCATAATAAATTTGCTCATCAAAACTTGGGGGACTAAAAATATCATATTCATCAAACATAGCTTCCCCAAAGCTTGTGGCTTTGCATATCATTAGCATCATGGATATTCAAGGAATTCATACTAACAGCATTGCAATCATGCTCATCATCCACATATTTTATGCCAAGCATTCTATGTAATTCTTCATCTAGCACTTGAGCACAATTTTCCTTTCCATCATTCTCACGAAAGATATTAAAAAGATGAAGCGTATGAGACAAACTTAACTCCATTTTTTTAGTTTTTATTTTATAAACTAAACTAGTGATAAAACAAGAAACAAAAAGATTTGATTGCAAGATCTAAAGATATACCTTCAAGGACTCACCTCCCCGGCAACGGCGCCAGAAACTGCTTGATGTCTACTACACAACCTTCTTCTTGTAGACGTACAAGTGCACATGTTTGTAGGACAGTAGCAAATTTCCCTCAAGTGGATGACCTAAGGTTTATCAATCCGTAGGAGGCATAGGATGAAGATGGTCTCTCTCAAGCAACCCTGCAACCAAATAACAAATAGTCTCTTGTGTCCCCAACACACCCAATACAATGGTAAATTGTATAGGTGCACTAGTTCGGCGAAGAGATGGTGATACAAGTGCAATATGGATGGTAGATAAAGGTTTTTGTAATCTGAAATAATAAAAACAGCAAGGTAACTAATGATAAAAGTGGGCATAAACGGTATTGCAATGATGGGAAACAAGGCCTAGGGTTCATACTTTCACTAGTGCAAGTTCTCTCAACAAAAATAACATAGATAGATCATATAACAATCCCTCAACATGCAAAAAGGAGTCACTCCAAGCCACTAATAGCGGAGAACAAACGTAGAGATTATGGTAGGGTACGAAACCACCTCAAAGCTATTCTTTCGGATCGATCTATAAAAGAGTTCGTACTAGAATAACACCTTAAGACACAAATCAATCAAAACCCTAATGTCACCTAGATACCCCATTGTCACCTCAAGTATCTGTGGGCATGATTATACGATATGCATAACACAATCTCAGATTCATCCAACCAACACAAAGTACTTCAAAGAGTGCCCCAAAGTTTCTACCGGAGAGTCAAGAACGTGTGCCAACCCCTATGCATAGGTCCATGGGCGGAACCCGCAAGTTGGTCACCAAAACATACATCAAGTGGCACATGATATCCCATTGTCACCACAGATAAACACGGCAAGACATACATCAAGTGTTCTCATAAAAGACTCAATCCGATAAGATAACTTCAAAGGGGAAACTCAATTCATCACAAGAGAGTAGAGGGGGAGAAACATCATAAGATCCAACTACAATAGCAAAGCTCGGGATACATCAAGATCGTGCCATAGAGGGAACACGAGAGAGAACACGAGAGAGAGAGATCAAACACATAGCTATTGGTACATACCCTCAGCCCCGAGGGTGAACTACTCCCTCCTCGTCATAGAGAGCACCGGGATGATGAAGATGGCCACCGGTGATGGGTTCCCCCTCCGGCAGGGTGCCGGAACGGGCTCCCGAGAGGTTTTTGGTGGCTACAGAGGCTTGCGGCGGCGGAACTCCCGATCTATCTTGATATTCGGTGGTTTAGGGTATGAGGGAATATATAGGCGAAAGAAGTCGGTTGGGAGGTGCTCGAGGGGTCCACGAGACAGGGGGCCGCACCCTGTAGGGGGGGGGCGCCCCCTATCTCCTGGGCTCCTCGAGGGTCTTCTGTCTTGATCTCCAAGCCTCCAGGATGATATTATTCCAAAAAATCACGATGCCGAAGGTTTCATTCAGTTTGGACTCCGTTTGATATTCCTTTTCTTCGAAATACTGAAACAGGCAATAAAACAACAATATGGGCTAGGCCTCCGGTTAGTAGGTTAGTCCCAAAAGTAATATAAAAGTGTATAATAAGGCCCATAATCATTCAAAACACATAGTAATATAGCATGAATGCTTCATAAATTATAGATACGTTGGAGACGTATCACACATCTGGGTGGATTGCTTGTCGGGCACCTGGAGAATCCAGTGTTGTCCTAGGATATCACAGAGTACCCGTGTGATCATCCTAAGGTCCGCCACCCAGGCTCAAAGGGAACTGAGATATTTCATGCTAGAAACTTCCGTGTGCAGCCACAAGCTATTATGGGCTCTAGCATAGTTGAGTAAGTTGCATGACCTCTTTCAGTGGTAGGCTAGCAGATGTAGAGGGATGTAGGTTGGTACTGTCTACCCGTGGTAAGAGTTAATGCTTTTGAAGGACTGTGTCTCGATGATCCGTTTCTCAAACGCCATGTAGTGCGAGAAATCCAACGGAGGAGATCGAGTCTTGTGGGGAAAAGTGCGCAAACCTCTGCAGAGTGTACAATCTAATCATGGTTAGCCGTGTCCCTGGTTATGGACATCTTGAGTATCTAGTACTTGGATTATCCTAAGTATCTCATTACTCTAATTTAATATGTTGGGTTGATAATTACTTTTAATTGGGATTGAGTTGGAGGAACCTTCTCAATGATGTTTCAACTACCATGGTAGTTAAATAAAAATTTATTCCTTTGTTGTAGGGAAAAATTAGCTTTTCGCAAAACTATAACCATAGAGCTTTCCACCAGCCAAATATGCATGTAGTGATAGCATTATTCTATTCTTGCTCTACTGTGTTATATTGCCAGCATATTCCATGTGCTGACCCGTTTTCGGGCTCCAACGTATTATGTTGCGGACTTTTCAGACGAGGAGTAAGGTTCGTCAGGTCGTTGCCGTGCAGCTCAGCTATGCCATTGGAGTTGATGGACTCACTTTATCTTCCAAGCCTTTCGCTGTTATCGTATTAGATGGCCTTAAGCCATATTTATTGTAATAAGTTCTCTTCTGAGACATTCGATGTAATAAGTGTGTGATTGCTACTCTGTTATAAATCCTTCGAGTACTGTGTGTGTCAGCATTACCGATCCATGGATGACACAGAAGCACAGAGACTTGACCGTTTGAGGTCGGGTCGCTACAAGATGGTATCAGAGCACACGCTGAGTGTAGGACACGACCACTAAGATAAGCCATAGGTCACTCTTCTCTACTCATTTCTGACTCTCTCCATTTTCTACTCTTAGGATGGTGGATTCAAGGAACAAGTTTGCACAACCGGATGAAGACACACCCTTTGGACGACACTTGAAGGAAGTCACTAGGTACCTAAACATCGGAATACCAAGCTTCACCAGGACCTACAACGCCACTTTACCAGAAGAAGAGCGCTGGATGATTCGAGTTCAAGTTCTGGGAAGGACGTTCTCGCCAACCACTAAGCCCATAGAGTTTTCTTTTGAAGCACCAACCTGGAGTCTAGGCAAGAGCATGGCAGCCCACATTGGAGAAGTCTACAATAAGGATCTCAAGGACACTATCTACCAGATATGTGGGCGCCGAGATGAGCAACGGGAGATGATCAGCACCAAGAAGGACAAATCCATTGCAACTTTCATCCAGGAGTTAAACCAGCACATTCGACGCCAGGAAAATCAGATGTGCGCAGACATGATAGATTTAAAGAAGGCGAAGACGAGGATCATCGAGCTGGAAGAAGAACTTAAGTCTACACGCGATGGATATGACGAGAAAATTGCAACACTATTGGAGAAGAATGACGACCTGATAAAGAAGATCATAGTATTCATGGGAGACCCCGCACCAGGAGGAGAGGACGATGATCCCACTTACCCGGATAACTACATCATCATCGACGACACCGACTCCGACCCCAGTGAAGATGACTTTGAAGACGAAGCTGGAGCAGATATCAGGAGTCTTCCACCGATCAAAATTTCTAGATGACCACCAAATAATTAGTAGTATTCCCCCATGTATATAGTAGTAGTTGAGCACTTTCAACGATAGTTCTAGACCGTTTGTATGCCCTTGCTTGATTGATTGAGTGAAATGATTGTGTTTGTCTCATGTGCATATGGGTAGTGCTTTCTCACTAGGCCCCTTTTCTATTATAATCTCTCCCCTCTAAACCCACCAGATGCCTTCGAGACGTGATACCGGATTTGCCTTCCCGCCAGAGCTCACTCAGTTGATCCAGCAGCAAAATGCCTTGATGCAATTGTTAGTCCAGAACCAAGGCAACAACAACAACAACAACCCGCCTCCAGTTGACAACTTAGCTCGCTTTCTGAGGTTGCAGCCGCCGGTGTTTTCCAGTAGCACCGAGCCTATAGTTGCTGATGATTGGCTACGCCGTGTTGGAAGGGAGTTGACCACCGCAGGTTGCACAGATGCTGAGAAGGTGCGCTTTGCCGCACATTAATTGGATGGACCAGCTGAAGGAAATATGCCCTAGAGGCAATAATAAAGTTATTATTTATTTCCTCATATCATGATAAATGTTTATTATTCATGCTAGAATTGTATTACCTGGAAACATAATACATGTGTGAATACATAGACAAACATAATGTCACTAGTGTGCCTCTACTTGACTAGCTCATTAATCAAAGATGGTTATGTTTCCTAACCATAGACATGTGTTGTCATTTGATTAACGGGATGACATTATTAGGAGAATGATGTGATTGACTTGACCCATTCCGTTAGCCTAGCACTTGATCGTTTAATATGTTGCTATTGCTTTCTTCATGACTTATACAAAGTTCCTACAACTATGAGATTATGCAACTCCCGTTTACCGGAGGAACACTTTGTGTGCTACCAAACGTCACAACGTAACTGGGTGATTATAAAGGTCCTCTACAGGCGTCTCCGAAGGTACTTGTTGGGTTGGCGTATTTCGAGATTAGGTTTTGTCACTCCGACTGTCGGAGAGGTATCTCTGGGCCCTCTCGGTAATGCACATCACTATAAGCCTTGCAAGCAATGTAGCTAATGTGTTAGTCACCGGAAACAGTTCTAGGTCATGTCTACATAGTTCTCGAACCCGTAGGGTCCGCACGCTTAACGTTACAATGACAATTTTATTATGAGTTTATATGTTTTGATGTACTGAAGGTTGTTCGAAGTCCCGGATGTGATCACGGACATGACGAGGAGTCTCGAAATGGTCGAGACATAAAGATTGATATATTGGACGACTATATTCGGACACTGGAAGTGTTCCGGGTGATTTCGGAGAAAACAGGAGTGCCGGAGGGGTTACCTGAACCCCCCGGGGAAGTATTGGGCCTTAGTGGGCCTGAGGGGAGAGAGAGGGCAGCAGCCCAGGAGATGGCGCGCCCCCTTCCATGGGGAGTCCGAATTGTACTAGGGGAGGGGGGCGCGGCCCCTCTTTCCCTCTCCCTCTCCCTCTCTTTCCTTCCCCCTCTCTCTTCCTAGTTGGACAAGGAAAGGGGAGTCCTACTCCCACTAGGAGGAGGACTCTCCCCCTCCTTGGCGCGCCCCCTAGGGCCGACCGGCCTCCCCCCTTGCTCCTTTATATACGGGGGCAGGGGGGCACCCCAGAAAACACAAGTTGATCTTCGTGATCGTTCCTTAGCCGTGTGCGGTGCCCCCCTCCACCATATTCCACCTCGATCATATCGTTGCGGAGTTTAGGCGAAGACCTGCGTCGGTAGAACATCATCATCGTCACCACACCGTCGTGCTGACGAAACTCATCCCCGACACCCTGCTGGATCGGAGTCCGGGGATCGTCATCGAGCTGAACGTGTGCTAAACTCGGAGGTGCCGTACGTTTGGTACTCAGATCGGTCAGATCGTGAAGACGTACGACTACATCAACCGCGTTGTCATAACGCTTCCGCTTTAGGTCTACGAGGGTATGTGGACAACACTCTCCCCTCTCGTTGCTATGCATCACCATGATCTTGCGTGTGCGTAGGAATTTTTTTGAAATTACTACGTTCCCCAACAGTGGCATCCGAGCCTAGGTTTTATGCGTTGATGTTATATGCACGAGTAGAACACAAGTGAGTTGTGGGCGATACAAGTCATACTGCTTACCAGCATGTCATACTTTGGTTCGGCGGTATTGATGGATGAAGCGGCCCGGACCGACATTACGCGTACGCTTACGCGAGACTGGTTCTACCGATGTGCTTTGCACACAGGTGGCTGGCGGGTGTCTGTTTCTCCAACTTTAGTTGAACTGAGTGTGGCTACGCCTGGTCCTTGCGAAGGTTAAAACAACACTAACTTGACGAACTATCGTTGTGGTTTTGATGCGTAGGTAAGAACGGTTCTTGCTAAGCCTGTAGCAGCCACGTAAAACTTGCAACAACAAAGTAATGGACGTCTAACTTGTTTTTGCAGGGCATGTTGTGATGTGACATGGTCAAGACGTGATGCTATATTTTATTGTATGAGATGATCATGTTTTGTAATCGAAGTTATCGGCAACTGGCAGGAGCCATATGGTTGTCGCTTTATTGTATGAAATGCAAACGCCCTGTAATGCTTTACTTTATCACTAACGGTAGCGATAGTCGTAGAAGCATAAGATTGGCGAGACGACAACGATGCTACGATGGAGATCAAGGTGTCGCGCCGGTGACGATGGTGATCACGACGGTGCTTCGGAGATGGAGATCACAAGCACAAGATGATGATGGCCATATCATATCACTTATATTGATTGCATGTGATGTTTGTCCTTTATGCATCTTATGTTGCTTTGATTGACGGTAGCATTTTAAGATGATATCTCACTAATTATCAAGAAGTGTTCTCCCTGAGTATGCACCGTTGCGAAAGTTTTTCATGCTGAGACATCACGTGATGATCGGGTGTGATAGGCTCTACGTTCAAATACAACGGGTGCAAAACAGTTGCACACGCGGAATACTCAGGTTAAACTTGACGAGCCTAGCATATACAGATATGGCCTCGAACACGGAGACCGAAGGTCGGCGTGAATCATATAGTAGATATGATCAACATAGTGATGTTCACCATTGAAACTACTCCATCTCACGTGATGATCGGACATGGTTTAGTTGATTTGGATCACATGATCACTTAGATGACTAGAGAGATGTCTGTCTAAGTGGTAGTTCTTAAGTAATATGATTAAATTGAACTTAAATTTATCATGAACTTAGTACCTGATAGTATTTTGATTGTCTATGTTTGTTGTAGATAGATGGCTCGTCTTTGTTGTTCCATTGAATTTTAATGCGTTCCTTGAGAAAGCTAAGTTGAAAGATGATGGTAGCAATTACGGATTGGGTCCGTAATCGAGGATTACCCTCATTGCTGCCTGAGAAGAATTACGCCCTGGAAGCACCGCTGGGTGCCGAACTGCTGCTGATGCTGATGCAAGCGACGACGTTAAGAACGTCTGGCGAGCAAAGCTGATGACTACTCGATAGTTCAGTGTGCCTGCTTTACGGTTTGGAACCGGGCCTTCAACCATGTTTTGAGCGTCTGGAGCATATGAGATGTTCAAGGAGTTGAAGTTAATATTTCAAGCAAATGCCGGATTGAGAGATATGAAGTCTCCAATAAGTTCTATAGCTGTAAGATGGAGGAGAATAGTTACATTAGTGAACATATACTCAAAATGTGCAGGTATAAATAATCACTTGATTCAAGCTGGAGTTAATCTTCCGATGATAGTGTCATTGATGAATTCTTCAATCACGCCACCAAGCTACAAGAGCTTCGTGATGAACTATAATATGCAAGGGATGGACAAAACTATTCCCGAGCTCTTCGCAATGCTAAAAGCTGCGGAAGTAGAAATCAAGAAGGAGCATCAAGTGTTGATGGTTAACAAGACCACCAGTTTCAAGAAAAGGGCAAAGGAAAGAAGAAGGAACTTCAAAAGAACAGCAATCAAGTTGCTGCTCAAGAGAAGAAACCCAAGTCTGGACCTAAGCACGAGGCGAGAGTGCTTCTCTGCAAGCGGTGGACTTTGAGCGGAACTGCCCCAAGTATTTGGCGGATAAGAAGGATGGCAAAGTGAACAAAGGTATATGTGATATACATGTTATTGATGTGTACCTTACTAATGCTTGCGAGCACTGGTATTTGATACTGGTTACATTGCTAATATTTGCAACTCGAAACAGGGACTACGGATTAAGCGAAGATTGGCTAAGGATGAGGTGACGATGCGCGTGGGAAATGGTTCCAAAGTCGATGTGATCGCGGTCAGCACGCTACCTCTACATCTACAATCGGGATTAGTTTTAGACCAAAATAATTGTTATTTGGTGCCAGCATTGAGCATGAACATTATATCTGGATCTTGTTTGATGCGAGACGGTTATTCATTTAAATCAGAGAATAATGGTTGTTCTATTTATATGAGTAATATCTTTTATGGTCATGCACCCTTGAAGAGTGGTCTATTTTTATTAAATCTCGATAGTAGTGATACACATATTCATAATGTTGAAGCCAAAAGATGCAGAGTTGATAATGATAGTGCAACTTATTTGTGGCACTGCCGTTTAGGTCATATCGATGTAAGATGCATGAAGAAACTCCATACTGATGGACTTTTGGAATCACTTGATTATGAATCACTTGGTACTTGTGAACCGTGCCTCATGGGCAAGATGACTAAAATGCCGTTCTCCGGAACTATGGAGAGAGCAACAGATTTGTTGGAAATCATACATACAAATGTATGCGGTCCGAAGAATGTTGAGGCTCGTGGCGGATATCGTTATTTTCTCACCTTCACTGATGATTTAAGCAGATATGGGTATATCTACTTGATGAAACACAAGTCTGAAACATTTGAAAAGTTCAAAGAATTTCAGAGTGAAGTGGAAAATCATCGTAACAAGAAAATAAAGTTTCTACAATCTGATCGTGGAGGAGAATATTTGAGTTACGAGTTTGGTCTTCATTTGAAAAAATGTGGAATAGTTTCGCAACTCACGCCACCTGGAACACCACAGTGTAATGGTGTGTCCGGACGTCATAACCATACTTTATTAGATATGGTGCGATCTATGATGTTTCTTACCGATTTACCACTATAGTTTTGGGGTTATGCATTAGAGACAACTGCATTCACATTAAAAAGGGGCACCATCTAAATCCGTTGAGACGACACCGTATGAACAGTGGTTTGGCAAGAAACCAAAGTTGTCGTTTCTTAAAGTTTGAGGTTGTGATGCTTATAAGAAAAAGTTTCATCCTGATAAGCTCAAACACAAATCAGAGAAATGTGTCTTCATAGGATACCCGATGGAGACAGTTGGGTACACCTTCTATCACAGATCCGAAGGCAAGATATTCGTTGCTAAGAATGGATCCTTTCTGGAGAAGGAGTGTCTTTCGAAAGAAGTGAGTGGGAGGAAAGTAGAACTTGATGAGGTAACTGTACCTGATCCCTTATTGGAAAGTAGTTCATCACAGAAACCGGTTTCTGTGACACCTACACAAATTAGTGAGGAAGTTAGTGATGATGATCACGAAACTTTGGATCAAGTTGTTACTGAACCTCGTAGATCAACCAGAGTAAGATCCGCACCAGAGTGGTACGGTAATCCTGTTCTGGAAGTCATGTTACTAGACCATGATGAACCTACGAACTATGAAGAAGTGATGGTGAGCCCAGATTCCGCAAAATGGCTTGAAGCCATGAAATCTGAGATGGGATCCATGTATGAGAACAAAGTGTGGACTTTGGTTGACTTGCCCGATGATCGGCAAGCCATTGAGAATAAATGGATCTTCAAGAGGAAGACGGACACTGATAGTAGTGTTACTATCTAGAAAGCTAGAATTGTCGCAAAAGGTTTTCGACAAGTTCAAGGTGTTGACAATGATGAGAGTTTCTCAGTCGTATCTATGCTTAAGTATGTCCGAATCATGTTAGCAATGAAATCTGGCAAATGGATAAACAAAACTGCATTCCTTAATGGATTTATTAAAGAAGAGTTGTATATGATGCAACCAGAAGGTTTTGTCAATCCTAAAGGTGTTAACAAAATGTGCAAGCTCCAGCGATCCATCTATGGACTGGTGCAAGCATCTCGGAGTTGGAATATATTCATTGATGAGTTGATCAAAGCATATAATTTTATACAGACTTGCAGTGAAGCCTGTATTTACAAGAAAGTGAGTGGGAGCACTACAACATTTCTGATAAGTATATGTGAATGACATATTGTTGATCGGAAATAATGTAGAATTATTCTGCGAAGCATAAAGGAGTGTTTGAAAGGAGTTTTTCAAAAAAAGACCTCGGTGAAGTTGATTACATATTGAGCATCAAGATCTATAGAGATAGATCAAAACGCTTGATAAGTTTTTTTAATGAGTACATACCTTGACAAGATTTTGAAGTAGTTCAAAATGGAACAGTCAAAGAAAGAGTTCTTGCCTGTGTTACAAGGTGTGAAATTGAGTAAGACTCAAAGCCCGACCATGGCAGGAGATAGAAAGAGAATGAAAGTCATTCCCTATGCCTCAGCCATAGGTTCTATAAAGTATGCCATGCTATGTACCAGATCTATTGTATACACTACACTGTTTTTGGCAAGGGAGTACAATAGTGATCTAGGAGTAGATCACTAGACAGTGGTCAAAATTATCCTTAGTGGAATAAGGATATGTTTCTCGATTATGGAGGTGACAAAAGGTTCGTCGTAAAGGGTTACGTCGATACAAGTTTTGGCACTGATCCAGATGACTCTAAGTCTTCATCTGGATACATATAGAAAGTGGGAGAAATTAGCTAAAGTAGCTCCGTGGAGAGCATTGTAGACATAGAAATTTGCAAAATACATACGGATCTGAATATGGCTGACCCGTTGACTAAACTTCTCTCATAAGCAAAACATGATCACACCTTAGTACTCTTTGGGTGTTAATCACATAGCGATGTGAACTAGATTATTGACTCTAGTAAACCCTTTGGGTGTTGGTCACATGACGATGTGAACTATGGGTGTTAATCACATGGTGATGTGAACTATTGATGTTAAATCACATGGCGATGTGATCTAGATTATTGACTCTAGTGCAAGTGGGAGACTGAAGGAAATATGCCCTAGAGGCAATAATAAAGTTATTATTTATTTCTTTATTTCATGATAAATGTTTATTATTCATGCTAGAATTGTATTAACCGGAAACATAATATTTGTGTGAATACATAGACAAACAGAGTGTCACTAGTATGCCTCTACTTGACTAGCTCGTTGATCAAAGATGGTTATGTTACCTAGCCATAGACATGAGTTGTCATTTGATTAACGGGATCACATCATTAGGAGAATGATGTGATTGACTTGACCCATTCCGTTAGCTTAGCACACGATCGTTTAGTATTCTGCTATTGCTTTCTTCATGACTTATACATGTTCCTATGACTATGAGATTATGCAACTCCCGTTTACCGGAGGAACGCTTTGTGTGCTACCAAACTTCACAACATAACTGGGTGATTATAAAGGTGCTCTACAGGTGTCTCCAAAGGTACTTGTTGGGTTAGCATATTTCGAGATTAGGATTTGTCACTCCGATTATCGGAGAGGTATCTCTGGGCCCACTCGGTAATGCACATCACTTAAGCCTTGCAAGGATTGCAACTAATGAGTTAGTTGTGGGATGATGTTTACGGCATGAGTAAAGAGACTTGCCGGTAATGAGATTGAACTAGGTATTGAGATACCGACGATCGAATCTCGGGCAAGTAACATACCGATGACAAAGGGAACAACGTATGTTGTTATGCGGTTTGACCGATAAAGATCTTCGTAGAATATGTGAGAGTCAATATGAGTATCCAGGTTCCGCTACTGGTTATTGACCGGAGACGTTTCTCGGTCATGTCTACATAGTTCTCGAACCCGTAGGGTCCGCACGCTTAAAGTTCGACGACGGTTATATTATGAGTTTATGTGTTTTGATGTACCAAAGGTAGTTTGGAGTCCCGGAAGAGAACGGGGACATGACGAGCAGTCTCGAAATGGTCGAGACGTAAAGATCGATATATTGGACGACTATATTCGGACATCGGAGAGGTTCCGAGTGATTCGGGTATTTTTCGGAGTACCGGAGAGTTACGGGAATTCGCCGGGGAGTATATAGGCCTTATTCGGCTTTAGGGGAAAGAGAGAGGAGAGGCTGGGCGCCCCCCCAAGGCCTAGTCCGAATTGGACTAGAGGGAGGTTGCGCCCTCCTTCCTTCTCTTCTCTCTCCCCTTTCCTTGACTCCTACTCCTACTACTTGGAAGGGGGGAAATCCTACTCCCGGTGGGAGTAGGACTCCTCCTAGGGCGCGCCATAGAGAGGGCCGGCCCTCCCCCTCCTCCACTCCTTTATATACGGGGAGGGGGGCACCCCTTGGAGACACAACAACTGATCATTGATCTTTTAGCCGTGTGCGGTGCCCCCCTCCACCATAGTCCACCTCGATAATATCGTAGCGGTGCTTAGGCGAAGCCCTGCATCGGTAGAACATCATCATCGTCACCACACCGTCGTGCTGACGACACTCTGCCTCAACACTCTGCTGGATCGGAGTTCGAGGGACGTCATCGGGCTTAACGTGTGCTGAACTCGGAGGTGTCGTGCGTTCGGTACTTGATCAGTCGGATCGTGAAGACGTACGACTACATCAACCGTGTTGTGCTAACACTTCCGCTTTCGGTCTACGAGGGTACGTGGACAACACTCTCCCCTCTTGTTTCTATGCATCACCATGATCTTGCGTGTGCGTAGGAATTTTTTTGAAATTACTACGTTCCCCAACAGCGACAAGGGGATTCCATGTCACCTTTTCTGTTCAATATTGTGGCAGATATGCTAGCTGTCATTATTGGCAGGGCCAAGCAGCATGGCCATCTAGAGGGTCTAGTTCCTCATCTAGACGATGGAGGGGTATCCATTCTACAGTATGCTGATGACACTATTTTATTCATGGAACATGACATGGCTAAGGCACGTAATATGAAACTTATCTTGTGTCTCTTTGAACAATTGTCTGGCTTAAAAATTAATTTTCATAAGAGCGAGGTGTTCCGTTTTGGGAAGGCCAAAGACGAGGAACACACTTACAGACAATTGTTCGGATGTGAATTAGGTGCTTTATCATTCAGTTACTTGGGTATAGCGATCCATCACCATAAACTATCCAATAAAGAATGGAAATGTATTGAAGAACGAATTGAAAAAAACTTAGCTGCTGGAAGGGCAAGTTTATGTCATATGGAGGTCGGCTAGTTCTGATTAATTCAGTACTGACTAGTATGCCGATGTTTCTACTTTCGTTCATCGAAATTCCGAAAGGGGTCCGAAAGCGACTTGATTTCTTTAGATCTCGTTTCTTTTGGCAGTCTGATGAGGCCAAGAGGAAATACGTACCGTCTGGCGCGATGGGATATCCTTTGCCGACCTAAACACCAAGGGGGTCTCGGTATTGAGAACTTAGAAATTAAGAATAGATGTCTTATGAGCAAATGGTTATACAGATTAGAGACAAAACCGGAGGGCATGTGGTCTCAAATTCTGCGCAATAAGTATTTGCACTTGAAAACACTGGCCCAGGTTACCATGAGACCGACTGACTCGCCGTTCTGGAAGGGACTTATGCGAACGAAGGACCTGTTCTTTCGTATGGTCAAATTCTTGGTTGGCAATGGGATGTCAACAAGATTTTGGGAGGATACGTGGTTAGGAGAGACGCCCCTGGCCGTCCAATATCCTACCCTTTATAATATTGTGCAACGTAAGGAGGATTACGTAGGCACCGTCCTTCAAACTTTTCCCTTGAACATCCAGTTCAGACGTGTGTTAGTTGGTGAGAGATGGATCGCCTGGATGCACTTGGTTCGGAGATTGATAGAAGTTCAACTCTCCGACCAGCCGGATTCAACACAATGGAAGTTAACTAAGAATGGGATGTTTACGGTGAAATCTTTCTATATGGATCTGATTAATTTTGGCCCCCTCTCAAGGTCGCTGCACATTTGGAAGGTTAAGATTCCTTTGCATATTAAGATCTTCATGTGGTTTGTCCACAAGCAAGTGATACTCACAAAGGACAACTTAATTAAGAGGCGATGGGTAGGCAGTTCGCGGTGTTGTTTTTGTGATCATGATGAAGCAATACAACATTTATTTCTTAAACGCCCACTTGCCAAGTTACTTTGAAGAATGATTCATATAGCTTTTAATATTAATCCTCCAGTAGATATTGTGTCTTTGTTTGAGACGTGGTTAGCTGGGGTTGAACAGATTACTGCGGCTCGTATTCGGATTGGAATATGTGCGCTATTATGGCTATATGGAACTACAGGAATGATATGATTTTAACAGACAACACACTTTAACTTTTTTACAGATTATCTTCAGAGCTACAGCTTGGATCCGTACGTGGTCCCTACTCACTCATATGGACTCCAGGGAGCCTTTAGTTACTGGGTGCAACCAACGGGAGATGGTAGCTCGGGTTATCTTCAACCAGTTCGGATGGCGCTTGCATAACAGGATAGGAGTCTAGGGAGCTCATCATTTTTATTACCGTATCGGTTGTCATTGTCTGCACGTAATTTTCCTTATTTTACTTTGTTTTGCTCCGTTTGTGAGCTGTAAGACTTTTATGATGATACTTTCTAGATTGTTAATAAGAAGGTCGTATGCATCATCATGATGCAGAGGCCGGGACATGTCTCCATTTCAACAACAAAAAAACCTTGGCGATGTAATTGTCACAAATTCCAGACACAAATTCGCCAAAAATAGAAATACTAATTGCCAGTCAAAGATCCCCGTAGAAAATATTCGCCGCTGAAAAATCGCAAGCACTCTTCAGTGCGAAACCATTGGTCTGAATGCATGCGCGGAGCTCCGTTAGTCGTCGACCCCATCCCCCGTGAATCGTGACCAGCGATCGGAACCGGAGAATATCGCACAGCCGAGTCGACGAGGGCAGCACAGTGCGGCATGCCGCCGTGCCGGCCGGCTCGATCCAGTCACGGCAAGTTAGCAGTTGCCCGTCGGCTCGCGGCCAGCTTCCGCCTGTGCCCCACCGGCCGGAGCCATTTTTCCAAGCTTAAAAGGGACGGCCGAGGACCTTGAACTTTAAAAACCACGCTCGACCCCCATCTCGCTGCTCACTCACTCTCCGGTCGATCGCTCTCTCGCCAGGCCGAGCCACACTGCCACTTGCCACGATATTTCCTCGCTTGCTTGCTCGCCCGCTCCTTCGATCGATCGCCTGCACCACAAGCCGGCCGGCCGCCAGCGCGCTCGGTCTCCCATGCGCTGCTTTTGACCACCCCGCACATGGCGTGAGAGCGTGTGCTAGCTGCTAGCTGATAAGTCCAAGAAGTCCAAGCTCGTGCACGTCGAGGCTTGCGTGCGTGCAGAGTTCGCGGGCGAGGAGAGAACCGATGGCCGCGCAGGAGGGCGCCGCGGGGACGACGAACCAGGCAGCGAGGGTGCGGTACGGCGACGTCGACGACAGCAACTTCGCGCTGCGCGGCCGCGCCGTGCCCCTGCTGGCCGGCCTGCTCGCCCTCCTCGTCTCCTTCGTCGCCGTCTGCCTCTACCTGCGCTGGGCGTGCGGCCGGCGCCGCGCCCGCCGCGAGGCCTCGTCCTCGTCCGCCGCGGCGTCGCCCGTGCCCGGCCTCGACGCCGACGCCATCAATGGGCTGCCCGTCACGCTCTACAGCCCGCTCGCCTCCTCGCCGGCGCGTTCCCCTTCTCGGCAGAAGGGCGACGGTGGCGACGAGGACCAGGCGGCGGGGGCTGTGGAGTGCTCGATCTGCATCAGCGCGCTGGTGGCCGGGGACAAGGTGAAGGCGCTCCCTCCCTGCGGCCACTGCTTCCACCCGGAGTGCGTCGACGCCTGGCTCCGCTCCCAGCCCAGCTGCCCGCTCTGCCGCACCCTCCTCCTCCCCGCCGCCGCCGTCGCCAAACCTGTCGACGTTGTCAACGGAGGCCACCCGCCGGTGTGACTCGTGAGCCAGAAGTCAACGTGCTAGTGCGCCAACTCATCGAAGCATGACAAGCAGGCCCCACCTGTAAGCCACTTACTGCTATCTTGACGGCAAGAAAGCCTGTCCCGGTTTAACGACAGGGCCAAATGACCAATGTGGCTAGCTAACTGGCCCCGGCGAGGTGCGCCATCGCCGGAGGTTCGCTGGAAACCAGCACAAAAATTTGCTACCACCGGCGCTTTTGATTTTGCTGGAACCGACGCCAATTTAGCAAAACTATTTCGCAATTTGCTACCGTCGGCGTTTTGCTTTGGTGGAACTAGATCCATTTTTTGTTACAACCGGGCATTTTGCTTTTGCTAGAACAAATGTCCAATTTTTTGTATTTTTGTTTCCAATGACGTTTTGGGTTGCTGGAACCACTTTAATTTTTTGCTACCACTGATGTGTCGGTTTGTTGGAACATTGCCCGATTTTTGCTTTTATCGTTTTTTATTTTTGCTGAATCAGCCTCAAAATTTTGCTACCACCATATTCCATTTTTGCTGGAACCGACAATTTTTGTGCTTCAACCGAGTACTGGAGTTTTATGTTGCTTTGGGTTTTTTTTGCTGGATGTGGCCTTTTCGTTTGCTACAACCGGCTATACGGATGCTGGAACCTTTGGGGAAGCTGCAATGCCGCGTGACCATTGGTGAAGGAGCTGCCACGGTGTTGCAACCATGGATGGCGGAGCCGCAATCCATCGCTGGCAGTTTTCTCGCGAATTTATCGAGCTGCAGCCTGTCCACAGTGGTTTTGCGACAGCTTCATCGAAGATTTTGCGTGGGCCATGGCCACCACGGCACCGGTGGGACTCATGGGAGGGAAGGGGAGAGGAAAGCTGTGACGATGGCCATAATTATTCACAGTACACATGCATAACCCACATATCTTCACAGTATGTGTTAATTTCGACACAAAAAATGCTACTGATCATTACGGTGTTGTAGACGGTAGGCCCAATCCTTGAAAGCAGATTTTTTCTTCGAAAATAGACAACACATGTTATTCCTTTTACTACATACCTATTTGTGATTCCAGCTTGTATTCCCTGGAGATCAGCTTGTCACATATGAATGCACCACTGCAACTATACCAGTTGTGCAAATATATACCCCGCCTGAAATTGAGTTCGGCTGTCAATGGAAGAACGTGGCCAAGTTTGATGGGCCTCTGGAATTGGTAGAATGTTGGCTGGCTTTCACAACATGGGCTATAAACAAGAGCAGCGAAGTTACTACAAATACGCAACGCCTGCACAGGGGACCGGTCTGTTAAAATCTTCAAGCACCTTTGCCATCCTGCTAAATGGGAAACCTGACATGTAGTTTTGTCGGGGGATGTTGTGGCAGGGGGATCCGCTGTCGCCATATCTTTTCATCTTAGTTGTTGATGTGCTTCAACGCATGATCATTCAAGCTTCTAATGTTGGACTTCTATCCCACACCTTGGACAACAACCTCCCTTGCCCGGTTCAGCAATACGCTGACGATCTGTTGATGATCCTCCCGACAGTCGCTGAACAACTTCATCATTTAGAACTTCTATTCAACCAGTTCATCGAGGCAATTGGCCACTCAATCAATTTCCACAAAAGTACTTTTGCCTCAATCCACGTCGACCCAGATCTCTCCATTACTCTTGCTGCGATCCTAGGATGCCCGGTGGTCTCTTTCCCCCAATCGTAACTTGTCTTCCCCTCTCGACCTCCAAGTTAAACTTGTGAGAGTTTTTCTTCATTATCGACAAAGTGGGCCGTCAGCTTGCTGGCTGGCATGGCCTCTTGCTCTCTTTGGCGGGAAGGGCGATCCTTGTTCGTGCGGCCCTTCGTGTATTACCTATCTATGCTATGAGCGCGCTGCTGCTGTCGGCCGGCACACTTCTGGAATTAGACAAACGGTGCCGTGCTTTCTTTTGGTCTAGGCAAGACTCTATTACTGGCGGGCAATGCAAAGTGGCTTGGGATCTCGTGTGTGCTCCATTCTCTACGGTCTAGATTTCTCTTCGCTGACACGCATGAACTTGTGACTTCTCCTTAAGCACCTTTCAAAACTACATGATTTCGGACAACCTTTGGCTCCTACTTACCTCGTCAACAAGTATGCTTGGTTCCTGATTCATGACTAGGGCACATGTGATAATTCCGCCACTCCGGTTTGGCATGACGTTCTAAACGGTCTTGAATTCTTCCGCTCTATCACCACTGCCAGAATTGGCAATGGCACAACCACCTCATTGTGGAACGGCTTATGGCTTCCCTCTCACCAAACTATCTTGGACTGCCAATTGCGGACGATCTATTCGCAATCTAACAGACAAACCTCTTCTATAGCTAGGGTACTTGCATCTGCTGAGTTGAAACTTGATTTCAACGCCCTCGATGCGGCTATATCTCCCACGTGTCGAGGCACGACTTAGAGGCATAACCGCATTGAAAGCAATGTCGCAAGTGAGGTAATCTTCACACAACCCATGTAATAAATAGGGGAAAGAGATACATAGTTGGCTTACAGTCGCCACTTCACACAGTGCATAAATAAACATCCATCATTGAGTACACTCAAGGTCCGACTACGGAACCAAAATAAAAGAAGATACCCCAACTGCTACACGGATCCCGATCGTCCCAACTGGGCACCACTCTCGATCATCAGGAAAAGACACATAGTAACGACCACGTACCTCGTCGAACTCCCACTTGAGCTCGATTGCGTCACCTGCACTGGCATCGTCGGCACCTGTAACTGTTTTGGTAGAATCTGTGAGTCACGGGGACTCAGCAATCTCACACTCGCGAGATCAAGACTATTTAAGCTTATAGGAAGGACAGAGTGGTAAGGTGGAGCTGCAGCAAGCGACTAGCATATATGGTGGCTACTTCGCAAAAGAGAGCGAGAAGAGGAGCAAAGCACGGTCGTGAAACCAGTAGCGATCAAGAAGTGATCCTGAACTACTTACGTCAGACATAACTCCAACACCGTGTTCACTTCCCGGACTCCGCCGAGAAGAGACCATCACGGTTACACACGTGGTTGATGTGTATTTTATTTGAGGTCAACTTCGGGTTTTCTACAACCGGACATTAACAAATTCCCATCTGCCTCATAACCGCGGGCACGGCTTTCGAAAGATTATACCCTGCAGGGGTGTCCCAACTTAGCCCATTCTAAGCTCTCACGGTCAACGAAGGATATTCCTTCTATCGGGAAGACCCGATCAATCTCGGAATCCCGGACTACAAGACATTTCGACAGCAATAAAACAAGACCAGCAAAGTGGCTCTAGTTCGGAATCCCGGAATTGTGCCGACAAATCCCGATAGGAGCTGCACATATCTCGTTCTCAGGGCACATCCGGATGAACACTACGTACGGCAACCGAAGATGCCCCAAGTTGCCTCAGGGTGGCACCGCAAGTGGCTCTAGTTTGGACCAACACTCAGAGGAGCATTGGCCCGGGGGGTTAAATAAAGATGACCCTCGGGCTCGCGAAAACCCGGGGGAAAAGGCTTAGGTGGCAAATGGTAAAACCAAAGTTGGGCCTTGCTGGACGAGTCTTATTCAAAGCGAACTGTCAAGGGGTCCCATAAATCACCCAACCGTGTAAGGAGCACAAAATCAAGGAACATAACACCGGTATGACGGAAACTAGGGTGGCAAGAGTGGAACAAAACACCAGGCATAAGGCCGAGCCTTCCACCCTTTACCAAGTATATAGATGCATTAATTATAGCAGATATATATTGTGATATCCCCATCAAGTAAACATGTTCCAATAAGGAACAACATCTCTATGTTCCAACAAGGAACAAACTTCAGCTTCACCTGCAACTAGCAACGCTATAAGAGGGGCTGAGCAAAGCGGTAACATAGCCAATCAACGGTTTGCTAGGAAAGGATGGTTAGGGGCTGACATGGCAAAATGGGTGGCATGATAAAGCAAGTGGTAGGCATCACAGCATAGGCATAGCAAAAGAGCGAGCATCTAGCATAGAAAAGATAGAAGTGATTTCGAGGGTATGGTCATCTTGCCTGCAATGTTCTCAGAGTTGTCGAAAGCTTGATCCTCGTAAGTGTTCTCAACATGTTCCTCGTTCACGTACTCGTCTCCCGGATCTACCCAAAGCAAGAACACAAACAAAGGAACCACAATAAATCACGGTGCAATGCACAAGCAACATGATGCAAAACATGACATGATATGCGGGATGTGATATGCAATGCGTATGCGCGCTTCGGAAGGAAAATGATGAACCAGGCATCAACTTGGAAAAACAAGTATGCCACTGGAAAGAAGAGATGATTTCGGTTGAAATCGATATAAAGATCACCGGAATCGGATGCACGGTTTGCAAATGACAAGCAAAACAAGAATGGCACAAATCTGCCATTAACAGCATGATGCCACATAGCAAGCAACAAGAAATTAAGCTACTGCACCCAAACGTACCAACAAAGTATATGGCAGTGATCTACACAAGATGCTTGACAAAAGATGAGCACTGAGCTACGGCTAAATCACATCATAACAGGTTCAAACAAGCATGGCAAAAGTGCACAAAATATCAGGCTGGACATGGCAAAAACAGCATCAGGTAGCAATGTTCAGAGCAACAAAACTACATGCTACAGGAACTTATAATAGCAAAACAAGGCATGGCATGAATCTACTCAAAGCATAGACCAAAAGTCCCTTACTGACCATAAGCCAAAAAGGATCAGAAAATATAGTAACACCCATGTCAATATTGATAGTTTCGTTAACAGGTTCAGCAACATGGCATGTCAAAAACTGATAACAAGTAGGCATGTTTAAGAGCTCGACGCACTCACTACAGAGACTTACATGATAAACTAAGCATATATACATCAAGAAGACATGGCATAGAAGTTATACATGGCAATAACAATATCATAGCATACATGGATCAACCACAACAACCTAGGTAATATTGAATAACATGTAAACAATCTGCCAGGAAACATTTGATAGCAAAAGTAGAGCTCGATTGACTCAAGCTATGGCACTCCATAATTTCAAACAAGGGCATGGATGGATAGATCAAGACATTTTTAACAAAACATCCTTACTGAAGTATCTCAAAATATGCATGGATCTCTCGGTAGCATCAAGTTAACATGGCATCAAAATATCAGCTAAACAGAGCTGAAAACAGCAACATCAGGACACCTACTTTGCATGCTTGTGCTAGTCACCACATAGATCACAAAAATACATGGCATACACCCCTGGAAAGATGGCATGGAATATTACAAAACACATGTAGGACTCAAATTCATAGGATGCACACATCAATCATAGCAAAAATAACAAAATTGCATGTTCTGTTAAGAAACAGAAACTAACATCACATAGCCCTCTTCCAACAGCATTTCGGGCATCAAGATGAGCTCAAATGAAAATGATGCAATGATATGAAATGATCTACTCTTCGAGGCGAACATTTTGACATATTATACGCGCAAAATGGAGCTACAGATGCAAAGTTACGCTACGATGAAAAAGACACAAAATAAATACAGGAAGAAAAACTTAGAAGAATTTCGGGGGGAGAGAGGAGAAAGTCAACCCTCGATCCGGCCCGATCCAGATCGGAGCAACGGCGGCGGCGGGTCAGCGGATCTCGTCGGGAAGGACGAGGCCGGGGAAGGAGGAGGTCGCCGGCGGAGGGCGGTGGCGACCGGCCGGCGAGAGGCGGCGCGGGCGGCCAGGCGGCGGCGTGGCGGGCCGGCTTGAGGGCGAGGCGGCGCGGCGGAGCGCGACGACGGGGCGGCCGGCCGGGCGAGGCAGCCTGGGTGCGGGCGGGCGGCGCTGGCGGCCCATGGGCGGCGGGGCTGACCCGGTGGCGTGGCGGCCGGCCGGAGGGCCCGCACGGCCTCATGGGCCAGCTGGGTCGGCGGCGATGTGGGCGCGGACGGCGACGTGGCACGCTGTGAGAGGCTGCGGGCGGGGCGGACGTTGTCCGGCCCGCTCCGGACACGTCCGGCGGCGGCGGAGGGGATTCGTCTAGGGTTAGGGGGGAATTGATCCGGGATTTGGAGGGGGTTTGCTTAAATAGGCATAGAGGGAGCTAGGAGAGTCCAAATGAGGTGTAGTTTTCGCCCACACGATCGTGATCGAACAACGGAGAGCTTGGAAGTGACTTAGATGGGTTATTGGACTATTTTGGAGGGGGTGTTGGGCTGCAACTCAAAAGAAGCCTTTGCGAGAGTGCGGTTAACCGTTGGAGTACCAAACTAGCTCCAAATGACCCGAAACTTGACCGATGGTCTACGGGTGGTATACCAAGGCCACATGACAAACCTCGGTCCATTCCGAGAAGGTTTAGTACCCTTTACGGAAAAAGCGTAAAAGGGCCGCGGGGAGATAGGAGTGCCGGATTGCAAAACGGACAACGGGAAAAATGCTCGGAATCATGAGACGAACACGTATGCAAATGCGATGCACATGATGACATGATAAAAAAATGCATGACATGGACAAAATGCAAAAAGGAGAAAAACCCAACCACGGAGGGAATATCATATCACAATGCCGAAAATGGCAAGAGTTGGAGTTACAATTATGGAAAGTTACTTACGGGGTGTTACAACACTCCACCACTACAAGAGGATCTCGTCCCGAGATCTAGGACTGAAAGAACTCCGGATATTCGGAACGGAGGTGATCCTCGCGCTCCCAGGTGGCTTCTCGGTCGGAATGGTGTGACCACTTCACTTTCAGGAATTTGATTGACTTGTTGCGAGTCTTGCGCTCGGTTTCTTCAAGAATAGCAACGGGTGCTCATGATAAGAGATCTTCTTGAAGGTCAATCTCTTGAAGTTGATAGTGCGTTCAGAGTCTTGAAGCACTTGCGAAGCTGTGACACGTGAAACACATCGTGCACGTTTGCAAAGTTGGATGGAAGCTCAAGTTGATAGGCGAGATCGCCTCTTTTGCCAATGATCTTGAAAGGACCCACGTATCTAGGGGCAAGCTTCCCTTTGATACCGGGCGGCGAGTGCCTTTCATTGAGAGACGCGGAGGTAGACATGGTCTCCGATTTCAAAAGCCACATCACGGTGCTTATCATCATAATAGCTCTTCTGGCGCGATCGCGGCTTTGAGATTCTCACGAATGACTTTGCACATTTCTTACGCTTCGTGATCAAGTCATTGCCAAGAAGTTGGCGTTCACTGTCTCGAGACCAATTGAGAGGAGTACGACACTTTACGCCATAGAGAATTTCGAATGGGGCCTTGCCCGAACTCGCTTGGAAGCTGTTGTTGTAAGAGAACTTCGGCATATGGAAGACAATCTTCCCATTTCATACCGAAGAAATGACACAAGCCCGAGCATATCTTCAAGGATTTGATTTACTCGCTCAACTTGGCCACTTGTTTGAGGATGGAAAGTTGTCTTTGAAACGAATGTTGGTGCCCATGGCCTTCGAAAAGAATCCCAAAACTTGGAGGTAAAGATGCTGCCACGGTCAGAAGAGATCACTTGTGGAATGCCGTGCAAGGAGACAATCTCGAGGTGTATAGCTCGCCAACCGAGCTGCTGTGATAGATTCTTTGATAGGAAGAAAATGAGCCACTTTAGTAAGCTTGTCAATGACAACGAAGATAGCATCATTTCCACGCTTGGACTTTGGAAATCCAGTCACGAAGTCCATTTCAATATGATCAAACTTCCATTCGGAATAGCAAGAGGTTGGAGGAGACCAGCTGGTCGTTGGTGTTACGCTTTCACTCTTCTGCAGACATCACACTCATTCACGAATTGAGCAATTTCTCGCTTCATTCGAGTCCACCAATATGATTGCTTGAGGTCTGGTACATCTTCGTACTTCCGGATGAATGGATAGAAGCGAATTGTGAGCCTCGTTCATAATGACTTTTGTAGATCACCCTTTGGAACCACAATCCGGTCCTCGAAGAAAAGAGTATCTTTGTCATCAACGTGGAAGCACTTGTACTTGAAATGCCCTTGTCGATACCACGTTTCACCTTTTTCACCATGGCATCCAGGAGTTGAGCCTCACGAATCTGATCTTCCAAAGTAGGAGAGGCTATGAGGTTGGCAAGAAAGCCTTGAGGAACAACTTGAAGATTCAGCTTGGAAAGCTTCACAAAGATCCGTTGAAAGGGCTTGAGGATTAGGCTGCTGCGATAAGCCTTCCTGCTCAAAGCATCTGCAATGACATTGGCCTTGCCGGAGTATATTCAATACTTGGGTTGTACTCTTGAATCATTTCAACCCATCGAGTCTGCACTGAGGTTGAGGTTGGGTTGAGTGAAGATATACTTGAGACTCTTGTGATCGGTGAAAATGTCCACTTTCCTTCCCAACAAGAGATGTCTCCATGTAATCAATGCATGGACAACTGCCGCCAACTCAAGATCGTGAGTGGGGTAGTTCTTTTCGTTGGGCTTCAAGCTGGCGAGAGGTATAAGCCACAACTCTCTTCTCTTGCATTAACACAGCACCGAGACCTTGAAGAGAAGCATCACGAACACTTCAAATGGCTTGGATTCATCGGAGGAGTCGAGCAGAGCTGTGACGAGTTTCTCTTTGAGAGTATTGAAAGCAACGTCACACTCGTGGAGACCGGACATACTTCACATGCTTCGGAGGAGGTTGGAAAGAGGCTTTGCAATCTTGGAGAAATTCTCAACGAATCTTGACAATAGCTTGCAAGACCAAGAAAATCATGGAGCTGCTTGACATTCGAGGAGGTTCCCAATTCACAATTGCAGACACCTTCTCGGGATTAATGATGATGCCCTTGGCGGAGATGATATGACCAAGATAAAGCACTTCATCAAGCCAAAATTCACATTTGGAGAACTTAGCATAGAATTGATACTCTCGAGCTTGTCTAGCACCAATCGCAAATGTTTGGCATGATCCTTCTTATTCTTGGAGAAGACCAAAATATCATCAAGATAGACCAAGACGAATTCATTGGTGTAGGGGTTGAATATGAAGTTCATCATCCGAGAGAATGTTGGAGGAGCATTGACAAGGCCGAAAGACATGACAGTATATTCGTAAGAACCAAAGCTTGTTCTGAATGCTGTCTTGGGAATATCTTGTTCACGAATGCGAATCTGATGATAACCCATACAAAGGTCAAGCTTGGAGAACACTTTAGCACCTTTGAGTTGCTTGAAAAGCTCATTGATGTTGGGAAGTGGATACTTGTTCTTGATTGTCATCTTATTCAATGGACGGTAATCGACGCAAAAGTCGGTCCGTGCCATCCTTCTTCTAGACAAAAAGAACACCACAACCCCAAGGAGATGAACTCGGTCCGATCAAACCAGACGCTCTTGTTCATCGAGCTGCTTCTTCAATTCCTTCAGCTCATCAGGTCCAAGCTTGTATGGACGCTTGCAAACGGGTTCGATGCGGGCTCAAGATCAATAACGAATTCAAGCGGCGATGAGGAGGCATACCGGAAGCTCTTCGGAAAGACATCTTGGTACTCACAAACGATCGAATCGAGAGATAGCATCCAATTCGCCCTTCTCATTGAGAGAAAACAACCGAATGGTTTCATCACGAAGCGGCATAGATGATCACATCATTAGAAGAGTGAGTCAATTGAATTTCCCTGGCAGCACAATCAAGCTGAGCTTTGTGCTGATAAAGCTAGTCCATCCCGAGAATAAGATCAATGTCCGAGTCACCAAGGACAATTGGTTTAGACAGAAATCTATAATCGCCCATCTTGATAGAAACATCCGGGACGCAAACATTAGATGTCATTTGCTTACCCGGGGACACAATCTTCAACGGAATAGGAATCTTTTCCGTCACAAACTCATGCTTGGCAACAAAAGGTCTCGAAATGAAAGAAAGCGATGCACCAGTATCAAATAAGACTTTTGCAGGAATATCATTAACTGAGAGATTACCCATTATCACATCAGAAGATTCCTCCGCTTGAGCTGCATTCATCATATTGACCTTGGCATGCTTTGGATTATGCTTGACCACTGCATTGCTGGAAGATTTCACAGGAGGAGGAGGCGGAAGGCGCCTCTGGTTGAAGCACTTGTTCGCATAGTGACCTTCTCACGACACTTATTGCAAGTCACCTCGAGAGCGGACGGTGGTAAGGAGCACTTGACCTTGGAGCTTGAGAATTAGAATTGTTACGATAGCTTTGGGTTGGGCGGGTGGGAAGATCCACGGCCACCTGAGTTCTTCTGCGATAAGGCCGACGGAACGGAGGAGGAGGAAGGTAGAACTTCTCTGCTTAGCTGCCACTTGAGAGGAAGAAGAAGACTGAACTGCATCCCTGATTCTCTTCTTAGAAGCCTCACATTTGAGCTGGGCAGCTTCTTGCTTGATGCCATGTTGTAGAATTCATCATACTTTTACGGCTCAAAAAGCACAAGAGCTAATTGCAGATCTTCTCTCGGACCACCTCTGAATTGATAGATCATACTCTTTTCATCAGGTACGTCTTGCTTAGCAAAACGAGCGAGCTTCTGGAACTGGATATTGTATTGATAGACAAACATGTTGCCTTGCTTGAGATTGCGGAACTCCTCACGCTTGCTCTCAACAACACTTTTCAGAATGTGGTGAGCTCTGAAATCTCGGCGGAACTCATCCCAGGTAATGACACGACCTCCTCTGGAATCTTTGTATTGCTGGTGCCACTCAGCAGCTTGGTCCTTGAGTTGAAACGATGCAAACTTGACAAAATCCTCAGGTCTGACATTGCTACATTCAAAATGCTTGCAGATGTCCACAAGCCAATCGTCGTATGTAGCCTCGACACGTAAACCGAAAGACTTCGCTGATTAGCGAGGAACCGATCGAGAGTAGCAAAGTGCGGCTGGTTGTTGCCTTGACCTTGATTTCCTTGACTGCCTTGCCCTTGAGTACGTTCTTGCAAGAGCTGCAAAATCATCGAGCATTGGCATTGGTGGCTGACATGATAGCTTGCCAGCCTCCGGAGGCGGAGGTGGAGGTGGAGGTTGGTGATCCCCATCATTGCGATCCGGATTCAGACGCGTTGGCGGAGCCATCTGAAGAAGGTGACATCCGTTAGTCCTTTGATAGACAAATAGTCAAGTAGAATCAGCGGATAGAAATTGCAACATATAGTCTTCACAATAAACATTCAACAAGAATGAGCGAATGAATTCCAAAGTTAATAATCACACGTCCATTAAGGTGAGAAGCCACTTAGATAAAGATATGGAAACAACATCATCTTAGAAACAAATCGAATATCACAACTGAAAACAAAAGATTGGCTTCGGAATGAGCGGAACAAACACATGATAGAGATTTACGCCCAAAGTGTTCGTGGTGGGGCCCACACGGACACGACGTATAGCGGACGTCACCAATGACAAACAAGGCGTCCCGAATCAGCATAGCCAAGGATTCTTTAAGGCGCCTCGCGACCACGAGAATCGACCGTGAATGGGCGGACCACTAGACGTTGAACCCCAATCTCAAATCATACATCCGTCGGAAAGATATCACGTAAGCTACTAGAATTCCCACCTATAAACTCCGAAACTTTCTAGTTATGCAATCTGGTGTTGGGGATACAGGGACACAAAATATATCACCCAAACTAACAATACCTAGATCCAATTGTATCCATCCGTCAACACATAACCAAGAAACCTTCGAAATCGTGTACCTCGACCTTGAAAAGCATCCGTTATACAAGTCATGGCAATACTCCCGAGCTCGCCCAAGATCTTTGGGTTATCGGGTTATCTCACCAACAACTGCACAAAAGAGATTTCGATGTCGGCAAAACTCAGGTATTCCGAATCGCAGCGATAAAATTGTGACGACAACACCTCGGAGCTCAACTCCGGGACACCGCCACAACCCCTAAATGTCGGGAGGCACCAAGAACAATGTTCTCGTCACAAAACCATCGAACGATCCCAAGATACCAGCGTGATCCTAAAAATTTTTTAGTGAAATTTGAGGAGAGAAAAGTCAAAACTCTCGTCGGGAGACCTCACCGAGCAGCAGAAGGGACTGGGAGTAAAAAGAATCCTACTCTCCGATATATATAATCCTAAGACTCAAAACATTTTCCATTCTAGACTCAACAACGCATGACAAATAATCAAGTAGGGGCTCCTAAGTCGGGAAGGCTCGATTACCAACTTTTAGCGCCCTCGATGCGGCTATATCTCCCACGTGTCGAGGCACGACTTAGAGGCATAACCGCATTGAAAGCAATGTCGCAAGTGAGGTAATCTTCACACAACCCATGTAATAAATAGGGGAAAGAGATACATAGTTGGCTTACAGTCGCCACTTCACACAGTGCATAAATAAACATCCATCATTCAGAGTACACTCAAGGTCCGACTACGGAACCAAAATAAAAGAAGATACCCCAACTGCTACACAGATCCCCGATCGTCCCAACTGGGCACCACTACTGATCATCAGGAAAAGACACATAGTAACGACCACGTTCCTCGTCGAACTCCCACTTGAGCTCGGTTGCGTCACCTGACCGCATCGTCGGCACCTGCAACTGTTTTGGTAGAATCTGTGAGTCACGGGGACTCAGCAATCTCACACTCGCGAGATCAAGACTATTTAAGCTTATAGGAAGGACAGAGTGGTAAGGTGGAGCTGCAGCAAGCGACTAGCATATATGGTGGCTACTTCGCAAAAGAGAGCGAGAAGAGGAGCAAAGCACGGTCTTGAAACCAGGAGCGATCAAGAAGTGACCCTGAACTACTTACGTCAGACATAACTCCAACACCGTGTTCACTTCCCGGACTCCGCCGAGAAGAGACCATCACGGTTACACACGCGTTGATGTGTATTTTGTTTGAGGTCAACCGGGTTTTCTACAACCGGACATTAACAAATTCCCATCTGCCTCATAACCATGGCACGGCTTTGAAAGATTATACCTGCAGGGTGTCCCAACTTAGCCCATTATAAGCTCTCACGGTCAATGAAGGATATTCCTTCTACCGGAAGACCCGATCAATCTCGGAATCCCGGACTACAAGACATTTCGACAGCAATAAAACAAGACCAGCAAAGCCGCCCGATTGTGCCGACAAATCCCGATAGGAGCTGCACATATCTCGTTCTCGTGGCACATCCGGATGAACACTACGACGGCAACCGAAGATGCCCCAAGTTGCCTCGGGTGGCACCACAAGTGGCTCTAGTTTGGACCAACACTCGAGAGGAGCATTGGCCGGGGGTTAAATAAAGATGACCCTCGGGCTCGAAAACCCGGGGAAAAGGCTTAGGTGGCAAATGGTAAAACCAAAGTTGGGCCTTCTTTGGACGAGTCTTATTCAAAGCGAACTGTCAAGGGGGTCCCATAAATCACCCAACCGTGTAAGGAGCGCAAAATCAAGGAACATAACACCGGTATGACGGAAACTAGGATGGCAAGTGGAACAAAACACGGGCATAAGGCCGAGCCTTCCACCCTTTACCAAGTATATAGATGCATTAATTATAGCAGATATATATTGTGATATCCCCATCAAGTAAACATGTTCCAATAAGGAACAACATCTCCATGTTCCAACAAGGAACAAACTTCAGCTTCACCTGCAACTAGCAACGCTATAAGAGGGGCTGAGCAAAGCGGTAACATAGCCAATCAACGGTTTGCTAGGAAAGGATGGTTAGGGGCTGACATGGCAAAATGGGTGGCATGATAAAGCAAGTGGTAGGCATCGCAGCATAGGCATAGCAAAAGAGCGAGCATCTAGCATATCAAAGATAGAAGTGATTTCGAGGGTATGGTCATCTTGCCTGCAATGTTCTCAGAGTTGTCGAAAGCTTGATCCTCGTAAGCGTTCTCAACAGGTTCCTCGTTCACGTACTCGTCTCCCGGCTCTACCCAAAGCAAGAACACAAACAAAGGAACTACAATAAATCACGGTGCAATGCACAAGCAACATGATGCAAAACATGACATGATAAGCGGGATGTGATATGCAATGCGTATGCGCGCTCCGGAAGGAAAATGATGAACCAGGCATCAACTTGGCAAACCAAGTATGCCACTGGAAAGAAGAGATGATTTTGGTTGAAATCGATATAAAGATCACCGGAATCGGATGCACGGTTTGCAAATGACAAGCAAAACAAGAATGGCACAAATCTGCCATTAACAGCATGATGCCACTTAGCAAGCAACAAGAAATTAAGCTACTGCACCCAAACGTACCAACAAAGTATATGGCAGTGATCTACACAAGATGCTTGACAAAATATGAGCACTGAGCTACGGCTAAATCACATCATAACAGGTTCAAACAAGCATGGCAAAAGTGCACAAAATATCAGGCTGGACATGGCAAAAACAGCATCAGGTAGCAATGTTCAGAGTAACAAAACTACATGCTACAGGAACTTATAATAGCAAAACAAGGCATGGCATGAATCTACTCAAAGCATAGACCAAAAGTCCCTTACTGACCATAAGCCAAAAAGGATCAGAAAATATAATAACACCCATGTCAATATTGAAAGTTCCGTTAACAGGTTCAGCAACATGGCATGTCAAAAACTGATAACAAGTAGGCATGTTTAAGAGCTCGATGCACTCACTACAGAGCCTTACATGATAAACTAAGCATACATACATCAAGAAGACATGGCATAGAAGATATACATGGCAAGAACAATATCATAGCATACATGGATCAACCACAACAACCTAGGCAAAATTGAATAACATGTAAACAATCTGCCAGGAAACATTTGATAGCAAAAGTGAGCTCGATTGACTCAAGCTATGGCACTCCATAATTGCAAACAAGGGCATGGATGGATAGATCAAGACATGTTTAACAAAACATCCTTACTGAAGTATCTCAAAATATGCATGGATCTCTCGGTAGCATCAAGTTAACATGGCATCAAAATATCAGCTAAACAGAGCTGAAAACAGCAACATCAGGACACCTACTTTGCATACTTGTGCTAGTCACCACATAGATCACAAAAATACATGGCATACACCCCTGGAAAGATGGCATGGCATATTACAAAACACATGTAGGACTCAAATTCATAGGATGCACACATCAATCATAGCAAAAATAACAAAATTGCATGTTCTGTTAAGAAACAGAAACTAACATCATATAGCCCTCTTCCAACAGCATTTCGGGCATCAAGATGAGCTCAAATGAAAATGATGCAATGAGATGAAATGATCTACTCTTCGAGGCGAACATTTTGACATATTATGCACGCAAAATGGAGCTACAGATGCAAAGTTACGCTACGACGAAAAAGAAACAAAATAAATATAGGAAGAAAAACTTTGAAGAATTTCGGGGGGAGAGAGGAGAAAGTCAACCCTCGATCCGGCCCGATCCAGATCGGGGCGACGGCGGCGGCGGGTCAGCGGATCTCGTCGGGGAAGGACGAGGCCGGGGAAGGAGGAGGTCGCCGGCGGAGGGCGGTGGCAGCCGGCCGCGAGAGGCGGCGACAGGCCGGCCGGGCGTGGCGTGGCGGCGGCGGCTCGGGCGGAGGCCGAGGCGGCGGCTCGCGGAGCGGACGACCGGGCGGCCGGCCGGGCGAGGCAACTCGGCGCCGCGGCAGCGGCGGGGGGGGGGCTGCGCTGCGGGCGGCGTGGCGGCCGGGCGGAGGGCCCTGACAGACCTCGCGGGCCCAGCAGGGGTCGGGCGGCGATGTGGGGCGTGGACGGCGACGTGGCACGCTGTGAGAGGGCTGGCGGCGGGCGGACGTTGTCCGGCCCGCTCTGGACATGTCCGGCGGCGGCGGAGGGGATTCGTCTAGGGTTAGGGGGGAATTGATCCGGGATTTGGAGGGGGTTTGCTTAAATAGGCATAGAGGGAGCTAGGAGAGTCCAAATGAGGTGTAGTTTTCGCCCACACGATCGTGATCGAACGACGGAGAGCATGGAAGTGACTTAGATGGGTTATTGGACTATTTTGGAGGGGTGTTGGGCTGCAACTCAAAAGAAGCCTTTGCGAGAGTGCGGTTAACCATTGGAGTACCAAACTAGCTCCAAATGACCCGAAACTTGACCGGTGGTCTACGGGTGGTATACCAAGGCCACATGACAAACCTCGGTCCATTCCGAGAAGGTTTAGTACCCGCACACGGAAAAACGTAAAAGGGGCCGCCGGGGGAGATAGGTGTGCCGGATTGCAAAACGGACAACGGGAAAAATGCTCGGAATCATGAGACGAACACGTATGCAAATGCGATGCACATGATGACATGATAAAAAATGCATGACATGGACAAAATGCAAAAAGGAGAAAAACCCAACCACGGAGGGAATATCATATCACAATGCCGAAAATGGCAAGAGTTGGAGTTACAATTATGGAAAGTTACTTCCGGGGTGTTACATTGATCTTGCTCCTAGACTATCCCATGCGGCGGAACATGAACTATTAGCGTTTCACGCTTATGGCCTCGGTTAACTTGAATTTGCAGGTTGTATACTACAGAATTTGCAGGCAAGGGAGCATGCCTCTCTCAACTAAACTGGCATATAAAGGCGATCTGGCAGGACAGCCCAGTCGACCCTCTGGCCACAACTATATGGAAGAACTTTGCGCAAACAAATGTAGAATTTTCATTTGGCTTGCTAACAAGGACCGTGTCTACAACAACGAACGAAGACTTCGGAGATCTTTCGCTACTTCGGATGCATGCCCTTTCTATGGCGCAACCGGGTGCAACGCTCACCTTCTGCTCTACTGCAATAATCTGCTGCCTGTTTGGGACGGCCTAAGGAGTATCTTCAATGGAAGGCCGGACAACCCGTGGGAAGTTTGGCTTGGTGGGGCACTTTCAAATAAGGTTCGCTCCATCATGATCATTCATATCCCGTGGAATACTAAGAAGCGTCACAACGCAAAGGTGTTCAGAAATGAAACTCTTGGCGTCCGCCACATTGCTAAAGCAGCAGCTGACGATCTGCTGCTCTGGTCCCACCAGTGCAAAAAATGCTGATAAACAATCCCTGCTGCGAGATTGGGGAACTATGTTGTCTCATCTAGCTGCGGGACTATAGCCTTCATGCAATTTTACAATTTCTTCTCCTCTTCCCACCTCTTGTAACTCTTTGTTGCTCTCTGTACTTGCTTTAGTTTCGGTATTATAAGGCTCAGACCGGCGTAAGTGAGGGAGTCCTGGATTAGGGGGTCCTCGGACTGCCGGACTATATACTTTGGCCGGACTGTTGGACTATGAAGATACAAGATTGAAGACTTCGTCCCGTGTCCGGATGGGACTCTCCTTTGCGTGGAAGGCAAGCTTGGCAATTAGGATATGTAGATCTCCTCCCTTGTAACCGACTCTGTGTAACCCTAGCCCCCTCCGGTGTCTATATAAACCGGAGGGTTTAGTCCGTAGGACGACAACAATCATAATCATAGGCTAGCTTCTAGGGTTTAGCCTCTACGATCTCGTGGTAGATCAACTCTTGTAATACTCATATCATCAAGATCAATCAAGCAGGAAGTAGGGTATTACCTCCATCGAGAGGGCCCGAACCTGGGTAAACATTGTTTCCTCCGCCTCCTGTTACCATCCGCCTTAGACGCACAGTTCGGGACCCCCTACCCGAGATCCGCCGGTTTTGACACCGACATTAGTCATCATATCTCAAAACTATTACAAGGAATCAAGTTTATTTTGTCCAATGATCTTCATGAAAGTTATTATTATATCTTCCTTAGATATCTATCACTTTGGGACTAATTTCATATGTTGCTTTTAATAAGCTCAAACAAATATAAGTGAACGTCATGAGGATCATATTTCTTTCTCTCAAAATAATTTAAGTGAAGCAAGAGATAATTTCTTAAATTTTTTACTAACTCTCAAATAAATCTAAGTGAAGCATGAGAGCATTTCTTCAAAAATAACAAAGCACACCGTACTCAAAAAGATATAAGTGAAGCACTAGAGCAATTCCATAGCTCATAAAGATTTAAGTGAAGCATAGAGAGCAATTCTAACAAGTCATGGCATAATTTTGGATCTCTCAAATAGGTGTGTCCAGCAAGGATTTATGACTCAAAACAAAAAGAAAAACAAGCAAAGACTCATATCATACAAGACGCTCCAAGCAAAACTCATAATATGTGACGAATAAAAATATAGTCCCAAGTAAAATATTGATGGTCGTTAGAAGAAAGAGGGGATGCCACTCGGGCATCCCAAAGCTTAGTTGCTTGCTTCTCTTTAGGTAATAGTTTGGGATGCCATGGGCATACCCAAGCTTAGGCTCTTCTTACTCCTTATTCCTTCATCCATCATAATATCACCCAAAACTTGAAAACTTCAATCACACAAAACTCAACAAAACCTTTGTGAGATCTGTTAGTATAAGAAAGCAAATCACTATTATAAGTATTGTTGCAAAACCATTTATATTTTATTCTTGCATTATATCTAATGTATTCCAACTTTTCTATGGCAAAAACTCTTCAAAGAAAACCATAGAATCATCAAAGAAAACATAATCTGTCAAAAACAGAACAGTCTGTAGCAATCTAGATATTACGAATACTTCTGTAACTCCAAAAATTCTGAAAAATTATGGCAATGTAGGCAATTTTTATATCAATATTTTGTAAAAAATTAAGAATTTTATCATGCTTCTATGATTTTTAACAATTGTTTTTCTGGACGCAAAAGTTTCTGTTTTTCAACAAGATCAAATCAACTATCACCCAACATGATCCCAAAGGCTTTGCTTGGCACAAACACTAACTAAAACACAAAAAACACAATCATAACAGTAGCATAATTGTGCAAACACTCAAGAACAGAAAGAAAATTACAAAAATAAATTTTATTCATTGGGTTGCCTCCCAACAAGCTCTTTCTTTATAGCCATTAAGATAGGCTTAAGATTTCAACGATGCTCACACAAAAGATAAGAATTGAAATACAAAGAGAGCATCGTGAAACATATGACACACACATTTAAGTCTAACATACTTCCTATGCATAGGAAATTTATAGGCAAACAAATTATCAAGACAAGAAATATCTAGAATATGCATAGGAGAGAAATAAAACATAGACAATCTCAACATAACGAGAGGTAATCTAGTAAGATGAAAATTTCTACAACCATATTTTCCTCTCTCATAATAATTACATGTAAGATCATAATCAAATTCAACAATATAGCTATAATAGAAAATTTTCTCTTCATGATCCACATGCATGCAAAGTTGACACTCTTCCAATATAGTGGGATTATCATCAAATAAAGTCATGACCTCTCCGAACCCACTTTTATCAAAAACTTCATAAGATTGAACACTCTCCAAATATGTGGAATTGTTTTTAGCTAAAGTTGACTCTCTTCCAAACCCACTTTCAATATTATTGCAAACACTATAATCAATATCATATTCATCATGAGGCTTAAATAAATTTTCAAGATCATAAGAATCATTATCACCCCAATCATGATCATTGCAATAAGTAGTGGACATAACAAAACAAGCATCCCCAAGCTTGGGGTTTTGCATATCACTAACACTATTGTCATTAATAGAATTTATAATAACATCATTGCAATCATTCTTTTCATTCAAGGAGCTATCATGAATCACTTTACAAATTTCTTTTTTTAACACTTCATCACAATTTTCATATTCAAAAATCCCAATCTAAACTTCATAAAGATAATCTAGTGAACTCAATTCACTATCAGTTAGTTCATCATAGTTGGATCTTTTGAAAAGATTAGCAAGTGGATGAGGATCCATATCAATAGATTTTTAGCAAGCGAAGATGCAAGCAAATAGAAGACACATGGCAACACAAGCAAACAAAAGATCGAACGAGAAAAAGTCAAGCGAAAAAGGAGGCGAATAAAACGGCAAATTTCGGTAAAGTGGGGGAGAGGAAACCGAGAGGTAAATGGCAAATAATGTAAATTGCAAGGAGATGAGATTTGTGACTAGGAACCTAGTAGATGTTGATGATGTCTCCCAAGCAACGGCGCCAGAAATTGGCAAGTTGACGAGAGACTATCTTGATTTGATCCTCCCCGGCAACGGCGCCAGAATGTCTGCTAGAACTACGTCGGTATTTCCCCAAAGAGGAAGGGATGATGCATCACAACAACGGTAGGTATTTGCCTCGGTGATGAGACCAAGGTAATCGAACCAGTAGGAGAACCACGCAACACGACGTAAACAGCTCCTGCACACAAATAACAAATACTTGGAAACCGACGTGAGAGGAGTTGTCAATCCCTCACGGATAAAAAGATAGGTAAAATTATAGTAGATTGGATAAATAACCTCGCGGGAACGCAAGATAAAATAAATAATGATAAATTGCAGCAAGGTATTTTTGTATTTTTGGATTAATAGATCTGAAAATAAAAGCAAATAAAAATAGATCGCAATGGCAAATATAATAAAGAAGAGACCCAGGGGCCGTAGATTTCACTAGTGGCTTCTCTCGAGAAAAATAGCAAACGGTGGGTAAACGAATTACTGTTGGGCAATTGATAAAACTTCAAATAATCATGACGATATCCAGGCAATGATCATTATATAGGCATCACATCCAAGATTAGTAGACCGACTCCTGCATGCATCTACTACTATTACTCCACACATCGACCGCTATCCAGCATGCATCGAGTGTATTAAGTTCATGGATAAACGGAGTAATGCAATAAGAACGATGACATGATGTAGACAAGACCTATTTATGTAGAAATAGACCCCATCTTGTTATCCTTAATAGCAACGATACATACGTGTCAGATCCCCTTCTGTCTCTGGGATCAAGCATCGTAAGAACGAACCCATCACAAAGCACCTCTTCCCATTGCAAGATAAATAGATCAAGTTGGCCAAACAAAACCCAAATATCGGAGAAGAAATATGAGGCTATAAGGAATCATGCATATAAGAGATCAAAGAAGACTCAAATAACTTCCATGGATAATAACATAGATCTGATCATAAACTCAAAGTTCATCGGATCCCAACAAACACACCGCAAAAAAGAGTTACATCATATGGATCTCCAAGAGACCATTGTATTGAGAATCAAAAGAGAGAGAGGAAGCCATCTTGCTACTAACTACGGACACGTAGGTCTACAATGAACTACTCACGCATCATCGCAGAGGCACCAATGAGGATGATGAACCCCTCCGTGATGGTGTCTATATTGGATCTGGTGGTTCTGGAACTTGCGGTGGCAGGAATTGATTTTTGTCGATTCCCCTAGGGTTTCTAGAATATTGGGGTATTAATAAAGCAAAGAGGCGGTGCGGGAGGCCATCAAGGTGGGCACAACCCACCTGGGCGCGCCTGGTGGGTTGTGCCCCTTGGGGAACCCCCACGTGCTTCTCCGGCCCATTGGGTGTCTTCTGGTCCATAAAAATTCCACAAAAAGTTTCGCTGCGTTTGGACTCCGTTTGGTATTGATTTCATGCGATGTAAAAAACAAGCAGAAAACAACAACTAGCACTGGGCACTATGTCAATAGGTTAGTACCAAAAAATGATACAAAATGATTATAAAATGATTGTAAAACATCCAAGAATGATAATATAACAGCATGGAACAATAAAAAATTATAGATACCTTGGAGACGTATCAACTACCAGCTGAGATGACTATCTATTTTGTTTCATTTGCAGATTAATTGGTATTTCTACCTTAGTAAATGAGAACGAGAAAGAAAGACCACATCGCCTTCGATGAGGATACAAAACCATTTTGCTCCAAGTTTTTAAAAGGACAGATGCAACATGTTTTGTACTCCACTTGTCTCTTTTTTGTAGTGATGAATATTTTCTAGATAAATAAATGTTTCACTCCTATAGAATTCGAACAACGGACTTTTTCTCATTTGTCATACCTCGGTAAATTCTATGTAATGAGCCTGATAATTATACGCACCACAAACCTGATAGCTTATGTACAAATATCGTGGTAGCTTTTTTGACCCAAAAATAAACTAATGTAAACATACACTCGATAACTTTTTTGTATGAATAGCATGGTAACTCACACATCGCATACCTGATAACTTATACACCAAGGTCCTGGTAAATTCAGCGACCAGGAGGAGTTCATCAAATATCCCCTCGGTAACTTTTCTGTGAATAACATGGTAACTCACACATTGCAGACCTGATAACTTATGTACCCCTGTCCTGACAACTTTGGCGACCGAGGGGGGGAGTTGAAGAACTTTTTTATCTGAATATCATGATAACTCACACATCGCAGACCTCATAACTTATGCACCCTATCATGGTAACTTTGGCAATGAGGGGGCGGGTGAGGGAGTCCTGGATTAGGGGGTATCCGGATAGCCGGGCTGTGTACAACGTCCGGACTATTGAAGCATGAAGATACAAGACTCAAGACTTTGGCTCATGTCCGGATGGGACTTTCCTTGGTGTGGAAGGAAAGCTTGGCGATCCGGATATTATATTTCCTTCCTTGTAACAGACTCCATGTAAACCCTAGCCCTCTTCGGTGTCTATATAAACCGAAGAGGTTGGTCCTTAGAAGGCCGATCACAATCACAATCATACCATCATAGGCTAGCTCTTAGGGTTTAGCCTCTACGATCTCATGGTAGATCTACTCTTGTACTACCCATATCATCAATATTAATCAAGCAGGAAGTAGAGTTTTACCTCCATCGAGAGGGCCCGAACCTGGGTAAACATCTGTGTCCCTTGCTTCCTGTTACCATCAGCCTTGACGCACAGATCGGGACCCCCTACCTGAGATCCGCCGGTTTGACACTGACATTGGTGCTTTCATTGAGAGTTCCTCTGTGTCGTCGCTGCTAGGCTCGATGGCTCCTTCAACCGTCGCCAATAACGCGATACCAGACAGTCACGACGAGCATGGCTTAGACCTGCTGTCGGATGAAGCTCGGGGTGTCACCCCTACATTAGCCTCGGACCTAAATCCGGAGCAGGCTGCGCTGCCTAAGGACGGAGGGCCCGACCCCGTCCCGCAGGTCGCGCACTCATCAGCGTTGGAGCCAAACACGAGCCTTACCTCTAGGGTGGCCTATTACTCCGGACCCCCGGATTCGTATCCGGATGTTGAGTCCAGTCCGCGCACTCCCGAGCCGGTCGAGCCAGGTTGGGCCCCGGTAATGGAGTTCACCGCTGCGGACATTTTTCGGCACTCGCCCTTTGGCGACATGCTGAACTCGTTGAAAACTCTCTCTTTGACAGAAATTTCTGGGCCAAACTACGTCCGGTTCGAGTGGGAAGAAGGCGATGAAGAAATTAGTTGCCCACCCATCACCCACTTCATAGACACGGTCGATGATTTAACCGACGTGCCTGACTTCGACTCCGAAGACATCGACAGTATGGACGACTATGCAGGAGAAGATGCGGAATCTACGGGGCGCTGGACTTCCCCCTCATCACACGACGTATACATGGTGGACACGCCCAAAGAGGACAAAGGCGAAAATCCGGACGATAAAACCCCCGGACAAAAGCCAAAGCGACGGCGCAGACGCCGTTCTAAGTCCAGCAATAGTAAAAATAGTGACAAGAGTGCCAGAGGGATCGATACTACAATCAACTCCGAAGGCAACAACGACCATACGGACCAAGCGATGGAGCAGGATGGACCAGGTCACCCTGAACACAGTTCGGAGCAGATGCCCGAGGACAATGATCCCGACGGACAAGGTCATCAAAACGAACCAGCACAGGAAAACAGTCCGGATAATGATGCAATCCCGGAAAAACACGTGGAACGAGATAACCTCCACAGAAAGCTTATGGCCACCGCAAGAAGTCTAAAGAAGCAGAAGCAACGGCTCAAGGCCGCACAGGAAACGCTCAACCGTAGATGGAATAAAGTTCTAGACACCGAAGAAAGATACAGCGATGATCGCCATACAAAGAGCAATCCAAAACGCAAGCTACTGCCAGAATTTGATGATGAAGCTGTACCACTTCATAACCGCAACAAAGCGGCTACCGATCCACATGAACACCTGAATAAGAAAGCTGGCGCGGCCAGGTCCATTTATGGATCCAAAGGACGCACCCCGACGAAGGACTATAGTCACCAAAACGATTACGCCAATCGAATACCAGTCCGGAATAAAGACCGGACACAACAACAGCCGACGACATGCCACATCACGTCCAGATACAGAGGGGCTGCTCACCCCCTGTGCTTTACCGATGAAGTACTGGACCACGAATTCCCACAAGGCTTTAAACCTATGAACATAGAGGCATACGACGGAACGACAGACCCAGGGGTCTGGATCGAGGACTTTATCCTGCACATACATATGGCTCATGGGGATGACCTTCACGCCATCAAATACCTCCCCCTCAAGTTGAAGGGACCAGCTCGGCACTAGTTAAAAGGCCTCCCCGAAAATTCAATTGGGAGCTGGGAGGAACTCGGGGACGCTTTCAGGGCCAATTTTCAAGGGACCTATGTCCGGCCTCCGGATGCTAACGACTTAAGTCACATAGTCCAACAGCCCGGAGAATCCGCCCGCAAGTTTTGGAACAGATTCCTCACTAAGATCGACTGTCCGGATGACGAAGCCTTAGCAACATTCAAACACAGCATCCGTGACGAGTGGCTCGCTAGACACCTTGGCCAAGAAAAGCCAAGGACAATGGCAGCCCTGACAAGCCTTATGACCCGCTTTTGCGTGGGAGAAGATAGCTGGCTAGCCCGTAAAGGCACCAGCGACCCCAGCACATCCGAAATAAGGGATGGCAACGGGAAGCCACGACATCATAAAAACAAACGCCAAAACAAGGAAGAGAGCCCGGATAACACTATGGTTAATGCCGGATTCAGGGGCTCGACCTAATCAGCAAAACAAGCCATCTAAAGGCAGCAAAGAGGGACCGTCCGGTCTGAATAGAGCCCTAGATAGACTATGCCAAATTCACGGCACCCCTAACAAACCTGCAAACCACACGCACAGAGAGTGATGGTTCTTCAAGCAGGCCGGCAAATTAAATGCCGAACACAAGGAAAGGGAAACACCATGTGAAGACGAGGATGAACCTCGCCGGCCGAACACTGAAGGGCAGAAAAAATTCCCGCCAGAGGTTAAAACAGTGAACATGATCCACGCGACTCACACATCCATGAGGGGGCACGAACGCGCGCACAGAGACGCGCTCGATATAGAGCCCGTCGTACTCACGCCTAACCACTGGATGCCTTATCCGATCACTTTCGATAACTTGGATGACCGAACTAGTATTCGGCGCGGAGGATCAAAGGCCTTGGTGCTTGACTCGATAATCGACGGATACCGTCTCACCCACGTCCTTATGGACGGCGGCAGCAGTCTCAATTTAATATATGAGAACACTGTCCACAGGATGGGGATAGACCCATCGAGAATTAACCAAAGCAACACCACCTTTGAAGGGTGATACCAGCGTTGAAGCCTGGCGAGGCCCCGTCGCCTTTGGAGGTAACATTCGCTCGACAGCAACTCCGGAGCGAAGAACTACTCTTCATCATCGCACCTTCCAAAGCGACTATCACGCAGTTGTTCGAAAGAACGCCTTCGCCCGCTTCAACGCATTGCCGCACTATGGCTACCTTACACTTAAGATGCCCGGTCCACGTGGCGTCATCACCGTTAGCGGACTAACGAGCGCACACGCCGCAGAGGAACGCGACGGCCCTCGCGGCCGGACTATAAGTGGCCTCCAACATCAGAAAACATGACTGGTCATTAAAGGCCACAGATTCGGCTCGACGAGTCCGGTCGCCCGGATAAAATTGAACCAGGGCACCGTATATGTAATCCCATAGTGGACACCAGGGGCTATAATTACTTAACACTGTCCCACAGTTGGCTCAACCTTATGGGCAGGCCAACATCTTACACTTTTATTATCCACCGCATACTTACGTTGTACTCTTCTATGAGTTTTACTTGTTTCCACAGACAACGTTCGCGCGATACCCTTCCAGGATACGGCACAACGGAGACAAAGGCGCAGACGTGCAGCAGGGCCCCGTTCAACAGGTTTCTTTTTAGATTAAGCCCCTGTGTAAACCTTTTTTATTGCCTCTTGTTGTTTAACCATCCCATGGGTTCCATACCCACAGAGGATACTGCCATTTTTGGCATCTCGCCATGACAGATTAACACACGTACCTGAAAAAACAGGGTTTATAACGAATGGGCATTCTTGAGCCCATCGACTATTACAAAGTCCGAATACCCTCGGGAGTGTTCGGCGTCACGAGTTTGGCCTTATATGCTGCAGCTCCGAATCATGTCTTTGGTCAAATGTTGGGTTTGCCCGGCTCCTGGGTTTGCCGCCTTACGTTCCGTTACTAAGGTGGCCAAAGAGAACTACTGCGATTGTGCCCCGGTTATTCCGGACGAGCACCTCAGTAGAGAATGCCGAAAACTGACTGTCATGATACAGCGAGAGACTATTCAACCACTTGAAGACTTATCGGAATCTTTAGGATCACTCCGCATTAATGAAGGGCCGTTTCCCGGTCATGCACACACGCGCCCGTATTCGGATGCACGCGAAGGTACCAGGGGCTACATAGTAGCCCCAACATTAGACTCCCATGGCTAAGCGAAAGTGTTACAGCTATATAGTCCAGCTGCCTAGTTCGACGTGCGATCACCTCCTTCATGGACCAAGACGTTGGATCAAGTGTGATTAAGCATATTTTTTTCGAACACCCCCGCATTGCCTGCATGGGGGATGAAGCCAACGACTGCTATCTTTTGGATTAAACATTCATATTTATATATGTAAACAGCCACATAGGGGACACAATAATACTTTCGGGCAAAAAGTATAAATATAGCCTTATAACCAAACTAACATTGTTTTTTACAATGATTCGATTCATCACTCGAATAAGACATTCTTCGAGCACTGCGCCTCTATTAGGCGGGCACCTTCTGTGGCCTGCGCCAAGTAGTGCTCGGCCGGATGCTGGCGCCCCGCTGGATCATGGGTCGCTATTATATTGGCCTTCATATCCGTCCAATAGGCTTTAACGCGGGCAAGAGCCATCCGTGCACTCTCTATGCACGCCGAGTTCCTCATGGCATCGATCCGAGTCACGGCCCCAAGGAACTGCTGCACCAAGCCAAAGTAACTGTCCGGCTTAGGCCCTTTCGGCCAAAGATGGTCTATCACAGACCCCATTGCAAGACCGGACAGTCTGTGAAGCTCCGCTACAGCAGCCATCTTGTCATTTAACGGCAACGGGCGAGTGGGAGCATTGAATTGCGACCAGAAAAGCTTCTCCACCTCCTTATGACCCTGACCCTCGAAGAACTTGGCAGCGTCAGCCGTACTCTTCGCCAAATCCGCATACGCGTCCGCAGGACTCCAGCGCCGATCCAGGGGAGCGTACTTCGGATCGAAAAACTTCGTCCGCAGCAAGTAGGAACCTCCACCACGATTTTACCGGCTGTTGAAGCTCCTCCCGCACTTCGAGCTCGGTCTATATTTCCTTGGTGGCATTGCGTGCCTTGTCCAGCTCGGCCAAGCTATCCTTATGCTCCTTTTTAAGGAGCTCATACCGGTCAGCGGCATTTTTTAACTCAATAGCCATTTTGGCCATCTTTTCCTCGCTTCGGCGATGAGCAGCCTGTTCGGGTCTCAGTTCCTCGGTCGCCTTTAGGGTAGCCGCATTACTAACCCGAGCTTGTTCCTTGGTTTGGACAAGTTCTGCCCTTAGGGCCTCCACGACAGCAACACCATCTGCAGTCCGCACATATTTCATTAATATCATGCCGCCTCCATATTTTCCTATACAAAGGAAGGCAGAGCGCATACCTTTTGATTTGTCCAGCCGCTCGTTCACCAGCGTGATATCGGCATCAATCGAACGAATTCGCCTGATCAGTTCGGAAACTTTGACGGATTGGTCGGCGGCCGGACCCACAGGTACCTGCAAGTGTTTACAGCACAATCATTAATTTATGATCCCCCGTTTGCCGCCTAGGGCATGCAACCAGAGTCTCAGGGGCTACTATCTATATGGAGCACTCCTAATGCGTGCCTCACAGCCAAAAACAGTGTATTCCTCACCACATACCTCAAAGCCTCTGAGCAGACTTGTAAATGCCTCATTCAAACCGCTTGTAGCGAAGGAAATCTTCCTGAGCACCGCACTCATTAATAAGCGGTGCTCCTCCGAAAGCGCAGCTCGCTCCAGTAGGCCCGTCAGTACGTCCGGCCGGACATCAAACTGTGTTGGACCCTTCCCATCGCCCCTTGTGGGAGCCAAATGCTCCGGGCTCAGGGGTGCTGACACATTGGCTTCCGGCCTCGGTAGATCCGGACTCCTCCGTGACGACACCTCGGTGTCGCCCGCTTCACGAGCTGGAGAGGTGGGTGGGGTCTCGCTCTCCATCATCTCCGGAGGAAGATCCCCCGAAGACGAACTCTGTTGAGAAGGGCTGCTAGCCGGGCTGCGAAAGACGAATCCTGGTTATTGATCTAGGAGGAACACAGTACCTTCAAATTAAAAATTAACTTCCAGCTCGGTGGAGGGCTGGCCCGTTGGTGGGCACGATGCGGTGAGGGTGCCCGTTGGGGCAGAGCCCCCTGGTGTTATCTTTTTCCCGGGTGTGGGCATCTCCGTCTCCGAGTGTTCGGGGGCGGCTGATAGTCTCCGTCGTATCTATAATTTTTGATTGTTCCATGCCAATATTATTCACTTTCATATACCTTTTGGCAACTTTTTATATTATTGTTGGGACTAACATATTGATCCAGTGCCCACTGTCAGTTCCTGTCTGTTGCATGTTTTATGTTTCGCAGAATATCCATATCAAACAAAATCCAAACGAGATAAAAAACGGACGGAGCTTATTTTTGGAAAATATGGAAAATTCCAGAAGAAAAATCCACGCGAGACGGTGCCCGAGGTGGTCACGAGGCAGGGGGTGCCACCCCCCTGGGCGCGCCCCCTACCCTCATGAGCCCACCGTAAGGCGGTTGATGCTCTTCTTTTGCCGCAAGAAAGATAATATTCGGAAAAAAATATGGGCAAAGGTTTCAGGCCAATCGGAGTTACAGATCTCCATATATACACAAAACGGTGAAACAGAGCCAGAACAGAACGCAGAAACAGAGAGATAGATCCAATCTCGGAGGGGCTCTTGCCCCTCCCAAGCCATGGGAGCCAAGGAACAGAGGGGAAACCCTCCTCCTATCTAGGGAGGAGGTCAAGGAAGAAGAAGAAGAAGAAGAAGGGGGGATCTCTCCCCCTTGCTTCCGGTGGCGCCAGAACGCCGCCGGGGGCCATCATCATCACCGCGATCTACACCAACACCGCCGTCATCTTCACCAACATCTCCATCACCTTCCCCCCTCTATCTACAGCGGTCCACTCTCCCGCAACCCGCTGTACCCTCTACTTGAACATGGTGCTTTATGCTTCATATTATTATCCAATGATGTGTTGCCATCCTATGATGTCTGAGTAGATTTTCGTTGTCCTATCGGTGATTGATGAATTGCTATGATTGATTTGAGTTGCATGTTTTATTATTGGTGCTGTCCTATGGTGCCCTCCGTGTCGCGCAAGCATGAGGGATTCCCGCTGTAGGGTGTTGCAATGCGTTCATGGTTCGCTTATAGTGGGTTGCGTGAGTGACTGAAACACAAACCCGAGTAACTAGGTTGTTTACGTATGGGATAAAGGGGACTTGATGCTTTAATGCTATGGTTGGGTTTTACCTTAATGAATCTTTAGTAGTTGCGGATGCTTGCTAGAGTTCCAATCATAAGTGCACATGATCCAAGTAGAGAAAGTATGTTAGCTTATGCCTCTCCCTCAAATAGAATTGCAATAACGATTATCGGTCTAGTAACATAGTCAGTTGCCTAGGGACAATTTCGCCACACCTACCACCACTTTTCCACACTCGCTATATTTACATTAGTTGTGTCTTTACCTTAGCAGCCCCTAGTTTTATTTTCGTGTTCTTTACTTTCTTACAAGCCTATCCAAAATACCTACAAAGTACTTCTAGTTTCATACTTGTTCTAGGTAAAGCGAACGTCAAGCGTGCGTAGAGTTGTATCGGTGGTCGATAGAACTTGAGGGAATATTTGTTCTACCTTTAGCTCCTCGTTGGGTTCGACACTCTTACTTATCAAAAACTGTTGTGATCCCCTATACTTGTGGGTTATCAAGACCTTTTTCTGGCGCCGTTGCCCGGGAGCAATAGCGTGGGGTGAATATTCTCGTGTGTGCTTGTTTGCTTTATCACTAAGTAATTTTTATTTGTTGTTCTTAGTTGTTTTCTATCTTCAGTTATGGGTAGGAAACGCAAAATACCAAAAAATTAGTTGTACCTACTGCTCCAATGGTTGAAGAACCACTCAAAATCTATCACACTGCTGAAGCTTACTACTTGGATCATCTTCGATCCCTTTGTGCTCGTGCTGAAACCCCAACTAGCTTAGTTGTGGGAAAATCTTTAGATGAGCATGCTTGTTATGTGCGACATCGTATATCTGAAAAAGGGAAACTATTATGGGGTCAAATTCAATGTTTGCAATGCTATGCTTGGAATTTATGCGATTATTATGATTTTACTTGTTGTTCTGAAGACCCTAAGAAACACCTACCCTATCAATGCTTATTTAGTGATAATGGAATCGTATCTTCATATGTTAAGGGTGTTTATAATTACTATGATGTTCAACAAATTGAAGAATTTGTTGCTTTTAAAGGTGCTTACGAAATTGTTTCTTTGATTGAAAAGTATGGTGCTACTCTTTACGAATCTGAAAATTTTGCCATACTTAAATATTGCTATGATAATTATGCTGCTAATCCTTATGTTAAACCATATATCTAGAACTACTCCGCTGTCCAAGAAGAGACTAATATTTTGCAGGAAGCTATGGAAGAAGAAATTGATGAAAATGTGAGCTCATTGGATGAAAAACATGATGAGGAGAGCGAAGAACAAAAGGAGGAAGAGCCGATTAGCTACCCGTGCCCACCTTCTAATGAGAGTAACCCTCCAACTCATACATTATTTAGTTCCCCTTCGTGCTTACCGAAGGATGATTGCTATGATGATTGTTATGATCCCTATGATTCTTTTGAAATATCCCTTTTTGATGATGCTTGCTATGCTTGTGGCCAAGATGACAATATGAATTATGCTTATGGAGATGAACTTGCTATAGTTCCTTATGTTAAACATGAAATTGTTGCTATTGCACCCACGCATGATAGTCCCTTTATCTTTTTGAATTCTCCCGATTATACTATATCGGAGAAGTTTGCCCTTATTAAGGATTATATTGATGGGTTGCCTTTTACCATTGCACATGATGATTTTGATGAGTATAATATGCATGTGCTTGCTGCTCCTACTTGCAATTATTATGAGATAGGAACTATATCTCCACCTCTCTATGTTTCCCATACAATAAAATTGCAAGAAACTGTTTATACTATGCATTGGCCTTTACAATGTGTGCATGAATTGTTCTTTTATGACATGCCGATGCATAGGAAGAGAGTTAGACTTCGTCATTACATGATTTATGTTACTTTGTGCTCACTATTAAATTACAAATCATTGCTAATTAAAATTGGCTTTGATATACCTTGGGATCCGGGTGGATTCACTACTTGAGCACCATATGCCTAGCTTAATGGCTTTAAAGAAAGCGCTGCCAGGGAGACAACCCGGAAGTTTTAGAGAGTCATTTATTTCTGTTGAGTGCTTTCATATAGTTTAAAAACAACAAAAACAAAGAGGGGAACCCAAAACTTTTTCAAAAAGAAAAGTGAAAGTAAGAGAGACAAACATTGTTGAAGTGGGAGAGCTCCTTGAACTTTGTTCATGCTCACGGCAACTTTGTGAATCTTGATTACAGAAACTTTTCAACAAAAATAATTATCCCCTTGTACAATTCCATTGTATTATAAAAATAATGTGCCAAGGTTTGCCTTTAGGATGTTTACAATGCTTGTTGGTTTGTGCGGTGCAGGACAGAAACTTTGGCTGTAGTGCGTGAATTTTAATTTTTTTACTGGAATGTCAAATGGTTCTGATTCTTTTTGCACTGACTTGCTGTACAACTTGTTTATTTTACCTAATTTTGGAAGAATTTTTCAAGTATCAGAAGTATGGTGAATGTTCATATTGCTACAGACTGTTCTGTTTTAGACAGATTCTGCTTTTGATGCATAGTTTGCTTGTTTTGATGAAACTATCAATTTATATCAGTGGATTAAGCCGTGAAACAGTTATATTAAAGTAGACACAATGCAAAAACAAAATATGAATTGGTTTGCAACAGTACTTAGAGTGGTGATTTGCTTCATTATACTAACGGATCTTACCGAGTTTTCTGTTGAAGTTTTGTGTGGATGTAGTGTCTAATCGAGGATGTTTCGATGTGAGAAGAAGGAAGAGAGGCAAGAGCTCAAGCTTGGGGATGCCCGAGGCACCCCAAGTAAATATTCAAGGAGACTCAAGCGTCTAAGCTTGGGGATGCTGGGGAGGCATCCCCTCTTTCTTCAACAAATATCGGTATGTTTTCATATTCGTTTCATTCATGCATTATGTGCAAGTCTTGGAGCGTCTTTTGCAATTAGGTTTTTATTTTTATTTTATGCACCATACTGGTATGAAATAGTCCTTGGTTGATTTATAGAATGCTCTATGCACTTCACTTATATCTTTTGAGTATGGCTTTATAGAATGCTGCATGTGCTTCACTTATATCATTTGAAGTTTGGATTGCCTGTTTCTCTTTACATAGACAACCGCCATTTGTAGAATGCTCTGTTGCTTCACTTATATTTGTTAGAGCACGGGCATATCTTTTGTAGAAATAATAAACTCTCTTGCTTCACTTATATCTATTTAGAGAGATGACAGGAATTGGTCATTCACATGGTTAGTCATAAAATCCTACATAAACTTGTAGATCGCTGAATATGATATGTTTGATTCCTTGAAATAGTTTTGCAATATAAAGATGGTGATATTAGATTTATGCTAGTGGGTGGTTGTGGATTGTAGAGACACTTGTGTTGAGGTTTGCAAGTCTCGTAGCATGCACGTATGGTAACCGTTGTGTGACAAATTTGAAGCATGGGGTGTTTCTTTGATTGTCTTCCTTATGAGTGGCGGTCGGGGACGAGCGATGGTCTTTTCCTACCAATCTATCCCCATAGTGGCATGCGTAGTAGTACTTTGCTTCGAAGGCTAATAAACTTTTGCAATAAGTATATGAGTTCTTTATGACTAATGTGAGTCCATGGATTATACGCACTTTTACCTTTCCATCATTGCTAGCCTCTATGGTACCGTGCATTGCCCTTTCTCACCTCTAGAGTTGGTGCAAACTTCGCCGGTGCATCCAAACCCCGTGATACGATACGCTCTGTCACACATAAGCCTAATTATATCTTCCTCAAAACAGCTACCATACCTACCTATTATGGCATTTCCATAGCCATTCCGAGATATATTGCCATGCAACTTCCATCATCATCATATACATGACTTGAGCATTCATTGTCATATTGCTTTGCATGATCGTAAGATAGCTAGCATGATGTTTTCATGGCTTGTCCGTTTTTTGATGTCATTGCTACGCTAGATCATTGCACATCCGGTACATCACGGAGGCATTCATATAGAGTCATATCTTTGTTCTAGATATCGAGTTGTAATATTGAGTTGTAAGTAAATAAAAGTGTGATGATCATCATTATTAGAGCATTGCCCCAGTGAGGAAAGGATGATGGAGACTATGATTCCCCCACAAGTCGGGATGAGACTCCGGACGAAAAAAAATAAAAAAATAAAAAAAGAGAAAGGCCAAAAAAAAAGAGATGGCCCAAAAAAAAGAAAAAAATGAGAGAAAAAGAGAGAAGGGGCAATGTTACTATCCTTTTACCACACTTGTGCTTCAAAGTAGCACCATGTTCTTCATAGAGAGAGTATCATATGCTTTCACTTTTATATACTAGTGGGAATTTTCATTATAGAACTTGGCTTGTATATTCCAACGATGGGCTTCCTCAAATGCCCTAGGTCTTCATGAGCAAGCAAGTTGGATGCACACCCACTTAGTTTCTTTTGTTGAGCTTTCATACACTTATAGCTCTTAGTGCATCCGTTGAATGGCAATCCCTACTCCTCGCATTGACATCAATTGATGGGCATCTCCATAGCCCGTTGATTAGCCGCGTCGATGTGAGACTTTCTCCTTTTTTGTCTTCTCCACATAACCTCCATCATTATATTCTATTCCACCTATAGTGCTATATCCATGGCTTGCGCTCATGTATTGCTTGAGGTTGAAAAAGCTGAAGCGTTAAAAGTATGAACCAATTGCTCGGCTTGTCATCGGGGTTGTGCATGATGGGGGCATTTTGTGTGATGAAAATGAAGCATGGCCAAACTGTATGATTTTGTAGGGATAAGCTTGCTTTGGCCTTGTTGTTTTGAAAAGACATGATTGCTTTATTGGTACGCTCGAAGTATTATTGTTTTTATGTCAAATGATAGACTATTGCTTTGAATCACTCGTGTCTTAATATTCATGCCATGATTAGACATATGATCAAGATTATGCTAGGTAGCATTCCACATCAAAAATTATTCTTTTTTTATCATTTACCTACTTGAGGACGAGCAGGAATTAAGCTTGGGGATGCTGATACGTCTCCGTCGTATCTATAATTTTTGATTGTTCCATGCCAATATTATTCACTTTCATATACCTTTTGGCAACTTTTTATATCATTTTTGGGACTAACATATTGATCCAGTGCCCAGTTCCAGTTCCTGTCTGTTGCATGTTTTATGTTTCACAGAATATCCATATCAAACGAAGTCCAAACGGGATAAAAACGGACGGAGCTTATTTTTGGAAAATATGGAAAATTCCAGAAGAAAAATCCACGCGAGACGGTGCCCGAGGTGGTCACGAGGCAGGGGGCGCCACCCCCTGGGCACGCCCCCTACCCTCGTGAGCCCACCGTAAGGCGGTTGATGCTCTTCTTTTGCCGCAAGAAAGATAGTATTCGGAAAAAAAATCTGGGCGAAGGTTTCAGGCCAATCGGAGTTACGGATCTCCATATATACGTGAAACGGTGAAACAGAGCCAGCACAGAACACAGAAACAGAGAGATAGATCCAATCTCGGAGGGGCTCTCGCCCCTCCCAAGCCATGGGAGCCAAGGAACAGAGGGGAAACCCTCCTCCTATCTAGGGAGGAGGTCAAGGAAGAAGAAGAAGAAGGGGGGCTCTCTCCCCCCTTGCTTCCGGTGGCGCCGGAACACCGTCGGGGGCCATCATCATCACTGCGATCTACACCAACACCGCAGTCATCTTCACCAACATCTCCATCACCTTCCCCCCTCTATCTACAGCGGTCCACTCTCCCGCAACCTGTTGTACCCTCTACATGAACATGGTGCTTTATGCTTCATATTATTATCCAATGATGTGTTGCCATCCTATGATGTCTGAGTAGATTTTCGTTGTCCTATCGGTGGTTGATGAATTGCTATGATTGATTTGAGTTGCATGTTTTATTATTGGTGCTGTCCTATGGTGCCCTCCGTGTCGCGCAAGCGTGAGGGATTCCCGATGTAGGGTGTTGCAATGCGTTCATGATTCACTTATAGTGGGTTGCGTGAGTGACTGAAACACAAACCCGAGTAAGTAGGTTATTTACGTATGGGATAAAGGGGACTTGATGCTTTAATGCTATGGTTGGGTTTTACCTTAATGAATCTTTAGTAGTTGCGGATGCTTGCTAGAGTTCCAATCATAAGTGCATATGATCCAAGTAGAGAAAGTATGTTAGCTTATGCCTCTCCCTCAAATAGAATTGCAATAACAATTATCGGTCTAGTAACATAGTCAGTTGCCTAGGGACAATTTCGCCACACCTACCACCACTTTTCCACACTCGCTATATTTACTTTAGTTGTGTCTTTACCTTAGCAGCCCCTAGTTTTATTTTCGTGTTCTTTACTTTCTTGCAAGCCTATCCAAAACACCTACAAAGTACTTCTAGTTTCATACTTGTTCTAGGTAAAGCGAACGTCAAGCGTGCGTAGAGTTGTATCGGTGGTCGATAGAACTTGAGGGAATATTTGTTCTACCTTTAGCTCCTCGTTGGGTTCGACACTCTTACTTATCGAAAACTGTTGCGATCCCCTATACTTGTGGGTTATCAAGAGCGGCCTCTTCTTCCCGCGCGGGGAGGAGGCCTTAGCCTCCCCTTCCCGACTATCCTCCCTAGGGGAGGCAACAATTCCCCCAGTTCGGATGCGTAGCGTGTGAAGTTCGGTTTCTTCGTTCTTCCGCTCGTCTTCCCCTGAGTGCATTTTGTGAGCACCCGGTCAAGCATCTTGGCCATGGTGGGACCAGGCGAGCCTTCGGGAAGTGGCGCCGGACACCTGATTCTCTTCGCCTTGGTGAGCCATTCCTGGCCACGGATGATTTTTAGAACAAGCAATCATAACAAATACAAAACACGGTGTCCGGCATCAAAGCTACTTACTTGGGTATCTAGGCGATTACAGCTTAGGCCCGCATCCTCGGAGGTGTCCGGACACTTTACTTTCCGTCCGAAGAATAATTTGCACATCTCTTCGAGCTTCAGGCCGAAGAAGTGCTTGACGGTCCGTGGACCCTCCGGATTGAACTCCCACATCCGGAGAGGCCGGCGTTGGCACGGCAACATCCGCCAGATCAACATCACTTGAATTATGCTAACAAGATTAATTTCCCTTGCGAGAAGCTCCCGGATGTGATTCTGCAGTACTGGTATATCACCAGCGGGTCCCCAATTCCATCCTACGTCTGTCCAAGACGCCAACTGTGACGGAGGGCCCGAGCGAAACTCGGGGGAAGCTACCCACTTTGTGCCTCTGGGAGCCGTGACATAGAACCACCTCCGCTGCCATACATCGGATACTTCTGGGAAAGAACCCTCTGGCCACGGGGCATCGCCGTTCCTTCTTATTATGGCACCTCCGCACTCCACATGTCGCCCCTCGATCATCTTCGGCGTCACATTGAAGGTCTTGAGCCATAAGCCGAAGTGTGGGGTGACATGGAGAAAAGCCTCACACACGATAATAAACGACGAGATATTGAGGATAGCGTCGGGAGCCAGATCGTGAAAATCCAGCCCATAATAGAACATGAGCCCCCTCATGAAGGGATCGAGGGCGAAACCCAGACTGCGGAGGAAGTGTGGGACAAAAATGACACACTCGTTGGTCTCCGACGTAGGGATGACCTGCCCTGGAGCAGGGATCCTGTGCTGGATATCTGCGGTCAAGTATACGACCTCCTTAAGCTTTGCAATTTCCTTCTCTTTAATCGAGGAGGCCACCCACCGACCTTGAGGGTCAGATCAGATCCGGACATATTGGAGGATTTCGGAGGGGTGGAGCTTAGGTTTTGGGTGTTAGAACTCGAGGTGCGAGAAGGTGCGATGAAGGTGAAAAAAGAGGCATAGGTCTCGACCCCTTTATAAAGAGGGTGAATATCAAAGAGTCCCCGGTGTGACTGTTTGAGGCTTATCTAGAAAACATACGGGTTATATTGATAGAAAATCCCATAATAAGAGGAACACGATCTCTGCCTCGACGGGACATGCCAATCAAACCGCCTCGCAACACGAGTCGTTGTGGGGCAGGAAACGTCGGTTCGCGTTGGACCAAGCCTCGATGCAAGGGCACGACGCACGAAGATTGCCAGCAAATCAGATCTATACCATATGAAGATCATCTTGCAGATCCGGACACGGTCTACGTGTTTGATGACCACTTTGGGGTATTCGGAGAAGGAACCCGCCTTGCAATGCCGAAGACAATACTGTGCGCCGGACTTATCTTCATTGAAGCCTGGTTCAGGGGCTACTGAGGGAGTCCTGGATTAGGGGGTATCCGGACAGCCGGGCTGTGTACAACGTCCGGACTGTTGAAGCGTGAAGATACAAGACTCAAGACTTCGGCCCGTGTCTGGATGGGACTTTCCTTGGCGTGGAAGGCAAGCTTGGCGATCCAGATATTATATTTCCTTCCTTGTAACCGACTCCATGTAAACCCTAGCCCTCTCTGGTGTCTATATAAACCGGAGAGGTTGGTCCTTAGAAGGCCGATCACAATCACAATCATACCATCATAGGCTGGCTCTTAGGGTTTAGCCTCTACGATCTCGTGGTAGATCTACACTTGTACTACCCATATCATCAATATTAATCAAGCAGGAAGTAGGGTTTTACCTCCATCGAGAGGGCCCGAACCTGGGTAAACATCTGTGTCCCTTGCTTCCTGTTACCATCAGCCTTGACGCACAGATCGGGACCCCCTACCCGAGATCCGCCGGTTTTGACACCGACAGCGGGGAGTTGATGAAATATCCCCTCGGTAGATTTTGTGTCAATATCATGATAACTCACACATCTAGACCTGATAACTTATGGACCCCGGTCCTGATAACTTTGGCACATGGGGTGGGGTGGGAGTTGATGAAACATCCCCTCGGGTAACTTTTGCGTGAATGGTAACTCACACATTTGCTGTTGGGGAACGCAGTAATTTCAAAAAAAATCCTACGCACATGCAAGATCCATCTAGGTGATGCATAGCAACGAGCGGGGAGAGTGTGTCCATGTACCCTCGTAGACCGAAAGCGGAAGCGTTTAGTAACGCGGTTGATGTAGTCGAACGTCTTCGCGATCCAACCAATCCAAGTACCGAACGCATGACACCTCCGTGATCTGCAGACGTTTAGCTCGGTGACGTCCCTCGTACTCTTGATCCAGCTGAGGCCGAGGGAGAGTTTCGTCAGCACGACGGCATGGTGACGGTGATGATGAAGCTACCGGCGCAGGGCTTCGCCTAAGCACTGCAACAATATGACCGAGTTGGAAATCTGTGGAGGGGGGCACCGCACACGGCTAAGACAACTGTCAACTTGTGTGTCTTTGGGGTGCCCCCTCCCCACGTATATAAAGGAGGGAGGGAGGAGGAGGCCGGCCTAGGAGGAGGTGCGTGCCAAGGGGGGGGCAATCCTACTCCAAGTAGGTTTGGCCCCCCCTTTCCTATTCCTACTAGGAGAAGGAGTAAAGAGGAGGAGGGGAGAAGGAAAGAGGGGGCCGACCCCCCAAACCCTAAACCAATTCGGTTTGGCCCTGGGGGGGCGTGCCCCATGTCGGTGTCAAAACCGGCGGATCTCGGGTAGGGGGTCCCGATTTGTGCGTCAAGGCTGATGGTAACAGGAAGCAAGGGACACAGATGTTTACCCAGGTTCGGGCCCTCTCGATGGAGGTAAAACCCTACTTCCTGCTTGATTAATATTGATGATATGGGTAGTACAAGAGTAGATCTACCACGAGATCGTAGAGGCTAAACCCTAAGAGCTAGCCTATGATGGTATGATTGTAATTGTGATCGGCCTTCTAAGGACCAACCTCTCCGGTTTATATAGACACCGGAGAGGGCTAGGGTTTACATGGAGTCGGTTACAAGGAAGGAAATATAATATCCGGATCGCCAAGCTTGCCTTCCACGCCAAGTGAAGTCCCATCCGGACACGGGTCGAAGTCTTGAGTCTTGTATCTTCACGCTTCAATAGTCCGGACATTGTACACAGTCCGGCTATCCGGATACCCCCTAATCCAGGACTCCCTCAGTAGCCCCTGAACCAGGCTTCAATAACGATGAGTCCGGCGCGCAGTATTGCCTTCGGCATTGCAAGGCAGGTTCCTTCTCCGAATACTCCAAGGTAATTATCGAACACTTAAACCGTGTCTGGATCCACAATGTGATCTTCGCATGCCACCGTAGAGAGAACGACGTTTCACAAATGCAATATGTTGACAACTTTTTAAACAATGCGACGTGTCATCATGGTCGGGTCGTTATTCGAACCGTCTTCCCATAGCCAGCCACAGCGCATATTGCGAGGCGTTTTCCTTGACATGTCTGGTCAAAGCAGAGATCGTGTCCCCTTATCACGGGCTTCTCATCAATACAGGCATGGGTAATCCAACCGCACCGCTAATCGCGGCGAGCGGGAGGCAAACGGGCTCAACCAGGCCAGTGGGGAGGCGCAAAAAGCACTTACCGCCCCTATAAAGAGACAAGGCCTCTTTCTCTTTACCCACGCCTTTCTCCTCCCGCTTGCTCATTCCCCTCTTTTCGAGCCCTAACGCCCAAGCACTCTTCCTTTCCACCAAATAGAGGCTTTCCAAAGATGTCCGCATCCGGAGCAGGAGGCAGATGGATGGCCTCTACTGTCCGGGAGAAGGATATTAAGAAGCTCCGGGACGCCAGGTATCTGGCCCAGAAGATAGGCCACCGTCTCCCCCGGCGGGACAGGTCGTCCCCACTCCGGAACCTCAGGAGAGAGTCGTGTTCCTTCCCCATTTTGTCCGCGGGCTCGGGTTTCCCCTGCACCCATTTGTTCGCGGAATCATGTATTACTATGGGATCGATTTTCATGATCTTTCCCCCAACTCCTTCCTCAATATCTCGACGTTCATCGTCGTGTGCGATGCTTTTCTTCAGATCTCACCTCACTTCGGCTTGTGGCTGAAGATTTTTAATGTAAAGCCCAAGGTGGTGAGCAGCGAACACGCCGAGTGCGGCGGCGCCATGGTGAGCAAGATGCCCAAGGCCGTTTGGCCGAAGGGCGCTTTCAACGACTCCGTCAAGGAGTGGCAGCAGCAGTGGTTCTATATCACCAAACCACGCGGCAAAAAGTGGGCGGCGGATCCAGAGTTCAGATCCGGAGCTCCACTGCGGCTCATGTCCTGGCCCAAGAAGGGCCCGAACTGGTGCTCGTCCGACGAGCTATCACTGCTCCAGACGCGCCTTCAAGGTGTGGTCGATAGGGACGTCAAACTTGTGGATGTAGTCCAGGTGATGCTAGTTCGCCTGGTTCTCCCTTCTCAGGGCCGAGCTTGTACTCTGCGGGAGTTCGACCCAGCCGAGCACCCCACCCTTCAGGAGCTTTATGATTCCTCCCACAAGGATATCTAGAAGGTGCTCTTTAAGCCCGGCAAATCGTGGTCGGGCCCCACCGAGGACCGTGGGTATCAGTCATCCCATTCTCCAAGCTCGGTAAGTCACAGTCAAGCTCTGTCTATTCATGCTTCAGCTGGCATGTCATGAGGGAGACATCCTAATTGTGTTTCATCGTGACCTCAGGGATGGATAAAGAAAGTGAAGCAGATACATTGTCCGGCCCCGCTGCCGGAGGAACCGGCCGGACCTCTTCTGATGAAGATGCTGGTCCCCACGCCTTACGAGGCGCCAAAGAAGGAGGCCTCCAAGAAGGTCAAGAAGACCCGGACTGGCCTCCGTCACTGCGAGGCTTCGGACGCAAATTCCGAAGACTCAAGCAACGCTCCTTCTTCGGAAGACGAAGAGGAAGAAGCAGAGGAGGACGAGCCTCACTCTGAAGGTGGGAAGAAGCGTGTAGCTCCCTCGTCCCTGGAGGCCGAATCACCCAAGAGGAGAAAAGGTTCCCTCCCAGAGGCATCCACCATGGCTGTCGATAGCAGCCCGGCGTGGGATCCTAGGGCCCAGCCCCTAGAGAAGTCGTAAGTGTACAAAATCCGAACACGCGTACGCGTCTAGGATTGTTTTCAGGTATAGTAATTTTAATTGCTGCTATGTTTTGCACAGTCTGGCGAGGTCTCGCGCCGGCCAGTCCTCATCCGAGGATTTGCTGAGCTCGGACGCCTTGGCGAGCGAGACGCCTCCAGAGGTCCCTTCCTCGAAGTCCCGGCGCGACACTGAGGTGTCGTCTCAACGGGGCTCGGACTAGGGGGGCATATCACTGGAGCCGGACACACAGGGGCGATGGCCCCGGAGTGTGCCGTCAGCGGGGGCGATCTTCGGTTCGGCCAACAGCCGGACCAGGTCCGGGAGACCTCTAAGGCTCCCGGATCAGGCGAGCAGCCACCTTCAACGGTGGGCGGCCTGCCTATTCCGCCGGCAACCTCTGTTCGAGCAAAGCTGCCAGGCAGTCTATCGTCAGCGTTAAAGAACACGTCTATCGTCGATGAACATCGGACCCTTATGAGTGCAGTGGTTGAAAAGATTCAGTCCGCCGAGAGCGGGCTGAACGAGTCCTGCCTTGGCCTTATAAAGGCCTTTGAGGTATGTTTCCTGAGAAACCTTTGAGGAATTGTCATAATATGAGTAGTAGCCCCTGATACACTGTCCGGCGAAAGAGAGGGAGCCAGGCAGGGGATCAAATCCTTATTTGTTGTGGGAACTTACGTTAACGATGTGTACCTCTTTGTTTGGATACAGGCGTCTGCGGAGAAGATGGCCACTCATAATGCGGAAGTGTCCGAACTGAAGCGGAGCCTGGAACGGGCCGAGGAAGAACTTGGCCGCGTGAGGAAGCAATTAGAAGAGAAACAAGGTATGATAAAACATTGTCTTGCATTAGGCACAAATAAGTAATCGTGCTTAGTGAAAAGTATTTGTGCCCTAGGAGCGAGTGCCGAATATGAGGCACTGAAAAAGGTTGTGGATGATGCCAACGAGAAGGCTGCCGCCGAATAGGCACTTCGTGAAAAACACGAGGCCAGGGTTGTCACGGCTGAGCGGGAGCTCCATGAGGCTGTGAAGAAAAGCGAGGGCTTGGAACAGAGTCTAATAGGGAAAGAATCCGAACTCGCCCAAGCGCTCCAAGCCGCGGAAGATGCTCGGGAAGAAGCCCGAGGTGCTGTACGGGACATTCAGGATGCCCGGAAAGTTGCGACTGGTAAGGCCTTCTGTATTCTTAGCCATTTGTTCATGATAATGGGAAGAATTCTATACGGCAAGCTGAATTCTTATTTTTCCAGGGGCGTTTGTGGATCTTCCATGCAGCATATCAGCCACCGCCCAATTCTACCGATCCGAGGAAAAGAAGTCTGCGGAGAGGGATTTCTGGTCGCAGTATTTGGCACCGAACTATACGGTGCCCTTTATCGATCAGCTGAAGCAGCTGGTCGAACTGCACCAGGCGGCCGAACTAGCCATGAAGGACTTGATTGTCCGGCTGTGGCCGGCGGAGCCAATTCCGAACAGTTACTTCGGGCTCGTGAAGCGGGTTGTGGGCGCTTGTCCTCGGCTTGATGCTATTAAGCGATCGGTCTGCATAGAGGGTGCACGTATGGCGTTCGCCCGTGCAAAAGTGCATTGGGGGGAGCTTGACGCGGAGAAGCTGATGACTGAGGGGCCGCCAGAGGGTAAGGAGCATCGCAAGCCCGAACTGTACTATGAAGGTGTCTTGAAGGGAGTTTGCGGCGGATAAATGTACCAAAGACATTGTATTTCCACGAGGGCATTCGTGCCGCTTTTTGTAATATGGGATAGTGGCATTTTTATTATATATTGCCTGTTTTGTTTGAACATATGTTCTTCCTGTGCGGCTGTTTATTGTATGTGAATCCTGAGAGTTGGCGATCGTAAACACGCCCCACATAGAAAGAATACGGGGGTGTTCGGGATATATCTGAACGCTCTTTATCCCATGGTTGGGTCCTTTTGCGGAGGCGTTTCTCTCCACGAACCAGGCAATCGGACTATAAGGCTTTATTACTCTCACTTAGCCATAGGAATTCGAGTATGGTCAGCGCAGCCCCTAGTGTTTGGAAGGCCGAACTAGGGGCTCTATTGGCACCTGATCGGGAGACCGATCCATCGCACTCTGCATTTATAATGGCGTTGTGCGGAATAAATCTTTAAGGATTTTACAACCTCTTGAACAGCTGACCAGCTCTCGCTATATCATGACAGTCGGTTTTGGCTTTCTCTCGAGGTGCTCGTCCGCAGATCCGGGACACAATCGCATAGTTCTCCTCGCGCTACCTTAGCTGATATAACGGAACGTAAGGTACCAAAACAAGGGGCCGGGCAAACCCAACCAATGACCCAAGACATGATTCGAGCTGATGCATATAGTGCTATAAGTTCGGGTGCGGACGACCGAGAAGGTGGTCGGACTTTATTGTCAGATATGAGGCCCTGGCCTAGTCGGGCGTAACACGAGGTGTTGATGAAAAGCGACGGCCGGTAAGTGTTATTTAGGTCTACGCATTGTAGTAGAATGATATGTCTAGGCATACGAGTACGATATATTATTATGAAAAGAGGTGTTTTTGGGCGGAACCTGTGATGGCCGGACTGGAGTGAGTTGTCAGTGGATCAAGAGTGAATCTGAGCTGCCTTCATTTAGGGGGGAGGGCTCCTTGTGTGTCCGGGCCGATTCCACGTCACCAATCATGTTCTGCGTTAAAGTTAGTTTGCGAGACAAATACTCGGGGGTAGCCGAGCGTCCTCTTGTGGTTGATCCGAGGGCTCCTGATCGGTCCCTGGCAAACCCAGCCGTTATACCGTTGGGTAGCGTGGACTCCTCAATTGGTGTCCGAATAGTTGACTATCCTATCAAAATTTTGATAGGCATGTGCGACTCGCTACTCTCGCAGTTGTATAATTTCCGCCCTGAGGGCAGGGTTCGGCCGTGTGATTGACCACGTGGAATCTAGTCAACGTGGTTCGTCCCGTTAACATACGGTAAATTACCGCATGGTGGGAAGTTGCCGAAGATTTATTCTTTGGCAAAGTATTGTTTGGTGATCCGAAGACAACCGTTTAGGATGATTGGCCAGAAGAATTCGGCCTTTGCCCCTAGCATCTTTTAGGAGATGTTGTTTGCGGTTTCACACCTACGGGGATTTTATGTGTTATGGGCCCCCCAGTTTGCTATGTCCGGAGGTACTGCAATTGAGTTGCTTTGGTTAATGCGGTCGGGGGCGATCGGTCGTACTCTTATGCTATGGGGGGGGCTCTTGAACAGATGCCTCCCTTCATTTTTTCCGGCATGCGACCAGCCGCTTTGTTTTGAGGATACGGATTCTCTATTGGTATGCTTTGCCTTCCTTCTAGGAGTACCATGGATTTCACATGGCTGATCGAGTGTGTGGCTCGGGCCGGATAGGTATGAGCTGTTCTTTGTCCGCTGACCGGACTGGGAGTTGCTGGAATGAACACCAGCCTTCTTGTTTTGATGCTTATGACAATTGCGCCGAGGCTTGAGGATGCTTCTTCTTTTGTCCTTCATATTGTTTTGGACAGTAGCGGTGTGTTGACGTCGCGGCGTGTGTCTTGAGTTCTCCTGCTTAGGTTGGGGCGGCCGGTTGTGCCCTATGTGCCCTTTGTCGGGGCGGTCGGGTCCGTATCTTTCAGTGGCCAGGACCTTGGTCCATCTGTCCACCAGCGAGTCTTTGTCAGCTTTAAGCTGTTGTTGCTTCCTTTGAAGGCTTTTTGCCGTGGCCATGAGCCGTCGCTTGAAGCGATCTTGTTCCACTGGATATTCAGGCACGCCAAATTCGTCATTGCCGAGGCTTGCCTCGTCCTTGGAGGGGGCGTATAGTTATCGTTCTCCAAGTATCCCACAGTGGCCAGTTCGTCCTTCTGAAAGGCAAGCCGACTGGGGTTATATTCATGTTTAGCGCCATCCGGATTGTTTTCGACTTCTGGGCTGGTATTCCTGTGACGGGGCTTGGAGCGGTGCCGACGACGCCCATGCTTTACTTTTCCCCCTGGGGGATTATCCTTCGCTGCCTCATCGCCATTGGTTTCCTTCGGAGTGTCCGCCATTTGTTTTTCATGGGGATAGGCGGCTATCCACCGCCCAGTGAGCGGTGGCTCCTGTGATTCTCCAGCATCGTCATTCATACCATCGATGTCTTCGGAGTCAAAGTCAATCACGTCGGTTAAATCATCGACCGTGGCAATGAAGTGGGTGGTGGGTGGGCAAAGAATTCCTTCATCGCCTGCTTCCCACTCGAGCCGGACATAGTTCGGCCAAGAGCCTCCTGACAACGAGAGAGACTTTAATGAGTTCAGCGTGTCGCCGAAGGGCGAGTGCTGGAAGATATCCGCCTCGGTGAACTCCATTACCGGAGCCCAACCTGGCTCGACTGGATCGGGAGTGCGCGGAACAGAACCAACGTCCGGGTACGAATCCGGGGGTCCGGATTCACAGACCCCCACAGGGGTAAGGCCCGTGTTCAGCTCTACCACCGATGAGTGCGCGACCTGCGGGGCGGGGTCCAGCCCCCCGTCCTTGGGTAGCGCAGCCTGCTCCGGATTTAAGTCTGAGGCAACTGCGGGGGTGACACCCCGAGCTTTGTTCGACAGCAGGTCTAAGTCGTGCTTGTCGTTACTGTCCGGTGCTCCTAGCGTAGGCCCGGATCCGTCGAAGATCCAGTCTCCGTGGATGTCCATCGTGTCGTTCAGGTTTTCGACCCTGATCTGGTGGCTAAGGGCGTGGCTATCGATCTGCTCCAGATGGCCAAGCGAATTGGCCCGCAGGGCGAAGCTGCCGGACACGAAGACCTGCCCGGGGAGAAAAGTCTTGCCCGGGACGGTGTTGTTGATGGTGGTTGAAGGAGCCATCGAGCCTGACAGCGACGACAAAGAGGAACTCTCAATGAAAGCACCAATGTCGGTGTCAAAACCGGCGGATCTCGGGTAGGGGGTCCCGATCTGTGCGTCAAGGCTGATGGTAATAGGAAGCAAAGGACACAGATGTTTACCCAGGTTCGGGCCCTCTCTATGGAGGTAAAACCCTACTTCCTGCTTGATTAATATTGATGATATGGGTAGTACAAGAGTAGATCTACCACGAGATCGTAGAGGCTAAACCCTAAGAGCTAGCCTATGATGGTATGATTGTAATTGTGATCGGCCTTCTAAGGACCAACCTCTCCAGTTTATATAGACACCAGAGAGGGCTAGTGTTTACATGGAGTCGGTTACAATGAAGGAAATATAATATCCGGATCGCCAAGCTTGCCTTCCACGCCAAGGAAAGTCCCATACGGACACGAGCCGAAGTCTTGAGTCTTGTATCTTCACGCTTCAATAGTCCGGACGCTGTACACAGTCCGGCTGTCCGGATACCCCCTAATCCAGGACTCCCTCACCCCACACCTTGCTTGCTGCCCTCTTTCTCCACTAGGGCCCAATAAGGCCCATAGACTCCCCGGGGGGTTCCGGTAACCTCCCGGTACTCCGAAAAATACCCGATACACTTCGAAACCTTTCCTGTGTCCGAATATAACCTTCCAATATATCGATCTTTATGTCTCGACCATTTCGAGACTCCTCGTCATGTCCGTTATCAAATTGGGGCTCCGAACAACCTTCGGTACATCAAAACACATAAACTCATAATACCGATCGTCACCGAACGTTAAGCGTGCGGATCCTACGGGTTCGAGAACTATGTAGACATGACCGAGACTCGTCTCTGGTCAATAACCAATAGCGGAACATGGATTCTATATTGGTTCCTACATATTCTACGAAGATCTTTATCGGTCAAACCACATAACAACATACGTTTTTCCCTTTGTCATCGGTATGTTACTTGCCCGAGATTCAATCGTTGGTATCTCAATACCTAGTTCAATCTCGTTACCGGCAAGTCTCTTTACTCGTTCTGTAATACATCATCCCGCAACTAAATCATTAGTCACATGGCTTGCAAGGCTTATAGTGATGTGCATTACCGAGAGGGCCTAGAGATACCTCTCCGACAATCGGAGTGACAAATCCTAATCTCGATCTATGCCAACTCAACAAGTACCATCAGAGACACCTGTAGAGCACCTTTATAATCACCCAGTTATGTCGTGACGTTTAGTAGCACATAAAGTGTTCCTCCGGTATTCGGGAGTTGCATAATCTCATAGTCATAGGAACATGTATAAGTCGTGAAGAAAGCAATAGCAACATACTAAACGATCAAGTGCTAAGCTAACGGAATGGTTCAAGTCAATCACATCATTCTCTAATGACAACTCATGTCTATGGCTAGGAAACTTAACCATCTTTGATTCAACGAGCTAGTCAAGTAGAGGCATACTAGTGACACCCTGTTTGTCTATGTATTCACACATGTACTAAGTTTCCGGTTAATACAATTCTAGCATGAATAATAAACATTTATCATGATATAAGGAAATACAAATAACAACTTTATTATTGCCTCTAGGGCATATTTCCTTCAATAACAACATACGTTGTTCCCTTTGTCATCGGTATGTTACTTGCCCGAGATTCGATCGTCGTTATCATCATACCTAGTTCAATCTCGTTACTGGCAAGTCTCTTTACTCGTTCCGTAATGCATCATCCCGCAACTAACTCATTAGTCACATTACTTGCAAGGGTTATAGTGATGTGCATTACCGAGAGGGCCCAGAGATACCTCTCCGATATACGGAGTGACAAATCCTAATCTCGATCTATGCCAACCCAACAAACACCTTTGGAGACACCTGTAGAGCATCTATATAATCACCCAGTTACGTTGTGACGTTTGATAGCACACAAGGTGTTCCTCCGGTATTCGGGAGTTGCTTAATCTCAGTCAGAGGAACATGTATAAGTCATGAAGAAAGCAATAGCAATAAAACTCAATGATCATAATGCTAAGCTAACGGATGGGTCTTTGTCAATCACATCATTCTCTAATGATGTGATACCGTTCATCAAATGACAACTCATGTCTATGGCTAGGAAACTTAACCATCTTTGATTAACGAGCTAGTTAAGTAGAGGCATACTAGTGACACTCTGTTTGTCTATGTATTCACACATGTACTAAGTTTCCGGTTAATACAATTCTAGCATGAATAATAAACATTTATCATGAAATAAGGAAGTAAATAATAACTTTATTATTGCCTCTAGGGCATATGTCCTTCATTTGCACACCAGATAACTTATGTACCCCAGTCCTGATAACTTTGGCATGAGGATGGTGGAGGGGGGGAGGTCCGGTAACATTTGTGTGTGTGAATAGCATGGTAACCCACACATTTGCAGCCCCAGACCTAACAACTTATGTACCCCGGTCCTGGTAACTTTGGCGAGGGGGGTGTGTGATTAAATATACCACAGTAACTTTCATGTTAATAGCACAGTAACCCACACCTCGCAGACCTGGTAACTCACTGGTAGAAAACAGGGCATTTGTCCCGGTTCGTAAGGGCCTTTAGTCCCGGTTCATGAACCGGGACTAATTGGTCGTTACTAATACCTCCCCCCTTTAGTCCCGGTTCTTACACGAACCGGGACATATGGGCATCCACGTGGCCGCTGCGGGCAGCCTAGGCAGGGGGGCCTTTGGTCCCGGTTGGTGACATAAACCGGGACCAAAAGGCTTCCACGCGTCAGCAACTGGCTGGAGCTGAGGTTTTTCTTTTTTTAAAAAAAAGTGGCTGGTTTAGGGGTTTTGGGGGTTATTTTTAGGTTGTTATTAGCTAGCTAATAGAGAGAAGTGTCCTCTCTTATATCTTCGTCCTTATTGGTTTACCAACGCTACTGTTATGTTCATTTCACCCGCTAATATATAATAACTCATGCATGCTCGCATCATATATCATCATATATAATAACAAGTCCTACTAATCATGCATCATCATACATCTTCTACTCGTTATTAATAATAAGTCATACGATCATCATCCTGATACGTCTCCAACGTATCTATAATCTTTGATTGCTCCATGCTACTTTATCTATTGTTTTGGACTATAATGGGCTTTATTTTCCACTTTTATATTACTTTTGGGACTAACCTATTAACCGGAGGCCCAGCCCAGAATTGTTGTTTTTTTGCCTTTTTCAGTATTTCGAAGAAACAAAATATCAAACGGAGTCCAAACGGAATGAAACCTTCGGAAACGTGATTTTCTCACCGAACGTGATCCAGGAGACTTGGACCCTACGCCAAGGAACCAGAGACGCGGTCACGAGGGTGCCCCCCCTAGGGCGCGCCCCCCTGCCTCGTGGGCCCCTCGAAGCTCCACCGACGTACTCCTTCCTCCTATATATACCTACGTACCCCCAAACGATCAGAACAGGAGCCAAAAACCTAATTCCACCGCCGCAACTTCCTGTATCCACGAGATCCAATCTTGGGGCCTGTTAGGAGCTCACGGAGGGGGCATCCACCACGGAGGGCTTCTACATCAACACCATAGCCTCTCCGATGAAGTGTGAGTAGTTTACTTCAGACCTTCAGGTCCATAGCTAGCAGCTAGATGGCTTCTTCTCTCTTTTTGGATCTCAATACAATGTTCTCCCCCTCTCTCGTGGAGATCTATTCGATGTAATCTTCTTTTTGCGGTGTGTTTGTTGAGACCGATGAATTGTGGGTTTATGATCCAGCTTATCTATGAATAATATTTGAATCTTCTCTGAATTCTTTTATGTATGATTGAGTTATCTTTGAAAGTCTCTTGAATTATCCATTTGGTTTGGCCAACTAGATTGGTAGTTCTTGCAATGGGAGAAGTGCATGGCTTTGGGTTCAATCTTATGTGTCCTTACCCAAAGGATGTAAAGGGTTGCAAGGCACGTATTGTATTGTTGCCATCGAGGATAACAAGATGGGGTATTTATCATATTGCATGAATTTATTCCTCTACATCATGTTATCTTGCTTAAGGCGTTACTCTGTTTTAACTTAATACTCTAGATGCATCTTTGGATAGCGGTCGATGAGTGGAGTAATAGTAGTAGATGCAGAATCGTTTGATCTACTTGTCTCGGACGTGATGCCTATATACATGATCATACCTAGATAACCTCATAACTATGCTCAATTCTGTCAATTGCTCAACAGTAATTTGTTCACCCACCGTAGAATACTTATGCTCTTGAGAGAAGCCACTAGTGAAACCTATGGCCCCCGGGTCTATTCTCATCATATCAATCTCTATCACTTTTATACTTGATTTGTTTTACTTTGCTTTTTACTTTTTACTTTGCATCTTTATACCAAAAATACCAAAAATATTATCTCTATCAGATCTCACTCTCGTAAGTGACCGTGAAGGGATTGATAACCCCTAATCGCGTTGGTTGCGAGTAGCTATTGTTTTGTGCTGGTATGAGGGACTTGTGCGTGGCCTCCTACTGGATTGATACCTTGGTTCTCAAAACCTGAGGGAAATACTTACGCTACCGTGATGCATCATCCCCTCCTCTTCGGGGAAAACCAACGCAAGCTCAAGACGTAGCAAGAAGGATTTCTGGCGCCGTTGCCGGAGAAGTCTACGCAAAAGTCAACATACCAAGTACCCATCACAATCCATATCTCTTGCATTACATTATTTGCCATTTGCCTCTCATTTTCCTCTCCCCCACTTCACCCTTGCCATTTTATTCGCCCTCTCTTTCCCAATCTCCTCCTCTTTTTCCCATTCGCCTTCTTCCCGTATGTATCTGTGTTTGTGTTTCCACGTGCCTTCTATTTGCTTGCATCTTTGCTTGCTAAAAATCTATTGATATGGATCCACCTAAAGTGTTCTACTTGGATCATCTTCGATCCTTATGCGCTCGTGCTGAAACCCCAACTAGCCTAGTTGATGGGAAATCTTTAGATGAGCATGCTCATTTTGTGCGTCATCGTTTGTCTGAAAAAGGGAGGCTCTTACGGTATCATATAAATAGTTTGCTATGCTATGCTTGGAATCTTTGTGAATGTGTGATTTTACTTGTTGCTCTAAGAACCCTAAAAAACACCTTCCCTACCTATGTGAGTTCAATGATAATGAAATCTTATCTTCTTATGCAAAGGGTGTTTATAGTTACTATGATATCAAACAAATTGAAAATTTTGTCATTTTTAAGGGTGCTCATGAAGTTGCTTCTTTGATTGAAAAGTATGATTTTACTCTCAACAAATCTGAAAATGCCATCATACTTAAATATTGCAATAAAAACCTCGCTCACAATGTCTATGTCCAAGAATTTATTGAAAGAATGGTCGTTACTTTGGAAGAAAATAATGATATGCATGAATCTATAGATAATGATGATTCCGATGATTTGATTGAAATATCCCTTGATGAACATGATGCTTGCTATTCTTGTGGCCATGATGCCAATATTTATGAAGATGAATTTGCTATAGTTCCTTATGTTAAACATGAGATCGTTGCTATTGCACCCATACTTGATAGTTCCTTCGATGAAAAGCATGATTGCAATGCTTTTACTATAAATTCTCTTGATGTCAATTATGCTAAAAATATGCAAAACCCTAAGCTTGGGGATGCTAGTTTTGCTATGTCCTCTACTTGTTGCAATGATCATGATTGGGGTGATTCTTCTTATGATCTTGAAAATTTATTTAATCCCCATGATGGATATGAGATTGATAATGGTGTTTTCAATAATATTGAAAGTGGGTTTGGAAGAGTGTCAACTTTAGATCCCACATATTTGGATAATGTTCAATCTTATGAAGTTTTTGATAAAAGTGGGTTTGGAGAGGTCATGACTTTAGTTAATGATAATCCCACTATTTTGGAAGAGTGTCAACTTCGCATGCATGTGGATCGTGTTGAGAACATGTTATGTGATAGCTATATTGTTGAATTTTCTTATGATCCTACATGTAATTATTATGAGAGAGAAAAATATGGTAATAGAAATTTTCATGTTACTAAATTACCTCTCGTTATGTTGAAATTGCTATTGTTCCTTTCCGCTTCCTTGCATATGCTAGTTTTTGCTTGGTACGATAATTTGTTTGCCTATAATATGCCTAAGCATAGGAAGTATGTTAGACTTAAGTGTGTTTTTCACATGTTTTATGATGCTCTCTTTGTGCCTCAATTCTTGTCTTTCTTGTGAGCATCATTGAAATCTCAATGCCTAGCTAGGGGCGTTAAACGATAGCGCTTGTTGGGAGGCAACCCAATTTTATTTTTAGTTTTTTGTTTTTGCTTCTATTTAGGAATAAATAATCCATCTAGCATCTGTTTAGATGTGTTTTTATCTTTTAATTAGTGTTTGTGCCAAGTTAAACCTATTGGATCTTCTTGGATGATAGTTATTTGATCTTGTTGTAATTTCCAGAAACTTTGAGCTCAGTGCCTGAATTGTTAAAAATCACCAGAACGTGATAAAATATTGATTCCAATTTCTGCTAATCAATAAACAAATTTTCCAGGTCGTCTAAATTTTTTAGAATTTTTTGAGTTCCAGAAGTTTGCCCTAGTTACAGATTACTACAGACTGTTCTGTTTTTGACAGATTCTGTTTTGCGTGTGTTGTTTGCTTATTTTGATGAGTCTATGGCTACTAAAATAGTTTATGATCCATAGAGAATTTGGAATACAGTAGGTTTAACACCAATATAAATAAATAATGAGTTCATTACAGTACCTTAAAGTAGTATTTTGTTTTATTTCTCTAACGGAGCTCACGAGATTTCTATTGAGTTTTGTGTTGTGAAGTTTTCAAGTTTTGGGTGAATTGTTTTGATGGATTATGGAACAAGGAGTGGCAAGAGCCTAAGCTTGGGGATGCCCATGGCACCCCCAAGATAATCCAAGGACACCAAAAAGTCAAAGTTTGGGGATGCCCCGGAAGGCATCCCTCTTTCATCCACTTCCATCGGTAATTTACTTGGAGCTATATTTTTTATTCACCACATGATATGTGTTTTGCTTGGAGCGTCTTGTATAATTTGCGTCTTTGCTTGTTAGTTTACCACAATCATCCTTGCTGTACACACCTTTTGAGAGAGCCATACATGAATTGGAATTTGATAGAATACTCTATGTGCTTCACTTATATCTTTTGAGCTTGATAGTTTTGCTCATAGTGCTTCACTTATATCTTTTGAGCGTGATAATTTTTGCTCTAGTGCTTCACTTAGATCTTTTAGAGCACGGTGGTGGATTTGTTTTAAAGAAACTTGATCTCTCATGCTTCACTTAGATTATTTTGAGAGTCGTTAATAGCATGGTAATTTGCTTAATGTTAATATACCTGGTATTCAAGATATGTGAAACTTTATTTTGAGTGCGTTGAATACTAAGATAAGTTTGATGCTTGATAATTGTTTTGAGATATGAAGATGATGATATTAGAGTCATGCTAGTTGAGTAGTTGTGAATTTAAATAATACTTGTGTTGAAGTTTGTGATTCCCGTAGCATGCACGTATGGTGAACCGTTATGTGATGAACTCGGAGCATGATTTATTTATTGATTGTCTTCCTTTTGAGTGGCGGTCAGAGACGAGCGATGGTCTTTTCCTACCATTCTATCCCCCTAGGAGCATGCGCGTAATACTTTGCTTTGATAACTTCTAGATTTTTGCAATAAGTATATGAGTTCTTTATGACTAATGTTGAGTCCATGGATTATACGCACTTTTTCCCATCCTTCCACTATTGCTAGCCTCTCTAATACCGCGCACCTTTCGCCGGTATCCCACCATATACCTTCCTCAAAATAGCCACCATACCTACCTATCATGGCATTTCCATAGCCATTCCGAGATATATTGCCATGCAACTTTCCACTATTCGTTTTATTATGACACGCTCCATCATTGTCATATTGCTAGCATGATCATATAGTTGACATCGTATTTGTGGCAAAGCCACTGCTCATAATTCTTTCATACATGTCACTCATGTTTCATTGCATATCCCGGTACACCGCCGAAGGCATTCATATAGAGTCATATTTTGTTCTAAGTATCGAGTTGTAATTGTTGAGTTATAAGAAAAATAAAAGTGCGATGATCATCATTATTAGAGCATTGTCCCATGTGAGGAAAGGATGATGGAGACTATGATTCCCCCACAAGTCGGGATGAGACTCTGGACGAAAATAAAATAAAAAAAGAGGCCATAAAAAAAGAAGAGAAAAGGCCCAAATAAAAAAATGAGAGAAAAAGAGAGAAGGGACAATGTTACTATCCTTTTACCACACTTGTGCTTCAAAGTAGCACCATGATCTTCATGATAGAGAGTCTCTCATTTTATCACTTTCATATACTAGTGGGAATTTTTCATTATAGAACTTGGCTTGTATATTCCAATGATGGGCTTCCTCAAATGCCCTAGGTCTTCGTGAGCAAGCGAGTTGGATGCACACCCACTTAGTTTCTTTTGTTGAGCTTTCATATACTTATAGCTCTAGTGCATCCGTTGCATGGCAATCCCTACTCACTCACATTGATATCTATTTATGGGCATCTCCATAGCCCGTTGATACGCCTAGTTGATGTGAGACTATCTTCCCTCTTTTTGTCTTCTCCACAACCACCGTTCTATTCCACATATAGTGCTATATCCATGGCTCACGCTCATGTATTGCGTGAAGATTGAAAAAGTTTTGAAAATGTTAACGTATGAAACAATTGCTTGGCTTGTCATCGGGGTTGTGCATGATTTAAATACTTTGTGTGGGGAAGATGGAGCATAGCCAGACTATATGATTTTGTAGGGATAACTTTCTTTGGCCATGTTATTTTGAGAAGACATAATTCCTTAGTTAGTAGGTTTGAAGTATTATTATTTTTATGTCAATATGAACTTTTGTCTTGAATCTTTCGGATCTGAATATTCATACCATGATTAAGAAGATTTACATTGAAATTATGCCAAAGTATCACTCCGCATCAAAAATTCTCTTTTATCATTTACCTACCGAGGACGAGCAGGAATTAAGCTTGGGATGCCCGATACGCTCCAACGTATCTATAATTTTTTATTGCTCCATGCTACTTTATCTATTGTTTTGGACTATAATGATCTTTATTTTCCACTTTTATATTACTTTTGGTACTAAGCTATTAACCGGAGGCCCAGCCCAGAATTGTTGTTTTTTGCCTTTTTCAGTATTTGAAGAAATAGAATATCAAACGAAGTCCAAACGGAATGAAACCTTCGGAAACGTGATTTACCAATGCTACTGCTATGTCCAGTCATGAAGAAAGCAATAGCAATAAAACTCAACGATCATAATGCTAAGCTAACGGATGGGTCTTTGTCAATCACATCATTCTCTAATGATGTGATACCGTTCATCAAATGACAACTCATGTCTATGGCTAGGAAACTTAACCATCTTTGATTAACGAGCTAGTCAAGTAGAGGCATACTAGTGACACTCTGTTTGTCTATGTATTCACACATGTACTAAGTTTCCGGTTAATACAATTCTAGCATGAATAATAAACATTTATCATGAAATAAGGAAGTAAATAATAACTTTATTATTGCCTCTAGGGCATATGTCCTTCATTTGCACACCAGATAACTTATGTACCCCAGTCCTGATAACTTTGGCATGAGGATGGTGGAGGGGGGGAGGTCCGATAACATTTGTGTGTGTGAATAGCATGGTAACCCACACATTTGCAGCCCCAGACCTAACAACTTATGTACCCCGGTCCTGGTAACTTTGGCGAGGGGGGTGTGATTAAATATACCACAGTAACTTTCATGTTAATAGCACAGTAACCCACACCTCGCAGACCTGGTAACTCATCGGTAGAAAACAGGCATTTGTCCCAACAGAGGGTTTTAGTCCCGGTTCATGAACCGGGACTAATTGGTCGTTACTAATACCTCCTCCCTTTAGTCCCGGTTCTTACACGAACCGGGACAGATGGGCATCCACGTGGCCGCTGCGGGCAGCCTAGGCAGGGGGGCCTTTGGTTTCGGTTGGTGACATAAACCGGGACCAAAAGGCTTCCACGCGTCAGCAGCTGGCTGGAGCTAAGGTTTTTCTTTTTTTTAAAGTGGCTGGTTTAGGGGTTTTGGGGGTTATTTTTAGGTTGTTATTAGCTAGCTAATAGAGAGAAGTGTCCTCTCTTATATCTTCGTCCTTATTGGTTTACCAACGCTACTGCTATGTTCATTTCACCCGCTAATATATAATAACTCATGCATGCTCGCATCATATATCATCATATATAATAACAATTCCTACTAATCATGCATCATCATAAATCTTCTACTCGTTATTAATAATAAGTCATACGATCATCATCCTGATACGTCTCCAACATATCTATAATTTTTTATTGCTCCATGCTACTTTATCTATTGTTTTGGACTATAATGGGCTTTATTTTCCACTTTTATATTACTTTTGGGACTAACCTATTAACCGGAGGCCCATCCCAGAATTGTTGTTTTTTACCTTTTTCGGTATTTCGAAGAAACAGAATATCAAATGGAGTCCAAACGGAATGAAACCTTCAGAAACGTGATTTTCTCACCGAACGTGATCCAGGAGACTTGGACCCTACGCCAAGGAACCAGAGAGGCGGTCACGAGGGTGGGGCGCCCCTAGGGCACGCCCCGCCTCGTGGCCCTCAAGCTCCACCGACGCACTTCTTCCTCCTATATATACCCACGCACCCCAAACGATCGTAACAGAGCCAAAACCTAATTCCACCGCCAGAACTTCCTCAGATCCACGAGATCCCATCTTGGGGCCTATTCCGAGCTCACGCCGGGGGCATCCACCACGGAGGGCTTCTACATCAACACCATAGCCTCTCCGATGAAGTGTGAGTAGTTTACTTCAGACCTTCGGTCCATAGCTAGTAGCTAGATGGCTTCTTCTCTCTTTTGGATCTCAATACAATGTTCTCCCCTCTCTCGTGGAGATCTATTCGATGTAATCTTGTTTTTATGTGTGTTTGTTGAGACCGATGAATTGTGGGTTTATGATCCAGCTTATCTATGAATAATATTTGAATCTTCTGAATTCTTTTATGTATGATTGAGTTATCTTTGAAAGTCTCTTCGAATTATCCATTTGGTTTGGCCAACTAGATTGGTAGTTCTTGCAATGGGAGAAGTGCATGGCTTTGGGTTCAATCTTGCGGTGTCCTTACCCAAAGGATGTAAAGGGTTGCAAGGCACGATTGTATTGTTGCCATCGAGGATAACAAGATGGGGTATTTATCATATTGCATGAATTTATTCCTCTACATCATGTCATCTTGCTTAAGGCGTTACTTTGTTTTAACTTAATACTCTAGATGCATCTTTGGATAGCGGTCGATGAGTGGAGTAATAGTAGTAGATGCAGAATCGTTTGATCTACTTGTCTCGGACGTGATGCCTATATACATGATCATACCTAGATAACCTCATAACTATGCTCAATTCTGTCAATTGCTCAACAGTAATTTGTTCACCCACCGTAGAATACTTATGCTCTTGAGAGAAGCCACTAGTGAAACCTATGGCCCCCGGGTCTATTCTCATCATATCAATCTCTATCACTTTTATACTTGCTTTGTTTTACTTTGCTTTTTACTTTTTACTTTGCATCTTTGTACCAAAAATATTATCTCTATTAGATCTCACTCTCGTAAGTGACCGTGAAGGGATTGACAACCCCTAATCGCGTTGGTTGCGAGTAGCTAGCGTTTTGTGCAGGTACGAGGGACTTGTGCGTGGCCTCCTACTGGATTGATACCTTGGTTCTTAAAAACTGAGGGAAATACTTACGCTACTGTGCTGCATCATCCTCTCCTCTTCGGGGAAAACCAACGCAAGCTCAAGACGTAGCACATTCTCATAGTCATCGAACCCAATCCTACATAATTGTTCTTAGCACATGATCATCAGTATCAGTTAGGACCTAAACACCCTTAAGGTAAAATAGCATAAAACAATATAGACCCTGACTCTCCATTATGAAGAATGGAGATCATCATGTCTCCAATTCTTGCGCTTCGTTTCCTTTTGCTTACAAGATGCTCCTTACGACTGTCCATACATTTTTTCCATTCTTTGATTGTCATGTCTCCACTTCTTTTAGAAATCCGGTATGGACAGTTGAGATTCGTAGGACGACCTGGTTGTATGTTCAAAACATGAAGGCTACCGTGCGTATTCATCAGATGAGGCACACAATCATTCGGGATTATCTGTTGAAAAACATAGTAATAACTTCGTAGTTAGCAATGATGTACTAGTTTTAGAAGTATGCAAAAAGATGCACGGATGTCGTAATAGTAAAAAAATCTTACCATGGTATCTCCATGGTAGTTACCGTAGTTCAACACGTGCACAACATAATTTTGAGGAGTTCGATTGTAGACATTGCAATTCTCAAGATCAGTACAAAATGCGATCAGATGATTTTTCTCCTTATAAGTTAATTCGGAGCCATCGGTGTAGTGGGTTTTGTCTACCATCTTCCACACATTCTTTGAAGAATGAAAATAAGCTGTCAATGGAAATAAGATGTCAACTATTTTGAAATAAACAATATAAATTACTTAATAACTATGTTAAGCTCACATGGGGGAAGAATTGGAGGCGTATCCACAAGGACCCAAATCTCCATATTGTCTTGCTCGATTGTAGGATCACCAAGATCCATGGTGACAAGCGTACCCTCATCAAAACCATACATCTTGCAAAGTGCTTCCCAATTTTTGCAACCAAAATGGGTTACACTCTCAGCATTGTACAGCTTTACTTGAAAACCCACACCATGATGGGTCCTTACGAGAATTCTTTTGGTTTCCATACTTTCATGGTCTTCAAAACCCATCCTCTCCAAGACATAGTGTCTTGCATAGCATGGGATAAGCTAGTCGAATTGGAAAAGATGAAAAATACATGTTAAAATAGTTGAAGTCGTGCTTAATTACGAAAAAAACTATTGTCATAGTTGCGTATCGTATGAACATCGAAGGTCTCCTCGAGCTTAATACTGAAGCATCGATCTTCGTCCAGCTCAATGAACCTGTCGCACATACCTCGGTCGTCGTAGCACCAGTCGCACTCCCCCGGGCGGTTTTCATCGTCCGAGTACGACATTTCCGGCCTATGTTCATAATTCAAATATTAAACTTGTGCAATTAAATATATGTACTAAAAAACCTAAATTAGATCATTATTATTAATCACGGGTTGACTATCGGTGATGGTACGTAGCTCCTCCTTTCATTCCCGAGTGCATTATTACACCAAATTGTCTAGCACACGGGAATGAAGGAGAAGCTACCCCCACGACGGCGTGGATGATGGAGGGGGCTCCTAGATTTCTGCATAGTGCTCTCCAATTTTAGCATTCAAAGTAGGAGTACTTTTCCAATATGAGCATTCAATAAGCAAAACCAAATCATAAAATAAAGTAGTATTCAAATTAGCATGCATGCATTCAATTATAAGCAAAAGTACATCATCTCTTGTGTCTGTACATCGTCGAATATTATCACTAATACTCCTCGAATACTATCATACATATAGCATCACTAATACAGCTAGAACCGTAGCGCCCGACGGGTATCCTCGTGAGCGGTGGACACCCAAAGATAAGGAACCATCACAGGATCATAGCTCCAGTGAGATCCCTAAAGAACCTGCCAGGTATTGTCGAACCTGCCCTCCAATGCAACCATGTAGCGATGGACGTGCTCGTCCTCCTCGCTGACACGGTGACGTACCACCTCCGCGGTGTCCGGAAGTCTCGGCACCGTCACTGGCCCACGCGACCGCCACCAAACAAGGATCGGGTCAACAACGGGCTGCCTCCTCACCAACCTACGTCCCCCGGAAGGTAGCACCTCCCAATACCAGCTCGGCGGAGCCCAATCCCGAACATGGCCCTGATCAAGCAGGCCTGCACCGCCGAGTCAACGATGACGAGGATGCGGGATAGGCAGTGCCGACGTCGATGCGGGAACTACTTCTATATATAGTTAAATAAAGTAGTTTTATTAATTAAATCAACTAGTTCAACTACTAAGCACTTACTATAAATAAATAAAGTAGTACTTACTAAAAACAAACTACTTCTATATATAGTAAAATAAAGAAGTTTATTAAATCAACTATAGCTAGTTCAACTATATATGAAGCACTTACTATAAATAAAATAAAGTAGTACTTACTAAAAATAAACTAGTTTAACTATAGTTCTATTATTTTTCTAACTAATTATATTAAATACTTTCTCTTCTTATTTTTTTTCCTTTTCCTCTATTCTAAATATGAACATATTCATAAATGACTTCTATCATTCACAATTTTCCTATACAAACATCTTTGCATAAAAACATCTTTGCATATATATATGAACATACAAACATGCATATATATGAACATATAAACATCTTTGCATAAAAAATCTATTAATAGAAAAAAAAATCTAACACAATATGAACAAATTAATTGCACAATATGAAAAAAATCTGACAGAAAAATCTATGAACTACACATCTAAATTACTACACATCTAACAAAAAAATCTATGAAACTACAAAAAAATCTAACAAAAAAATCACTACACTTCTAAATTAGATGCTCACGGCGACGGTGTCCGGGACGGCGACGGCGACGGCAACGGCGAGGTGCGGCACGGGGCGTGGCGCGACGACGGTCGACGATGAGGCGGCGGTGCGGCGCGGGTCAAGGGCAGCGACGGCAGGGGCCGGCGGGCACGGGCGGGCAACGACGGCGGCGGGCGGCGCGGGCGACGACGGCGACGGCGAGGCGGAGACGGGACTGGCGGCATCGGGGAGAAGAAAGCGAACGAAATTTTGACGAGTGCTAGTTATATAGCCAGAGCATTGGTCCCGGTTCGTGGCACCAACCGGGACCAATGCCCCCTTTAGTCCCCATTGGTGGCACCAACCGGGACCAAAGGCCTCTTTTCAGCAGCCCAAAGGGCGGGAAACGGAGGCCTTTAGTCCCGGTTGGTGGCACCAACCGGGACTAAAGGTGGGCATTGGTCCCGGTTCTAGCCACCAACTGGGACCAATGCTCCCTTTAGTCCCAGTTCTAGCCACCAACCGGGACCAAAGGTCGTGTGCTGGAACTGGCGCGGTGCGGTGCTATATTTAGTCCCACCTCGCTAGCCGAGAGGGGCTTGGAGTGGTTTATAAGCACTGCCGAACCAACCACTTCGAGCTCCTCTCTACTGCAGGCTTACGGGCCTAAAATCACTCTCTGTGCTTGTGGGCCTATTGGGCCTACTGCGGGCCTACATCATGGCCTTAGTAATGGTTTCTAGTCGTATGGAGGCCGTCGTGGCCCTGTTGGTGTCACTTTTTTTAATTTTCCCAATTTTTTTGCTTTCTTTTTTGTTTCTAATTACTTATTTATTTTCCTTTTGCTATTAAAGTTTGTAACAAAATTCTAATTACTTATTTATTTTCTTTTATGATAATTCTTTTTTCTATTAAAGTTTGTAACAAAATTCTAATTACTTATTTATTTTCTTTTATGATAATTCTTTTTGCTTTTAATGTTTTGAACAGAATTCTATTTACTTATTTATATTCTTTTATGATAATTATTTTTGCTATTAAAGTTTGTAACAAAATTCTAATTACTTATTTATTTTCTTTTATGATAATTCTTTTTGCTTTTAATGTTTTAAACAGAATTCTAATTACTTATTTATTTTCTTTTATGATAATTCTTTTTGCTTTTAATGTTTTGAACATAATTCTAATTACTTATTTATTTTCTTTTATGATAAATCTTTTTGCTATTAATGTTTTGAACAGAATTCTAATTACTTATTTATTTTCTTTTATGATAATTCTTTTTGCTATTAAAGTTTGTAACAAAATTCTAATTACCTATTTATTTTCTTTTATGATAATTCTTTTTGCTATTAAAGTTTGTAACAAATTCTAATTACTTATTTATTTTCTTTTATGATAATTCTTTTTGCTTTTAATGTTTTGAACAGAATTCTAATTACTTATTTATATTCTTTTATGATAATTCTTTTTGCTATTAAAGTTTGTAACAAAATTCTAATTACTTATTTATTTTATTTTATGATAATTCTTTTTGCTTTTAATGTTTTGAACAGAATTCTAATTACTTATTTATTTTCTTTTATGATAATTCTTTTTGCTATTAAAGTTTGTAACAAAATTCTAATTACTTATTTATTTTCTTTTATGATAATTCTTTTTGCCTTTAATGTTTTGAACAGAATTCTAATTACTTATTTATTTTCTTTTATGATAATTCTTTTTGCTATTATTGTTTTGAACAGAATTCTAATTACTTATTTATTTTCTTTTATGATAATTCTTTTTGCTATTGAAGTTTGTAACAAAATTCTAATTACTTATTTATTTTCTTTTATGATAATTCTTTTTTTAATGTTTTTAACAGAATTCTAATTACTTATTTATTTTCTTTTATGATAATTCTTTTTGCTATTATAGTTTGTAACAAAAGTTGGTCCGGTTCAAGCCACCAACCGGGACCAATGGTGGTGGGTCAGAGCGAGGCCCATTGGTCCCGATTCGTCCACCAACCGGGACCAATAGGTCTGCATTTAACCGGGACGAATGGCCCACGTGGTCGGCCGCCCCGGCTCACGAACCGGGTCCAATGCCCTCATGGGTCCCGGTTCTGGACTGAACCGGGACTAATGGGCTGACCCGGCCTGGACCTTTGTCCCCTTTTCTACTAGTGACTTATGTAGCCCATCCCGATAACTTTGGTAGGGGGGGGGTGATAAAATATACCCATGATAACTTTCATGTTAATAGCATGGTAACCCACACCTCGCAGACCTGTTAACTTATGTACCGTAGTCCTGATAACTTTGGCGATCGGGTGGGGGTGGGGGAGGGAGGGGCATAGAGAAATATACCCCCCGGTAACTTTCATTGATGAAGTGGAATTTTTTCAGAAAAACAACTTTCGTTTTTCTTATGACAGTTGTAAGAAAGAGTTTAAAAGACTTTTGTTTTCACCTAATGAACAACAAACTAGGTTGGCGTGATGGTAGTTGGGCTTGTCCTTTCCACCTTGATGCATGTTCGAATCTCATGTAGGTAATTTTTTCGCGTCTTTAATTATTGTGCAATAAGTTGATCAGGAGGAGAACGGGAATAGCGGGTCGAGCGTTGTTTCAGCTATCGAAGGGATCGTGCGGATATGTTGCTTAACGTCCAGTCGACTGGACGTTAGCACAATCATTTATAGGAAAATACTTTCACATCGGTGAGGTTGGTTCTTCATATGAAGGGCTAAGGACCAGAAAAAAATGCTAACAATAAGCCACATTTTACAAGTATTAAAACCACTTTATTTATCGGATACTTAAGTGTCATTTTCTTTGTATTTAAGACTTCGTATTTATGGGATTCATCTTGTGCCCGCAACCATCCACGGGGCACACCTAGCAAATGATTAGTATTCTATAGTCATTAGATTTTTATTCTTAAATATACATCTACACATACTGTACGTGCATACCATACACATTTTTTCTTTATAAAAAATATGTGATTTTACTCTCATCCTTCACACCAAAGTACTCCATCCGTTCCTAAATATAAGTCTTTATCGAGATTTCATTATAGACCACATACGGATGTGTATATATAGATACATTTTAGAGTGTAGATTCACTTATTTTTTTTCTATATGTAGTCCATAATGCAATCTTTATAAAGACTTATATTTAGGAACGATGGAAGGACTATTTTGGATATCTAGTTGTGTGTTCTTACTCCCATCCTTCACACCAAAGTATGGAAATACTATTGGGCGAATGTTCGATGGGAAGGAGCTCCCAGCAAACGTCCCTACAGCCTTGTGATCAAAATCAAACGGATGTCATTTAAAAGAAAAGGGAACAGTGCGTTCGTTGCAATTTTCCCTTACACATGGCAATTTTACCTTCCATACATGGGAAGTCCCTGAAGAAATGTCGCATGGCATTTAATTGCTTTGGCATGGCAACTTGGTCTTTTGCTGGAAATTTCTCTCCCAACGAAGGTTCACCAGATATTTGTGTCATAAAGATAAGGTAGAAATGGTGAATAAATGGAGAAACAAAGAAAGGTGGAGACGTTATGTTGTTGTGCGTTAACATATGTTGTTTCCATAAGGAGCGAAAACTCTATTTCATTAGTCAGGCATGGTGAGCAACCTTCAAATCATTCAAAAATATAGCACTTTTTGACACCTCCAAGGGAGTACACTTTTGAGGGATTCCTCGTCAAGTCAATGGGGTGGACACACTTGCGCGATCATAACCATTTTTGTTTTCCCTAAAAAAAACCATTTTTATTGTGGTTCACTTCCCTTACAACCTTTTGGAAAAGAAAAAAGACGAACGTATCAAAAATGTAGTTAGGTATTCCAAATGCAGTGAAGTCTATAGGGTGTGATTCTGTGCAAGTTCGGAAATGGTCATTCTCGAGGCTCACCTTCTCTACTCGTTCCTGGGCAGATTGAAGACCGCAGCTGGAACTATCGTGTTGCTTACCTCGAAGCAAGATTACATTGAACACTTTTTTCAATGAAATAGAGAATAAGTGGACATTACAGAGAAGTTGGATTGCTTAGGGCATCTCCAGCCGTTCGGCCCCCTAGGGCGCTTAAATAGAGCGGCCTGGGGGCCTGCCGGCGCTAGTTCGGCCCCTGGGGGCGACCTAGCTCCCAGTCATGCCCCCACGCGCCGGCCCCAGAATGCGGGAAATTTAAACTTGGTCGTTCCCGCTCTTAAAAGACGCCGTAAATCCGGCGATCGAACGTAGTCTGGCGTTACAAAAAACAGAGCGCCGCCGCCGCAAGTTCGCGTGCGCAACGATTCACTCGGCGGTGTCGGCTCCAGGCGTTGGCGGAGTCGGCGTGCGCGGGCTCGTCGGTGTCGGTAGCGGTCCACGGTAGAGATGGGGCGTCGGTGTGGATGCGTAGGCGGCGGGCGGCGAGTAGTTGTATGGAGGGTACTGCACGCCGACGAAGGCGGGCGAGGGCGTGCGCGTAGCGGGGTGACCGTGAGGGAAGGTCACGTTTGGGTTGAACCCACCGTGCGCGTCGCCGTCGGCGTAGCCGGGAGACGATGAACCCCATGGAGATCCGGCGACTTGCTGTCCCTGTATGCGCGATCGGGCGTGGTCGACGACGGGTGGATTCATCCCGCTGGTCGATCGATGAGGAAGACGCCGCCGCGCTCCATATTGTCGCGGGCCTTCTTGGCTATGGTTCTGTTTCGCTGTCGGCGGTGATCGCTTCGCACCGCTGAACTTCCACCTCCACTCGGCGTTCGACAGGCCGGTGGCCGATGGCGGCGCCCTCGGCTTCCTCTGGCTTAGGCCACGGCGCGATCGCGGTTGCCGCCATGCTGCATGGCGACTTCTTCGACGGCATGGCGTGCTTCTTCGCGGCGAAGCGGGAGGGTTTAGCGGGAGAAAGGGAGAGAATGGCGGGAGAGATGCGAGGGAAAAGCGTCAAGAAACAGCGGGAAAAGGCCCTCGGGTCGCCTCCAGGGCGGGCCCACGCGCCTTTTTCGGTTATCTTGCTCCCAAGCGCCCCTGGCGCAGGTTCGCCTGGGTCCGCCGGCACCAGTTTTGGCCCGAGCCGGCGAAAAACGGACTTCTGAGGACGCGACTGGGGCCTTTTTTTGGCGCCGGCGCGGCAAAATTGCCTAGGGAGAGTCTGTTGGGGGCGCGGCTGGAGATGCCCTTATACCAGTGGGTAAACCAGCTGCTAGTTGCCACTGATGCGTGCTTCTCGCTTCCAATTTGATAGCTAGATTTGCACCAAAAGAAATCAGAAGTAGAATATACAAAAGGAGTCTAGTATAGAATAAGTTTTATTTGACATATAGAATAAGATTTACTGATTTTATCCATGGGGATAAATTCCTGCTCCAAAAGTCAAAACAGTCTGGTCACTTTGGAGATTGGATGCCGTTACCACTTGTAAAAAGTAAAAATAAGAGTCAATTACACCGGTGGTGCCTGAACTTGGCGCAAACGATCACTTTGGTGCTAAAACTTGTGGCATACATTGAACTGGTGCAAAAACTTGGCTCAGACGTGCAAGTACAGTGCAAATCACGTTTGGATACGAAAAGATGCTGACTTGGCAAGCCAGCGTGGCATGGGGCCCACTGTTAGTGATCGGAAGGATGAGAGGAGGGCGTGTGGCCTGTTTTTTTTTTTACAAAAAACTTGAATTGGCATTTTTTTGCCTCTATGAGAGGTGCTCCCATATGTCAGTGCAGTGTGAAAAATAAAGCTTCCGTGTCTCAAACCCTTGGCCCTACCTTGCACACAGTAGGACGTAGCGACCACCTTCTGGTATTCACGTCACAAAATGGATAGCTAATGTACTCCCTCCGTTCCAAATTATTCGTCGTGGTTTTAGTTCAAATTACTCGTCAAGGGAGTAGCAGAACAAAGACGCTCGTGGAGCAGAAATGGACTGTGATCAATGCTGCCCATTTGCACCTGTTCTTTTCTAGAAATTTGTAAAAGGTATGTAACTTCTAATCTCAGTAATGAAAATAAAGTTTAATTATTTGTATGGTATAAATATTATACATACAAACTTAATAACTTATGTTTCATAATTTTTCATGTGTTATTTTAAAAATATTCATATATTTAAAATAAGATTTATGAATACAAAATGTTTGGATAATTAATAACAATACCAATATTTTTAAAATTACAATTCCAAAACATTATTTTAATTATACAAACAATTCTGTAATTATATACACACGTTTATATTTCAATGTTTGTATAAATAAATGTTCATAATTTAAATCTTAAATTTCCATATGAATATTCATTAGTGGATAATATTTCAATTATATTTTTCTGAATATAAATCATGAGTGAAAATTATATCGCATACGAATGTTGTAATCATCATTTCGTATAATTTAAATATAAGCTACAAGTGTATAATTTTTTAGTGTCCATTTAAGAAACATTTAAATCTCCATATTTACCAAACATTTTATATAATACTCCCTCTGTAAAGAAATATAAGAGTGTTTTGATATTTCTTTATGAAGGGAGTACATGGGTGTATATTCAAATAATTTTATTTACTAATCATTTTTTGTATATAATATTTAAAACACACGAATATTTGGACATTATTTTTATTACTTATGTTTTACATATGTATTAGAAAACTAGTGCGTGCAAAATGGGCCACGCTATTTGTGGCTCATATAAGTTCCACATGCGTCCTCCTGATGGTTGCTAAAAAGAACATGCATTCTCCTGATTCTACATTAAAAACTATTATCAGAATTTGTCATCGCGACGTGAATGTTGGAGTGGCTTGGACAGCTAGCTATCCAGCGGTTGGTCTTGTGTGTTGAGACCCATGGGCGTTTGTTTCATTTTTATTTTCACGTACTGACAAGCGAGTCTCATGTGTCATAGAGTCAGAATGAAATGGCATCTGCCACGTGTTGATAGGTTTTTTTGTGAGAAATGAAAAAAAAATGAGGGGGTTTTCGCAAAAAAAATAGGCCCCAACGCCACGCCGGCGCGCCAAGTCAATGTCAATTTCGTATCCAAATGCGACTATCACCGTATTTGCTCGTCCAACCCAAGTTTCTGCACCAATTTAATGTATGCCACAAATTTTAGCATTAAAGTGACCATTTCTGCCAAGTTTAAACACCATTGGTGTAATTGACTCTAAAAATAACTCCAGCTTTAAGTTGGACTGTCATTTCGGTCGACCTGAGCTACTGCTCTATAACACTGTGTGGCAGTATCAAATGACACTAAGAAGATTCAGGTCGACAGGTACGTTTTCACCACCACTTTCGGTCTTTTCCCTGAACAATTATGCCCTGGACTAGTCACTAGTGGGCAGAGAGTGGACGATCTGCACACGGGGGCATCTGCACCCGCTTTTTAAAAATTTACTTTTTACGCGTTTTGTAATGTTAAAAAATTCTAAAAAACTTTATGCATACATGTTGGCAAAGGTATATCCATGGCATAAAGTTTTATGTAAAAATGTATTTTTGTTTTGTCTCAGTAAGAAAACAAATTTTACTGCTTCTAAATAGCGTTTTATGGCACAAAATTTTATCTTTTTTGCATAGGCTACAAAAAAAAGTTGTTTATCGATTAAACTTTCTGCACACACATAGAATATGGAGATGTCCACGTGCATCTTTTTTCAGAATTTTTGGACATTGCCAAATGTGTTTTTCAAAGTGGGTTCATATGTATCTGGGTTCATCCATGCACTTCTCCTAGTGGGCAGCGCTAGGTAAACCATTCCGCTCGTCCACCATTGCCACTCATGGTCTACAGGCACATATATAGTTGGTCAGATCAAGTTGCTCTGATCAGCCCCTTCGATGCGTCCCATTACACACAGTGGTCACACGAACTTGCTGCTACTTTCGCATCGGACATGCACTCACCGACGGCAAGTAGCTAGTCCACCCGCATCTCCTCATCCTCTGCACCAACAGACCACCGACTCACGCATCGCATCTCGTCGTCGGCGTCCGTCCCACAAGGCAGCCAACCAATGCAACGCAACGATCCGTCCAATCGCATCGCACGACGACGACCTTTTTGTACGGCGCGTACGCGTGCATGCATGTCCGGCTAGCCTGAGTCTGAGTGTCAATGTGGGCGCGCGACTGGCCGTGAAGCTAGTGGAGGAGAAGTGTGAGGCAGAGGGTCGAGGATACTTTGGCCGGCCGACTTGCACGTACGAACGGAGCAAGTAGATTAGTTGCTTGCGGCCATGATGGAAACTGCACGTAAAGGAACCGTAACCCTGGCCTAGCACAGGCTGAGAGCACGCATATTAGTGCGATGCTGGCTAAGATTTGGTCGCTTTTGCTGTGCTGGACCGCGAGCTCGGAGCTGCTTTCGCGCCTACAGCTAGGTCGCACTCTGCCGGATGCAACCTGGGCAGAGGGCAGGCCCGCATGCGCCTTTCCCGCGCACGACGGCCGACTGCCCGGCCCTGGGCTAAACGCCGACGACAATATAGCTCAACGAGCAGTTGCATGCACTGCACCTCGATCGCTGCCCGTCCAAAGCAAAAGCTACTACCCCTGCCCAATGCTGACGGCAGAACGCACAGGCAACGGCTGCGTGGTTACCCAGCGTACGCCTCCGCCTTTTTCTAAGAAGAGATATTTTCGGGACGGCGACGATGAAGAAGATGCATATGACGATCGAAACTACTACACGGACGACACTACCCCGGCCGAACTCCGCACGATGTGAGAATGAACGATGCTAGCTATGTTTGCTCTAACGCATGGACGGTTTAATGTGTAGCATCGTTCGGTGATCGTCCAATATCGTCGTGTGTGTAGCATCGCTGTATGACGATGATGGTGGCTCGAGAGGTGAGATGAGATGAGACACACGGTTTCTGGCTTTTAATCCTTGCCCTTTTCAGCTAGCTACCTAAGCTACAAATCGCCGGGTCGGGTCTCAGTTGTGCGTCAATAATTTATTAGCAACCACGCGATCGGATTGGCAAAAAAGGTGGTGATATGTGTGTAGCTAGACAGCTAGTGATATGCATGATCGAGCACTACCACCCCGAGTCGGCCGGGGTCCATGCAAGGGTGCTCTTTGTTATCCCGGGCTTATCTCGAGCACGAGCTCAAAGCGACCTGCCCCGTGACACGGCTTTGTTGCCTCGATATGGCAAGGACACGGTGGATTGCACGCAACGTTGCACCGTGTGTTCGTTTTCCGTGTTTCGTTCGGCGGGCATGCATGCATAGTGCTGAGACGCAGAGAGGTGCCAACAGATTTAGCAGTCGCTCCACGCTAGGGTAAAGTTTGACGTGTCCGGTGCTATGATCAGTCGATCGGGCTGTGCCGGTGCGCGATGACACATCGCCGCGCCGTGCACGAAGGGTCCTGCCAAAAGTTGCGGTGAGAGCCAAAGAGAACTATCCCCTGGAAGCAAAGCCTTCCGCGTGTGGTGAAATGTTTAAATATACTAGCAACGAGTATATGACTAGCCCGTACTACTTGTTCTGAAAGAAAAGGACGCCGATAAGTCTCAAATTTTTGGGATTTACCCATAGCATATTGAATGTTTTTTGTGCTAATTTATACACGCGGGGGATGGCAGGTTTAGTTGATAAGTATGGCAATTCCCACCTCAGTTTTGATATTCATTGGCTGGATTGAGCAACGCCAACCCTCATGTGCCATCACTCTTGTTCCGTTGTCAAGAAACACTAAGTCCGGCTAGAAGCTTTGATCGGGCACACATGGTTCCTTGCATTTACGTAAATTTAGTTTGTGAAAAAACTTAGACCTGATGTCCTATCCCGACCCATCCCCATTTCATAATCTTGCCGCCAACAAGAGAAAAGGTAGATCAATGTGAGTGGAGAAACCCTAGCTAGGAGCGCGTCGAAGACCCCCGCAACCACGAAGAGAGAGGGAGAGGAGCATCCGAGCATGGATAGGCGGCAGAGAAAAGGTTGTAGATTTGTAGATTCTCTCGAGTCACCTGAGCGGGGGCAGCTCCCCGACGAACCCCTCGAAGCAATGGCCACCAGCCGGCAGGAGCAGGACGGCCAATTTCACCCTTGGCGATGTAATTGTCACAAGCTCCAGCAACAAATTCGCCAAAAAAAAAAAGAAATAATTGCCAGTCAAAGATCCCCGTAGAAATTATTCGACGCTGAAAAATCGCAAGCACTGTGCAGTTCAAAACCATTGGTCTGAATGCACGCGCGCAGCTCGCTACAAGTCGCCCATCCTCCGTGGATCGTGACCAGCGATCCGAACCGGAGAATATTACACCTCCCGGCAAATTAAGAAGAAGAATATCGCACCCCCGAGTCCACGGCGGCAGCACAGTGCGGCATGCCGCCGTGCCGGCTCGATCCAGTCACGCCCAAGTTGGCAGTTGCCCATCAGCTAGCTCGCGGCTAGCTTCCGGCTGTGCCCCACCGGCCGGAGCCATTTTTCCAAGCTTAAAAGGGACGGCCGAGGACTTTGAAATTTGAAAACCATCCAGCAGCTCACTGTCCGGTCGATCGCTCTCTCGCCAGGCCGAGCCACACCGCCACTTGCCCCGATATTTCCTCGCTTGCTTGCTCGCTCGCTCCCTCGACCGATCGCCTGCACCACAAGCTGGCCGGCCGGCAGTGTGCTCGGTCTCCCATGCGCTGCCTTTGACTACCACCGCAGCTCCACGAGTCCGCACCCCGCACATGGCGTGAGAGCGTGGGCTAGCTGCTACTAGCTGATAAGTCCAAGAAGTCCAAGCTCGTGCACGTCGAGGCTTGCGTGCGTGTGCGTGTGCGTGCGGAGTTCGCGGGGGAGAAGGAGAGAACCGATGGCCGCGCAGGAGGGCGCCGCGGGGACGGCGAACCAGGTGTCGAGGGTGCGGTACGGCGACGTCGACGACAGCAACTTCGCGCTGCGCGGCCGCGCGGTGCCGCTGCTGGCCGGCCTGCTCGCCCTCCTCGTCGCCTTCGTCGCCGTCTGCCTCTACCTGCGCTGGGCGTGCGGCCGCCGCCGCGCCCGCCGCGACGCCGACCGCGAGGCCTCATCCTCGTCCGCTGCGGCGTCGCCCGTGCCCGGCCTCGACGCCGACGCCATCAATGGGCTGCCCGTCACGCTCTACAGCCCGCCCGCCGCCTCGCCGGCGCGCTCCCCTTCTCGGCAGAAGGGCGGCGGTGGATACGAGGAGCAGGCGGCGGCGGCGGCTGTGGAGTGCTCGATCTGCATCAGCGCGCTGGTGGCCGGGGACAAGGTGAAGGCGCTCCCTCCCTGCGGGCACTGCTTCCACCCGGAGTGCGTGGACGCCTGGCTCCGCTCCCAGCCCAGCTGCCCGCTCTGCCGCACCCTCCTCCTCCCCGCGGCCACCGCCGTCGCCGAGCCGGCCGACGTTGTCAACGCAGGCGACCCGCCGGTGTGACTCGTGAGCCAGAAGACAACGCGCTCGCACTCGCACGCCAACTCACCGAAGCATGACAAGCAGGCCCCACCTGTAAGCCACTTACTGCTACCTTCACGGCAAGAGAGCCCGTACGTCCCGGTTTAACAACAGAGCCAAATGAGCAATGTGGCTACCGTACCTGTCCCCGGCGAGGCGCGTCATCGCCGGCCGGAAAGGCAGGGCCAGCTGTGCCATGGCACCACGGGAGCCGTTCTTTCGCGGGCCGGCCGGCGTGGGGTCGCGTCATCTCTCCGGCCACTTTTCTAGCTTAAATTTTCCGTTCAAGCCCCCAAAAGGGAAGGACAGCGGTGTAGGCTGTACATTAAAATTATCTATGTCATGAGTATTGTAGTGCCGTCAATGTGTACGAGGCGGCAGCTCAGTGGCGCCCGAGCTAATGGCATTTCGATGTGTACGTAGTTTAACAGCACTGACACGGGCAGCTCACCCTTAATTAAGTTCCAAGATCTCTCTGCTTGTCACCATCCTGATAGCGTTTGCGTATAGTAATCTGTACTTTTGGGGCAGCTCCCGTAAGTGTGTGCATATCTAATGACTAATGGAGCGTGCTTTGCGAAAAGGTTGCGTCTCCGATCAGCACCTCACCGTTTCTTCGTTGAGAGCACGACGCAATTTAATCCGCGATCGTCCCCTTTGGATCTCTTTCGAGCGGCGCAATTAGTGCGTTGGATGAAGGATTGATTAGGCGACTAAAATTAGTGCGATGGAGGATCAGGACGTTTGTCTTCGTCTGGCTAAGCTAAGCTAGCTGTGCTTCTTACTCCATCGCACTACCTAGCACATGAGAATGCTGCTTGGGTTCGATGGATTGTTGGGGTTATCATTTTTCGAGCGGCGCAATTAGTGCGGTGGAAGATTAGTTAGGAAACAACCGGACGTCTTAAGCTAGCTTGCCGTGCTTAATGCACCACTACTGCTAACATGATAAGCATTAAGCAATGCTATATTAGTTTGTGCTGGACTAATCGTTGGAGTTATCGTGAGCAACAGTCGCAGCAGACACCAGTGCACCACAGCTCTGGCACCGGGTAATATTTTAAACGAGACTAGCTTGATTAGCTCTCACGCATGCCCGGGGTCCTCGTAGTATATGTCAGTCAAGCACATCCATCATGGCGTCGCCTCCAACTGGACATTCGCTCTGATCCGGAAGCAGCAAGTAGCTTAACATTGGCAAGCAGATGGAACTGGAACAAGATATCCTCGGGACAGAAAAGTGAAAGGGATAACAGGCAAATTTGGTGCGATTCCTTTTTCACTTGTTGCGGACCAGTGCAAAGCAGTATTTTAGTGATTTCGATCTTCCACTTTAATGCGGGATTTGAAAGGGGATGGGGTTATCCCTGCCTGATCAAATCCTCAGCAGCACTAGGCGGTGCCGCGCCGTGGTGGTGCCTCACCCCATCTCTTTCCCAGGTGCAATTTGATGAAACCGGTGTAGTAGTGTGGTGGTTGACGGCCCGTCTTTTCCGCCGGAAAGAGGAAGCTGGCTACAGTAAGAGCATCTCCAGCCGTTCGGCCCCCCAGGACGCTGAAAAACTACGCCCTAGGGGTGAGCCGGCGCCAGTTCGGCCCCTGGGGGCGGCCTAGCTCCCAGTCACGCCCCAGGAGCCCTCCTCCCCCAGCCTTGGCAAATTCAAAAGTAGTTCTTTCCCGCGCACAGAAATAAACGTCACAATCCGGCGATCAAGCGGTGATCGGCGGTCGATGAAAAGTTCGGCGTACAAAAATCACAACGGAAACGCGCATCAGACGGCGAGGTCGGCCTCCGGCGTCGGCGGAGTCGGCGTGCGCGGGCTTGACGGGGTCTCTGTGCTTGGCGGCGTGGCTTCTGTGCTGCAGGTAGTCTCGGCGGCATCATCGGTCGGGCTTGGCGGCGGCGGCGTGTGCGTGGGCGTGAGCGGCGTCGTCGTGGGCGTGGGCGTGGGCAGCTGGTCCAGGATGAGGCCGACATGCGCCCTGTACCACACCTTGACCGCCTCGTCGGTGTTCTGGAGCATGTCCGCCCCGCCCAGCAGGAAAGTCAGGTTGGTGTTTCTCTTCTTCGCGGCGACGTTAGTCCGGAGTAGGTCGAGCTTGACGGCGCTTGTCGACATCAACGCCGACCACCGGGCCTCGGTCTTCTCTTCACGGCGACGGCCCGGGCTGTCGCGTCGACGCAGGCAAATCTTGGATGGATTCTCGCACGCGAGCGGTGGCGCGTCGGCGTCTTTGCCCTTCTTGGCACCTTTGTTGCCGTCCGGACGCCCTTCAGACGCGCCCGGAGCCGGCGCGTCCGGCTTGTATGTCTCCTTGGCCTTTTCGAGGGTGCGCCGGACTTCCGCCCACTTGTCGCACTTGTCAATGCGCTTGTAGACGTGGAGGTACTTGAACTCGGCGTCGTTGTTCCTCTGCCTATACAGGCCGGACATGCGCAACAACTGCGCCGGGACAAACAAACAGTTGGCTGGCGTGCGCACGCGGCGAAGAGAGACGGGAGAGGGGTGTGGCATACCTGATCCTCAATGCTGGCGCCACTCTCCGGGCGAGCGGCCACCTCCTCGACGACACCATGCCATTTGTTGCACGCCCCCTGGATGCACCCCTAATGGTCGCCATCGCCTTCGACCCGCGCTGCATGTAGACGCCTTTGAAGTAGGGGTCGACGAGCTTGCGCTCGTCGAACTCGGCCTTGATGCGCTTCCAGTACGTCTCGATGCTCTGGTTCGCGCCGGTTGTCGGGTCGAGGTAGACGACTTTCCATGCCTTGGTGAGGCATTCCTCCTCCTTGGACGCCCACTTGATGCACGGCTCAGCTGACCTAGTCGTCCGCTTCTTCTTCTTGCGCCTCCTCGCCGGCTCCTCCTCGTCCTCGTCCTCCTCCTCTTCCTCTTCCTCCTGCTCCTCCTGTTCCTCGTCGCCGTAGACGTAGCCGAGCTCGCCATCCATGCCGCCGCTGAGATCGACCGCCTCATCCGCGGTGAACCCGGGAGACGCGGCGGCCATGGCCGATCCTTCCACGATGATGTCGTCCATGTCGGCCTCGGTCTGGTCGGCGTCGCCGAGGTGCGATAAGGGCAGTGCGCAACGGCGGAGAGGAGGCGTCGGGGAGGAGCCGTACGCGGGCGGCGAGTAGTTGTATGGAGGGTACTGCACGCCGGTGAAGGCGGGCGAGGGCGTGCGCTGGACCGGGTGTCCATGGGGGAACGTGACATTTGGGTTGAACCCACCGTGCACGTCCCCGTCGGCGTTGCCCGGCGATCCCCATGGTTGCGGCGTCGGAGACCCGACACATTGCTGGCCCCATGGCGCGTACTGTGCGTGGTTGCTGGGGGGATTCATCATCCCCGCGCGCGCCGCCTCGGCCTCGGCCTGGTCCGCGGAAGCGGCAGCGGTAGCGCGTGCCGCGTTGTCACGGGCCTTCTTGGCGAGGGCCCTGTTCCGCCGGTCGGCGGTGACGGCCTCCCGTCGTTGTACCTCCACCCTCCAATCGGCGTTTGTCATGCCGGCGGCTTTGACGGCGGCGCCTCGGCTTCCTCTGCTTCGGCGGGCGACGGAGGCGATCGCGGTCGCCGCGGGGCGGGGAACGACGTACTTCTTCGGTGCCATGGCGGCCGGCTGGGAGGCGAGCGGGAGAGAGAATGGTGGAAGGAAAAGAGAAAAAGGGAGGGAACTAGGGGAAAAGCGGGGAGAAACGGCGGAAAGAGGCGCTCGGCTCGCTGACAGGGCGGACCCACGCGCGCCTTTTCGCTTGTGCCGGCGCCCCAAGCGCCCCCCAGGGCGCTGAGTTCCGCCTGGGTCCGCCGGTACCAAATTCGGGCCGAGCCGGCGAAAAACGGGCTTCTAGGGGGCGATTGGGCCGTTTTTTAGGCGCCGGCACGACAAAAACGCCTGGGAAGGGCCTGTTGAGGGCGCGGCTGGAGATGCTCTAACTAGTTAGCGCCAACTTGGACGCGAGCTATTGATCTGATGAGTGATGATGCCCTCTGGACCATGCGCGACGATTGTATAGCAGAAGCTGCGCCGCCATTTTTCTCTAACTCGATCCGACGGATGCCATCGCCAAAACTGACATGTTGTCTTGGCGGAACAACTAGAGCAACTCCAACGCGCCGACCCAAACAAACCATCATTTTGTCCGTTTTTCGTCCATTTGGGTCGGCCACCCGCTCGACGTCCGCCCTGTTTATGATTTGGGTCGGTTGTGCGCCCGACGCGCCGACCTATATTTGCTGGCGTGGTCGGCTGGTCACCGTTTTTCAACAAAGATGCACACATTTTGCATATTTTCACAAGCAAACAAAAATAGCATAGTTTCACAATCAAATAAATTTAGCATAGTTTTACAAGCTGAATAAAAATTAAATTGTCTTAAATACATGTGAAAAAAGATACATCTATTGGTTGCCAATATGAGCCCATATGTACTTAATCAAATTATTTTGCAGCTGCATGTGAGTTTCCCAATGACGCATTTCATGATGAAATTTGGTGAACTGTTCAAACGTTGCCGCCCCTACATGCTCGGGCACAACATTCTCATCTTGAAACTGGAACCCTTGATCGTAGATACGTTTTGGGCACTCATCCTCTACGATCATATTGTTCATGATCACACAAGCAGTCATCACCTTCCACAATTTCTTGGTGCTCCAAGTCCTAGCAGGATACCGAACGATGCCCCATCGAGATTGCAGAACACCAAAGGCACGCTCGACTCCTTCCTAGCACTCTCTTGCTCTGGGGCAAATTTTTTCCTCTTCTCTCCGACAGGGTTGGAGATTGTCTTCACAGGTGGTCCACTAAGGATAGATACCATCATCTAGGTAGTATCCTTTGTCGTAGTTGTAGTTGTTGATGTTAACATTCACCGAGGGGCTGTTGCTTTCAGCAAGCCTTGTAAACACCGGCGAGCGTTGAAGCACGTTGATATCATTGTGCGATCCGGCCATGCCGAAGAAAGAGTGCCAAATCCAAAGATCTTGTGAGGCCACGGCCTCAAATATGACAGTGCAAACCCTGACATGGCCCTTATACTGCCCTTGCCAAGCAGAAGGGCGGTTCTTTCACTCCCAATCCATGCAGTCTATGTTGCCAAGCATCCCTGGGAAGCCCCTGTTGACATTCATAGCCAACAAGCGGGATGTATCTTGAGCAGTCGGCTCTCTCAAGTACTCAGGGCCAAACACAACAATCACAGCTTTACAGAACTTGTACATTGAGTCTAGGCATATAGACTCGCTCATATGGACGTACTCATTGATGAGATCACCGGGCACTCCGCATGCAAGCATCCAGATGGCTGCAGTGCATTTCTGATAAGATGAGAAGCGAATCTTTTCAAGGGCATCCTCTTCGCACTTGAAATAATTATCGTATCCGACCACCCCCTATGTAATACGGTTGAAAAGATGCCTACCCATAAGGAAACGCTACCGGAATTTCTGATGTTTGAACAGTGGGTTGGTTGTGCCAAAGTAGTCCTTCCAAAGAAGGAAATGGCCACTTTCTCGGTTGCGATTCAACGCCGGAAGGTGCCCTGGGATCAAGCCACGGAACAACGGCCGCTGCCTATTAAAGTGGTCATGGATCAACATGGCAGCCAAGATCTCCTACTCATCATCGGACAAGGAATCGTCGGAGTCGCAGAGAAAATTATGAAAAAAGAACTCGTCGGCGGAGTCCAATTTGTACATTGGCAAACTGTCGAACAACTCGCTGGCGTCGACGAAGAAGCTGGTTGGCGAAGAGACGTGCGCCTCCCTTGGACCAGGTGGCTTGCCTGGCGGTGTCCGACGAGCATGCCCACGTCAAGACAGCGGGCGTTGTCGGACGAAGGAGCTGGCCGGGGCGGGAGGCGGCTTCCTGCTCGCGGCAGCGTCGGGGGGTGGGGTGGGAAGCTTCGGTGCCCCGGCAGCGAGGCGGCGGTGGCGGCGACGTGGGAGGTAGCGGCATTGGGGGGAGGGTGTGCCGGCACCGGCTCACACGGAGGCACCGGAAATGGGCGGCGACAGGGCGGGGGCGGACGAGGGTTTGCTGTCGATATGTGGTGGGAGAGGATGGCCAATGCGCCACCGACTAGCGGGACAGGGGGAGGAGTAGGCGTGCGCCGCGCGCGTCTGCTTCTTGTTCGCGCCGATGCAAATGTGGCTCAAAATTGAAACGGGAATAGATCGGTAGGCAGATGAAAAGCGGACTCGCGTTTGTTTGGGTCGGCGTGTTGGACCGACTTTTCTGTCCGCGTCTACCCAAACAAACACAGATAAAATGGGTCAACGCGTTGAAGTTGCTATATGGTAGCGCCAACTTGGAGGCAAGCTACTGATGGGTGATGAGTGATGATGCCTTTGGACTGTGCGCGCCATGGCCCCCGGAAATCGATCGGGCGGGCCATTCGCCATGTTCGTGCAAGCGCTAGGCTCCTGCCTCTGTGCACGCATGTGCCGCTCATACTGGCCACGGGAGAGGTGATTCGGATGATACGTAGCAGAAGCTGCGCCGCCATTTTCCGCTAACTCGATCGGACGGATGCCATCGCGCAAAACGGCCTATTGTCTTGTCGGGACTGCTAAAAATTATCTGCCGATGGTGGTATTTCTCTTCTCTGGCAAATTAGTCATGTTTTCTCTAGTGTACTTGGCGAATCTGCCAGCCGCCTCGTTCTCGTTCTTTTCACCGGCAATCTTATTACGTCCAGATTGAGCTGACTCCAACCGACTTCAAATGTCTTCCGCCGCCTCGCCGGAGACGGCAGCCGTGGAACGATGGCGTTTTCTCTCTTTTTTGTGCCGATGCTTTCTGGTCAGAAAATTATCCGACGCATGAATCGAGGCTGATCAATGAAGTAGTGCCGTCTCATGGCAGGAAATAATCTTTTGGTTCCTGGGTGTATATACATCTCTATGAGGAATAATGATAATAATTATCAAAAAAGTAAAAAATGATTATAAGTTTTTTGGAATAAATTTATTTTCTTTTGCACTAGTAAATAAATTTTCGCGAACAAAAACCCGGCGTTGACTTCAGGGCAAAAAAAATTATTTGCTATTATAGGTCTCTATTCACGCTATTTTGACTACTTTTTTTGTTTTTTTAAGAAGTCAATTGTTTTTTTCTTTTTGTGGACTTTTTCTTACAAGTCAATGGAAGGTCAATTTTATTTGAAAAGTATTTTCAGAATTTTTTTAATTTTTACTTAACTATTATTTTTTTCATACAGGGTGTATATACACTCATAAACAAAAAGTTCCCCTCCGTCTCGTAGCCCAGTTTTTCTTGTTAGAGGCCATAATGGCTTGACAAAGACCGCCAGGTCTATATCCCTTCGCCCATCGAGAGAGATCGAATGACTACTCGTCTCTGGCCCTCCCACCAACAGGCCTGCCCAATTATGTGCATATTGAGCATCAATTATTTCTTTTGTCATGACTTTCACGAATGTCATTCTATGATAAAATTTTGGGAGCACTTAAAACATGTGTCAATGCTTGGCCAAAAAAATCAGAATTTTTCGAAAACTCTCAACTATTTGGATTTAATTGTTCTCTCGAGCTCATTTGAGCTTGAGCTCAGAAACACCGTCTCCTGCTTCGTGGGGGTGATTTTGAGAAGCTTTTATGGTCTCATATTTGTTTTAGAAGCTTCTGCGTCGTTTTTTGGGGTTTTTTTTTTGTGTGTTTTCTATATAAATTTTCTTCTTTTTTAATTTTTTCCTATTCCTATATTTTCCAAATACATGTTGAACTTTTTTTAATATACATTGACCATTTGTCAATTGCATATTGAAAATTTTAAAATACACGGTGAACATTTCTTCAACACAAATTGAATAATTTCATAAATGCCATGAATATTTTTCTTAAACATGTGAAAAATTTGTCAAGGTTTACATTTTTAGAATAGTAAGAACTTTTCTTTTAATGAAAGGAAACCTTTCTAAATTATGCAAAAAAGTTACATACTATAATTTTTCTAAATGTCAAATACATTTTTGAAATGCATAATAATGTGAAGAACAACTTTTCAAATGATATGGACATTTTATAGAAATTGTGCAAATAGACTTTTCATTAATGAACATTTTTAATGTGAGTGAAGGTTTCCACAAATTAAGTAAAGTAATTTTCAAAAAATATGTGTACTCCCTCTGTAAAGAAGTATAAGAGCGTTGATCACTAGAGTAGTGATCTGTACGCTCTTGTAATTCTTTACGGAGGGAGTATAATATTTCGAACTATAAATAAAAACTAACGGAAACAAAGAAGAAAAGAAAAGAGCGAAGCAATCTATTGCTATCTACTGGGCCAACCCACTAAAATCTACTCGAGGCAATTAGTTCTGCCATCTCGCTAGGCGCAAGCTAAAGACGCGCCAGCCTCGACTGCATCCCACAGTACTGCTCACACTCTGTAGGAGGGCTACTACGTACCGAATCTCTCCACTTCACTTGTGGACTGAGAAACTACGAGCATGATTGATTTGCTACCATTATTTGGGTAATAAAATATTGACAATATTAAGTATTGTTGTACATTGACAACTTCATGTGAGATTAGCAACATCAGCATGTCACCTTTCGCACCAAAGCAATTATGAAAATAATTTGTAGTCAATATTTGGGTAACCAAATATCTGTCACAATGCCAAACATTGGCATGTCACTTTTTGCAGCAAAGCAGTTATGCAAATACCATGTAATCTAAGTAACAAAATACAACATAGAGTGTTTCATGATTCTTATTGTTGGACGGGATCAAAGGTATGACGATAGTAGTTGCAAAAATTGACAGTGTGTATCTTCGATATGAGAAATGTAATTCTATCATTTTCATTTCTTTTTGCAGAAATGATGATTTAAATACTGCAACTTCAGACGATTCGCCATGTTCATGCAGGCGCCAGGCTCCCGGCTCTATGCATGCATGTGCCACTCTTGCCACTGGAGAGGCTATTCGAATGATACATGGCAGAAGCTGCTCCGCCATTTTTCACTAACTCGATCGGACGGATGCCACTGCACGGAAGCGAACTGCCAATGAGCACAAGAACAAACCACGTAGTAGTATTATTTTGGTGGAACTAGTAAAAATCTTTTGTCGATGGTGGCGTTTCTTTGGCAAATTAATTAGTCAGGTTTTCTCTAGGGTGCCCGGCGGAAATCTTGTTTAAGCCCACTTATCGGTCTAACAGTTTAATGCACTTGTTTTTAGAAAAATGAACTATAAAGCTAACTAGAGTTAACTAAATGGGCCTTGCGGTTCCTTTTACATCCCCACCCCTCATTCTGGTCTTCGGCAACAAGGTTATTACATTCAGGTTGCACTTACTCTGGCTCTAAGATCCATCTCGTCGGCGTTGGCAGCCGAAGGATGGTTTTTCTTTTCTAAACCTGTCCTTTCCCATCAGAAGATAGCCCGGGGCATCACAAAACAATTACCTCCTAAGCTCCCGGTCCAGCTCATTTACCTTCTCTTCCATTTTTATTACCGGTGTTGAGAAGCCTCATGAACCTAATCAATTGTTTTGGTGTTTTAATTATGGTTTTTACCTGTTTCCTTCCAGATTTCTTATTTCCTTTAAGTTTTTTCCAACTGTAAACTTGTGATTTTTTTTTGAATAAGGGAATAATTCAAAACCCATGAATATATTTGAAATTTAAAATATTTTAAAAATTCAGGAATATATACACAAATACCTGATAAAAATAATCTTCGAAATGATTTCAAGATTGGGGAACATTCTTCACATAGGTGAACATTTTCTGAACATTTTTTGTATGTCGGGAGCAATTCTGAAATCCACAAACATATATTCTGAATATTTTTTGAAATTTGACATTTAAAAAAAGTTATATAAACATTTTTGAAGATTCATGATTTTATTAAAGTTCTTGAAATTTTTTAGATATGCAAGCATTTTTCATAGTCTTGAACGATGTTTTCAAATGGTAGAAAAATTACAATTTTCACAACAATTTTTGAATTTCAGTGAAAATCAAAGATAAAATGTAAAAAAGAGAGGAAAAAACAGAAATTATAATGGCGCCCTGCGCCCCAAATATGGGAACCCAAACCGCCCGGTGGGGTGCACGGATTTCTTGGCACTACACAACAATGGGCCTAGGTTTCCCAAAGAAAAACACGGTGACTAGGGTGTGGCATTTTTTATTTGCCACTCGTTGCATCAAACTGCCGACCAATTTGCACAGAGCCGAGTGGATGAGGCCCGCCCATTTAGTAGATGATGTTCCCCAAATTTCCTACTTCTTGAACCTACTAAAATGTTCTCATCCTTATTATTATTACTTTTATATTTACTAGCAAAAGGGCCCGTGCATTGCAACGGAAGAAAAGAAATCATAATCTCCAATGGCAATGACTACATTTTGTTCACATCTCATCGTATGATTTTGAAAGAAAAAAATCACAAATGAAAAAATATGTTTATTTTTAAAAATTTATTCACAAATTAAAGCTAAGTTCATATTTTCAAAAAAATATCGTGGTTGTCAAAAAACTTGGTAATTCAAAGAATTATTTATAATTTTTATAAACATTAAAAAAACATACTATAATATTCTGATCCACCCTGGCAGTTAATTCTTCAAAATTCACGCGGGTATATAATCATGTTTAACTACATACATTTGATCATTTGTGACCATTTTACAAATTTGGGAATCAATTTTAAAAGTCATAAACACTTCTTACTACTCATAAATATTCTTTTAGAATTGTAAACATTTTTATATTGTGAATGGTTTTAAGCATTTTATTTTGAATTGGCGAACAATTCTAGAATAGACGATCATTTTTTAAAATTGTTGGATTTTTAAAAAATCACGATTTTTTGAAATGTATGAACATTTTCTGAGTAAGCAAACAATTTATGAATCAATAAAATCATTTGTAATTCATGAACTGTTTTAAAGGACATTTTTTTAAAGAAAGAACATTTTTGAATTAGCATTTTCTCAGTTTCATTAATATTTTTTGATAGACAGACATTTTTTCAAAATCATGTTTTTTTTATTTTACGAACATCTTTTTTTTCAAAATTCCGAACATCATTTTGAATATGCGAACATTTGTAGAAAAATCCACGCATTTTTACGAACATTTTTTAATTTTTTATGTTTTCTTGAACATTGTTTTAATATGTTTTTTAAATCCACCAATCACTTTCTCTTCTATGTGAGGGGAACTCCTTGAATCTAGATCTTGGAGTTCTTCATGTTCTCTTCTTCGTTCTTCCTCTCATTTTCCTCCCTAGCATTAGTTGCTTTGGTGGGATTTGGGAGAGAAGGACCTGGGCACTCTGTGTGCCCTTACCATTGCATTTGGTGCATCAGTTTGAGTTCTCCACGGTGATACGTGGAAGTGAAGTTGAGAAACTTGTTACTCTTCGGTGTTTGGGCACCCTAGAGCTTGTTCCTCTTGGGTGACTTGGTGCCCTAGATTTGGTGTTGCCGGAGCTCAATCATTGTGGTGTAAAGCTCCGGGCAAGCGTCGGGGTCTCCAATTAGGTTGTGGAGATCGCCCTGAGCATTTTTGACGGGTACCGGTGACCGCCCCCAAGGGTTGCCAAAGTGTACGGGTTCGGTGACCGCCCCCATGGGTTACCATTTATACGGGTTCGGTGACTGTCGGTGTCAAAACCGGCAAATCTTGGGTAGGGGGTCCCGAACTGTGCGTCTAAGGATCGAAGGTAACAGGAGGCAGGGGACACGATGTTTACCCAGGTTCGGGCCCTCTTGATGGAGGTAATACCCTACTTCCCGCTTGATTGACTTTGATGAGTATAGGGGTTACAAGATTTGATCTACCTCGAAATCTTAATGGCTAAATCCTAGATGTCTAACCTATATGATTATGATTGCCTCTACGGACTAAACCCTCCGGTTTATATAGACACAAAGGGGGCTAGGGTTGTACAAAGTCGGTTTACAGAGAAAGGAATCTTCATATCCGCACGCCAAGCTTGCCTTCCACGCCAAGGAGAGTCCCATCCGGACACGGGGGAAAGCCTTCCATCTTGTATCTTCACGGCCCATGAGTCCGGCCCACAGCCCGGACGCCCGAGGACCCCGTAATCCAGGACTCCCTCAGTAGCCCCTGAACCTGGCTTCAATGACGATGTATCCGGCACGCAGACTGTCTTTGGCATTACAAGGCGGGTTCCTCCTCCGAACACTTCAAAGCAGTCGATTACAAGAACTATGTCCGGCTTTGCGCAATAACCACAACCCTCCACCGCTAGGGTGCAATACTTAATAAAAGAGTAGGACACATCTTTTACTTACAATTCCACGGGTGAGATGTCACATCCAGCCTTCCCATCAATTTGAATAGTTTCTCCCGTTTCGCGTTTCAAGACGCAGTCTCCGGTGACATGTCTTGTCAAAGCAAAAGATCGTGTCCCCTTATTATGGGATTCCCATCAATACAGGTTTGGGTAATCCAACTGCGCTGCTGCTCAGACGACCCCTTAGGAATAGGCGAGTTTTAATGCTCGGGGAGGGAGGGGGAGGGTTAGGCGCTTATATTCACTTCCTTTATAAGGGGATAAGAATCCACCTTTTCACCCCACGCCTTCTTCTTCCCCAGCCCATCCGCCCTCGAGCTCCAGCGCCCAAGCTCCGACCCCTTCCATCCCCAGAAAACACTCTGGCCATGTCCGCATCCGGAGCGAAGGGTAGGTGGATGGCCTCCTCCATCACCGGGGGCATCAAGGAGCTTCGGGAAGCGGGGTATTTAGCCAAGGAAATCGCCCACCGGCTTCCGGCCAAGAAGCAGATCGTCCCTACTCCGGAGCCCCACGAGAGGGTAGTTTTTATTACTCATTTCCTTCGCGGACTAGGGTTTCCCCTCCATCCTTTCGTCCGCGGCCTTATGTTTTACTACAGGCCAGATTTCCATGATCTAGCCCCGAATTACTTCCTCAATATTTTGGCGTTTAAAATCGTGTGTGAGGCATTCCCCCGCATCTCTCCCCACTTCGGCCTATTTCTCAAGGTCTTCAATGTGAAGCCCAAAGTGGTGGATGGTCAACACGCGGAGTGCGGCGGCACCATGGTGAGCAAGCTCCTCAACGTCACTTGGCCCAAAGGCACATTTGTGGAGATCGTGAAGGGGTGGCAGCAAGAGTGGTCCTATGTCACGGAACCCTGCGACTCCACATGGGCCGCTCCCCCCGAGTTCAAGTCCGGGCCTCCAAGGCGACTTACATCCTGGCTCAATAAGGGCCTGGACTGGGCGTCGTCCGACGAGGTGACGATGCTGTAGAAGCGCATCAAGAGTATGGTGGACAAGAATACAAGTCTTGCCAGCGTGATCCAGGTAATGCTCTTTCGCTGGATTCTCCCCTGCCAAAACCGGACTCAGCATATGTGGGAGCTCGACCCGGCCGGTCCCCGGACCCTGCAGGTGTTCTTTGGCATGAAGCACGAAGACATGTGGAAGCTGTTGTTCAAGACCCAAAAGACATGGCCGAAAACGACCGACAACCTCGGCATCGATTGCACTCACGCAACGTCTCCCGTAAGTTTTTACGATAACCTCATTACTTGTAAATCCAAGGGGCATGCTTAAGCTTTCCATTCTTATCACAGGGCTGGATGAAGAAGGCGGAGCGGATTCATTGTCCGGCTCCGCTACCCGAAGACCCAGCCATTCCTCTATTAACGAGGATGTTGGTTCCGGTGCCATATCAGGCCCTGGAAAAGAAGGCCAAGAAAAAGAGCAAGGAGGCCAAAAGTGGCCTCCGTCGTAAAGGTGCTTCGGACGTAGTGTCTGAAGATACCGAGACTCACTCCTCCCCTGACGAAGACGAAGGGGAGGAGGAAGACAGCAACTCTCCCCTTAAGGGGGGAAAGAAGAAAAGGGGGGCTTCCGCGGATCTGGAGGCGGAGGCGTCCTAGGACGAAGCCCCTGGCCGGATCGTAAGTACCCTCAAAGGCACTTGTACTTAAATCTATCCGGCGTTCTGCCTTGTGATTTTAATATACTGAATTTCATGCTACAGTCTAGCTCACGCCCACCCCCAACAATCCTCATCTTCGGGGAATTCGCTGGATCCAAACGTGATGGACAGCGGGTCGCCTCCGCCGGCTTCCTCCCCCAACGCTACAGATAATGCCAAAGTGTTGTCCCGAAAGATCCTTCCAGGTCAGGGAGAGGTGCGGGGAGCCGCCAAGGTGGCGCCGGAGGGCAGTATTCCCGCTACCGGCAACGTGAGGGAATCGACCCCCATGGAGACTGACGACGGGGGCAATGCCCAATTCGTCCCCCAACCGAATATTATTCTGGAGACCCATAAAGCTCCGAAATCAGGTGAGCAGCCTCCTTCGAAAGAAGGGGGTACGCAAATTCCACCGGCGACCTCTGACAATCCGGAGGCGTCGGATACTCTGGTGGAAGCGCTTCAGAGCACCATCATTGTAGAAGAGCATCGTACCCTTATGGGCATGGTGGTTGAAAGGGTTCGGTCCGCCAAAAGAGGATTGAACGAGGCCTACACTAGCCTTCTAAGAGGCTTTAAGGTATGTAGTATAATGCCTTTTGGCTATACAAAAAGAATATCTGAGTATAGATAGTAGCCCCTGAGACTCTGTTCGGTGTTCACAAAGAAAGGCCGAACAGAGGATCTAATGACTCATACAGGGTATTAACATACATATCTATTTGAACCGAACAGGCTGCGCCTCAGGCATCGGCTACCCATGCCGCTGAAGCGTCTGAGCTAAAGCGGAAGTTAGCGGAAAAGCAACTTATGTGATACCAAAAAATGCTTTTTGAAATTATCAACAATAATTTGCTGTCTGATTAGTTGTGTAATTGTGCTCATAGCTAATGTGTCTAAGGTCGATGGCCTCAAGAGCGCGCTGGCCGAGGCCCAGAAAGAGGTGGAGGAGGAACGAGCCGCCCGCCTAAAACATGAGGCAAGGGTGTCCGAAGTCCAACAAGAGCTTAAGGATGCTATAAGGAAATTTGAGTCCTTAGAGCAACAAGTTTTGGATCAAAAATCCGAACTTGCTAAGGCCCTCCAGAGTGCTCAGGAGGCCCCGACTGGAGCCCAAAACGCCTGCCGGGAGATCCAGGAGGCGAAGAAAATTGTGGCTGGTAAGACCTTTAATATGCAGAGCAGATTTGTGAGGGAGAAATACATCTTACTGACCCGGGTTTGGAGTTCTCCAGGAGCATTTGCGGATCTGCCCCGAAGTGTTGCTGATGCTGCGGAGTTCTTCCAAGCTGAAGAGGGGAGCTCATCGAAGAAACTGTTCTGGTCGCAATACCTTGCGCCAGAACATCCAGTGCCCCTCAACGATTAGCTGAAACAGCTGATCGAACTGCATAGGATGGCCGAGCTGGCTATGAAGGATTTTATAATCCGTCTATGGCCTGCAGAATCCATACCCAGCAGCTACTTCGGGCTCGTGAAGTGGCTGGTCAATGCCTGCCCCCGACTTGACGCCGTGAAGCGATCGGCCTGCATCGAAGGTGCGCAGATGGCCTTCACCCGCGTCAAGGTGTAGTGGGTGAAGATGAACTCCGTCAAGCTCGCGACCGAGGGACCGCCTGCAGGCAAAGAGCATCACACACCAGAGAGGTATTTCGATGATGTCCTGGAAGGATCCCGCATAGTAGAGGACCCGTGCTCGAAGGACATTATTTTTGAATGAATGTATCTATGTTGTCCGATCCTATATTATGAAACAAGGCTTATGTATCATATATTGCCTGTTTGACTTTGAAATATCTCCTCCTGTGCGGCCGTTTACGATATCCGAGAGTCGGCCAGTCGTCGGCTTCGGCACCCATGTAGGTAGTACGGGGGTGTTTGGATAGCACCTAAACACACTTGACCCAGCAATTTGGTCCGTGAAGGAGGTGTTAGCACGGCGAACCAGGCAATCGGACTATGTGGCTTTATCGCTCTCACTTAGCCATAGGAGTTTTATAATAGGCGCAACCCCTAGTATTGTTCGATTATCCGAACTTGGGTGCTGTGAGTGCCCGGCCGGGTTAAGGCCAGCCTATCGCGTAATGCGGAAAAGAAATCGCAAGAGATTTATACATAGTCTCCGAATAGCTGACCAGCTCCCGCTGCATCATGACAGTCAGTTTTTGGCTTTCTCTACTGAGGTGTTTGTCCGGATGAACCAGAAACACAATTGCAGTAGTTCTCCCTTTACTACCTTAGCTGAACAGGCGGAACGTAAGGTAGTAACCACAGGAGCCGGGCAACCCAACTATTGACCAAAGACATGATTCGGAGCCGATGCATATAATGCTATATTCAGGACGCCGGATTGCACTGTGAAAGTGTTCGGACTTTGTTTGGTATTTTTAAAAAATGTACGTGGCTCAATAGAGCCCTGGCGATTTAAGTCGTACCGAGGTGTACATGATAATCGGAAAAAAGAGAAGGGAAACACAGATTAAGAGATAGGCCAATGCCATATTGGTTGGGCTAGAAACTGTTTTCGTTATAGTCTGATTGACACGTCAAAACGTATTGGTACAACTAGTGCAGTAAGCAACAAGGCTATTTTACATGCCGAGTACAAGGGAAAGCTGTGTGCGGGTCCTGCAAGCGGACGAGGTGGTCTTTAAAGACCCTTTAAATACTCTGCCCTGCTTATGCACTGCTTTTCTCCTTGGTGTATTGTCCTTCGAGTGGATCATCGCTCGGTGTTGTCGGATCTCGGGTTCCGGCAAAACCATTAAGGTTCAAACTCTGGGGTGCGCGCGAAGTTCTCCCCCTACTGATTCACATCCTAGCTTTCGTAAGATCTCATGGACTAACTCGACAAACTCGCAACACAAAGAACACAAGATTTATACTGGTTCGAGCCACCCTGGTGGTGTAATACCCTACTCCAGTGTGGTGGTGGTGGATTGCCTCTAGGGTTGAGGATGAACAGTTACAAGGGGAAGAACAGCCTCCTGAGGCTGAGGTGTTCTTGTGCTCGGTGCATGGCTAAGGATTGGCTCACGATTAGATGCCTGGGGCTTGGTTTAGGCTCAGTTCCGTTCAGTTCAGTTCAGTTCAGTTGCCTCCTAATGTGGTGGCTAGTCCTATTTATAGAGGCCCTGGTCCTCTTCCCAAATATTGAGCGGGAAGGGATTCCACAAAAGCCAGTTTGAAGGGGGACAACTAGTGCAAGCTATCTTGACAAAAGTAGTCTTCGCCTGCCAAAGGCTCTGGTGGTGACGCCGCCTTGGGCTCCATGGTGACCTCCGTCTTGCCGTCCTGCTGGTCTTGGTCTCGTTGCACTGATATGGAAACCTTTGCTTGACGCCTCGGTACCCCACGCCTGCGCTTGCCTCCTTAGCACCAAAGAGGAAACAAGGACACTACGTGCGTTGGCGCCCGCCTGGTCTCGGTCGTCATGGCTCACGTCACGAGAACCTCGCGAGGTTTGCCTTGCCTTGATCTCTCCGCCCCTCGCGAGCCAACCTGGTGAGGCCGCTCCTGAGGAGGTCTTGTGTCGTCCGCCTCGCGAGGCTTGGTCCCTTGCGAGGGTCTTGAAAGCTTGTTGGTGAAGATGGGTCATACGGGCCCACTTGCAGAGCCACGCCATGGGCCGCAGGCAGGCAAGTCTGGGGACCCCCGTTCCCAGAACGCCGACAGGTGTTGACATGATAGGCCTCAAAAAGAGGCCTAGGCACCGTTGAAAAGGTGACGTGGGTTATAAGGAACCTGGAAAAAATAAAAAGAAAAGTAAAAAGGAAAATATAAGTGTCCGGATATGGTCTAGCCGTATTGTGTACTTTATCTTTATGACGCCTCCATCTTTGCCCATGGTATCTTTAGTGCGTAGTTATGTATGCGTGGCGCACGATCCGCAATTCGGTTGGAGCTGAGATGGAGGCCGGATTGCTAATCGAGTTCCTGACGAGCTGGGATGCCACCCTGCGGTGTAGTCCGGACTTGTTTAATAGTGTCCGGGGGCTTGGCCACTGACGAAGTATTTGGCCGGATAAGGCCGTGCTGCACTTCCGCTGCCAAGGCCGCAGTGTGCTCCTCAGTACGGAGGGAGCGTTCCTGAAGGAAATATGCCCTAGAGGCAATAATAAAGTTATTATTTATTTCCTTATATCATGATAAATGCTTATTATTCATGCTAGAATTGTATTAACCGGAAACATAATACATGTGTGAATACATAGACAAACAGATTGTCACTAGTATGCCTCTACTTGACTAGCTCGTTGATCAAAGATGGTTATGTTTCCTAGCCATAGACATGAGTTGTCATTTGATTAACGGGATCACATCATTAGGAGAATGATGTGATTGACATGACCCATTCTGTTAGCTTAGCACACGATCGTTTAGTATGTTGCTATTGCTTTCTTCATGACTTATACATGTTCCTATGACTATGAGATTATGCAACTCCCGTTTACCGGAGGAACACTTTGTGTGCTACCAAACGTCACAACGTAACTGGGTGATTATAAAGGAGCTCTACAGGTGTCTCCGAATGTACTTGTTGGGTTGGCGTATTTTGAGATTAGGATTTGTCACTCCGATTGTCGGAGAGATATCTCTAGGCCCTCTCGGCAATGCACATCACTTAAGCCTTGCAAGCATTGCAACTAATGAGTTAGTTGCGGGATGATGTATTACAGTACGAGTAAAGAGACTTGCCGATAACGAGATTGAACTAGGTATTGAGATACCGACGATCGAATCTCAGGCAAGTAACATACCGATGACAAAGGGAACAGCGTATGTTGTTATGCGGTTTGACCGATAAAGATCTTCGTAGAATATGTGGGAGCCAATATGAGCATCCAGGTTCCGCTATTGGTTATTGACCGGAGACGTGTCTCGGTCATGTCTACATAGTTCTCGAATCCATAGGGTACGCACACTTAACGTTACGATGACAGTTGTATTATGAGTTTATATGTTTTGATGTACCAAAGGTTGTTCGGAGTCCCGGATGTGATCACGAACACGATGAGGAGTCTCAAAATGGTCGAGACATGAAGATTGATATATTGGAAGCCTATGTTTGGATATCGGAAGTGTTTCGGGTGAAATCGGGATTTTACCGGAGTACCGGGAGGTTACCGGAACCCCCCGGGAGGTAAATGGGCCTTAGTGGGCCTTTACGGAGAAGAGGAGAAGCGGCCATAGCTGGGCCACGCGCCCCTCCCCCCTAGTCCGAATAGGACAAGGAGAGGGGGGCGGCGCCCCCCTTCCTTCTTTCCCTTCTCTTTACCCCTCCTGAATCCTATTCCAACTAGGAAATGGGGGGAGTCCTACTCCCGGTGGGAGTAGGACTCCTCCTGGCGCGCCCTCCCCTTGGCCGGCCGCACCCCCCTTGCTCCTTTATATACGGGGGCAGGGGGGCACCTCTAGACACACAAGTTGATCAGTTGATCTCTTCCAACCGTGTGCGGTGCCCCCTCTACTATAGTCCACCTCGATAATACTGTAGCGATGCTTAGGTGAAGCCCTGTGTCGGTAGAACATCAACATCGTCACCAAGTCGTCGTGCTGACGAAACTCTCCCTCAACACTCGGTTGGATCGGAGTTCGAGGGACGTCATCGGGCTGGACGTGTGCTGAACTCGGAGGTGCCGTACGTTCGGTACTTGATCGGTCGGATCGTGAATACGTACGACTACATCAACCGCGTTGTGCTAATGCTTCCGCTTTCGGTCTACGAGGGTACGTAGATAACACTCTCCCCTCTCGTTGCTATGCATCACCATGATCTTGCGTGTGCGTAGGAATTTTTTTGAAATTACTACGTTCCCCAACAGTGGCATCCGAGCCTGGTTTTATGCGTAGATACCATATGCACGAGTAGAACACAAGTGAGTTGTGGGCGATATAAGTCATACTGCTTACCAGCATGTGATACTTTGGTTCGGCGGTATTGTTGGACGAAGCGGCTCGGACCGACATTACGCGTACGCTTACGCGAGACCGGTTCTCCCGACATGCTTTGCACAGAGGTGGCTAGCGGGTGTCAGTTTCTCCAACTTTAGTTGAACCGAGTGTGGCTACGCCCGGTCCTTGCGAAGGTTAAAACAACACCAACTTGACAAACTATCGTTGTGGTTTTGATGCGTAGGTAAGAACGGTTCTTGCTAAGCCCGTAGCAGCCATGTAAAATTTGCAACAACAAAGTAGAGGACGTCTAACTTGTTTTTGCAGGGCATGTTGTGATGCGATATGGTCAAGACGTGATGCTATATTTTATTGTATGAGATGATCATGTTTTGTAACCGAGTTATCGGCAACTGGCAGGAGCCATATGGTTGTCTCTTTATTGTATGCAATGCAATCGCCCTGTAATGCTTTACTTTATCACTAAGCGGTAGTGATAGTCGTAGAAGCATAAGATTGGCGAGACGACAACGATGCTACGATGGAGATCAAGGTGTCGCGCCGGTGACGATGGTGATCATGGAGGTGCTCCGGAGATGGAGATCACAAGCACGAGATGATGATGGCCATATCATATCACTTATATTGATTGCATGTGATGTTTATCTTTTATGCATCTTATCTTGCTTTGATTGACGGTAGCATTATAAGATGATCCCTCACTAAATTATCAAAGTATAAGTGTTCTCCCTGAGTATGCACCGCTGCGAAAGTTCTTCGTGCTGAGACACCACGTGATGATCGGGTGTGATAAGCTCTACGTTCAAATACAACGGGTGCAAAACAGTTGCACATGCGGAATACTCAGGTTAAACTTGACGAGCCTAGCATATAACAGACATGGCCTCGGAACACGGAGACGGAAAGGTCGAGCGTGAATCATATAGTAGATATGGTCAATATAGTGATGTTCACCATTGAAACTACTCCATCTCACGTGATGATCGGACATGGTTTAGTTGATTTGGATCACATGATCACTTAGAGGATTAGAGGGATGTCTATCTAAGTGGGAGTTCTTAAGTAATATGATTAATTGAACTTAAATTTATCATGAACTTAGTACCTGATAGTATCTTGCTTGTCTATGTTTGATTGTAGATAGATGGCCCGTGTTGTTGTTCCGTTGAATTTTAATGCGTTCCTTGAGAAAGAAAAGTTGAAAGATGATGGTAGCAATTACACGGACTGGGTCCGTAACTTGAGGATTATCCTCATTGCTGCATAGAAGAATTAAGTCCTGGAAGCACCGCTGGGTGCCAGGCCTGCTGCAGGAGCAACACCAGATGTTATGAACGTCTGTCAGAGCAAAGCTGATGACTACTCGATAGTTCAGTGTGCCATGCTTTACGCCTTAGAACCGGGACTTCAACGAAGTTTTGAACGTCATGGAGCATATGAGATGTTCCAGGAGTTGAAGTTAATATTTCAAGCAAATGCCTGGATTGAGAGATATGAAGTCTCCAATAAGTTCTATAGCTGCAAGATGGAGGAGAATAGTTCTGTCAGTGAGCATATACTCAAGATGTATGGGTATAATAATCACTTGATTCAACTAGGAGTTAATCTTCCGGATGATAGCGTCATTGACAAAATTCTCCAATCACTGCCACCAAGCTACAAAAGCTTCGTGATGAACTATAACATGCAAGGGATGGAAAAGACGATTCCCGAGCTCTTCGCAATGCTAAAGACTGCGGAGGTAGAAATCAAAAAGGAGCATCAAGTGTTGATGGTCAACAAGGCCACTAGTTTCAAGAAAAAGGGCAAAGGGAAGAAGAAGGGGAACTTCAAGAAGAACAGTAAGCAAGTTGCTGCTCAGGAGAAGAAACCCAAGTCTGGACCGAAGCCTGAAACTGAGTGCTTCTACTACAAGCAGACTGGTCATTGGAAGCGGAACTGCCCCAAGTATTTGGCGAATAAGAAGGATGGCAAGATGAACAAAGGTATATGTGATATACATGTTATTGATGTGTACCTTACTAATGCTCGCAGTAGCACCTGGGTATTTGATACTGGTTCATTGCTAATATTTGCAACTCAAAACAGGGCTACGGATTAAGCGGAGATTGGCTAAGGACGAGGTGATGATGCGTGGGAAATGGTTCCAAAGTCGATGTGATCGCGGTCGGCACGCTACCTCTACATCTACCTTGGGATTAGTATTAGACCTAAATAATTGTTATTTGGTGCCGCGTTGAGCATGAACATTATATCTGGATCTTGTTTGATGCGAGACGGTTATTCATTTAAATCCGAGAATAATGGTTGTTCTATTTATATGAGTAATATCTTTTATGGTCATGCACCCTTGAAGAGTGGTCTATTTTTGTTGAATCTCGATAGTAGTGATACACATATTCATAATGTTGAAGCCAAAAGATGCAGAGTTGATAATGATAGTGCAACTTATTCGTGGCACTGCCGTTTAGGTCATATTGGTGTAAAGCACATGAAGAAACTCCATACCGATGGACTTTTGGAACCACTTGATTATGAATCACTTGGTACTTGCGAACCGTGCCTCATGGGCAAGATGACTAAAACGCCGTTCTCCGGAACTATGGAGAGAGCAACAGATTTGTTGGAAATCATACATACAGATGTATGTGGTCCGATGAATGTTGAGGCTCGAGGCGGATATCGTTATTTTCTCACCTTCACAGATGATTTAAGCAGATATGGGTATATCTACTTAATGAAACATAAGTCTGAAACTTTTGAAAAGTTCAAAGAATTTCAGAGTGAAGTTGAAAATCATCGTAACAAGAAAATAAAGTTTCTACAATCTGATCGAGGAGGAGAATATTTGAGTTACGAGTTTGGTCTACATTTGAAACAATGCGGAATAGTTTCGCAACTCACGCCACCCGGAACACCACAGCGTAATGGTGTGTCCGAACGTCGTAATCGTACTTTACTTGATATGGTGCGATCTATGATGTCTCTTACAGATTTACCACTATCGTTTTGGGGTTATGCTTTAGAGACGGCTGCATTCACGTTAAATAGGACACCATCAAAATCCATTGAGACGACGCCTTATGAACTATGGTTTGGCAAGAAACCAAAGTTGTCGTTTCTTAAAGTTTGGGGCTGCGATGCTTATGTGAAAAAGCTTCAACCTGATAAGCTCGAACTCAAATCGGAGAAATGTGTCTTCATAGGATACCCAAAGGAGACTGTTGGGTACACCTTCTATCACAAATCTGAAGGCAAGACTTTTGTTGCTAAATTTGGTGTTTTTCTAGAGAAGGAGTTTCTCTCGAAAGAAGTGAGTGGGAGGAAAGTAGAACTTGATGAGGTAACTGTACCTACTCCCTTATTGGAAAGTAGTTCATCACAGAAACCGGTTTCTGCGACACCTACACCAATTAGTGAGGAAGTTAATGATGATGATCATGAAACTTCAGATCAAGTTGTTACTGAATTTCGTAGGCCAACCAGAGTAAGATCCGCACCAGAGTGGTACGATAATCCTGTTCTGGAAGTTATGTTACTAGACCATGACGAACCTACGAACTATGAAGAAGCGATGGTGAGCCCAGATTCCGCAAAATGGCTTGAGGCCATGAAATCAGAGATGGGATCCATGTATGAGAACAAAGTGTGGACTTTGGTTGACTTGCCCGATGATCGGCAAGCAATTGAGAATAAATGGATCTTCAAGAAGAAGACTGATGCTGACGGTAAAGTTACTGTCTACAAAGCTCGACTTGTCGCGAAAGGTTTTCGACAAGTTCAAGGGATTGACTACGATGAGACCTTCTCACCCGTAGCGATGCTTAAGTCTGTCTGAATCATGTTAGATATTGCCACATTTTATGATTATGAAATTTGGCAAATGGATGTCAAAACTGCATTCCTGAATGGATTTCTGGAAGAAGAGTTGTATATGATGCAACCGGAAGGTTTTATCGATCCAAAGGGAGCTAACAAAGTGTGCAAGCTCCAGCGATCCATTTATGGACTGGTGCAAGCCTCTCGGAGTTGGAATAAACGCTTTGATAGTGTGATCAAAGCATTTGGTTTTGTACAGACTTTTGGAGAAGCCTGTATTTACAAGAAAGTGAGTGGAAGCTCTGTAGCATTCCTAATATTATATGTGGATGACATATTGCTGATCGGAAATGATGTAGAATTTCTGGATAGCATAAAGGGATACTTGAATAAGAGTTTTTCAATGAAAGACCTCGGTGAAGATGCTTACATATTGGGCATCAAGATCTATAGAGATAGATCAAGACGCTTAATTGGACTTTCACAAAGCACATACCTTGACAAAGTTTTGAAGAAGTTCAAAATGGATCAAGCAAAGAAAGGGTTCTTGCCTGTGTTACAAGGTGTGAAGTTGAGTAAGACTCAATGCCCGACCACTGCAGAAGATAGAGAGAAGATGAAAGATGTTCCCTATGCTTCAGCCATAGGCTCTATCATGTATGCAATGTTGTGTACCAGACCTGATGTGTGCCTTGCTATAAGTCTATCAGGGAGGTACCAAAGTAATCCAGGAGTGGATCACTGGACAGCGGTCAAGAACATCCTGAAATACCTGAAAAGGACTAAGGATATGTTTCTCGTTTATGGAGGTGACAAAGAGCTCATCGTAAATGGTTACGTTTATGCAAGCTTTGACACTGATCCGGACGATTCTAAATCACAAACCGGATACGTGTTTACATCGAACGGTGGAGCTGTCAGTTGGTGCAGTTCTAAAACAAAGTGTCATGGCGGGATCTACGTGTGAAGCGGAGTACATAGCTGCTTCGGGAGCAACAAATGAAGGAGTATGGATGAAGGAGTTCATATCCGATCTAGGTGTCATACCTAGTGCATCGGGTCCAATGAAAATCTTTTGTGACAATATTGATGCAATCGCCTTAGCAAAGGAATCCAGATTTCACAAAAGAACCAAGCACATCAAGAGACGCTTCAATTCCATCCGGGATCTAGTCCAGGTGGGAGACATAGAAATTTTCAAGATACATACGAATCTGAATGTTGCAGACCTGTTGACTAAGCCTCTTCCACGAGCAAAACATGATCAGCACCAAGGCTCCATGGGTGTTAGAATCATTACTGTGTAACCTATATTATTGACTCTAGTGCAAGTGGGAGACTGAAGGAAATATGCCATAGAGGAAATAATAAAGTTATTATTTATTTCCTTATATCATGATAAATGTTTATTATTCATGCTAGAATTGTATTAACCGGAAACATAATACATGTGTGAATACATAGACAAACAGATTGTCACTAGTATGCATCTACTTGACTAGCTCGTTGATCAAAGATGGTTATGTTTCCTAGCCATAGACATGAGTTGTCATTTGATTAACGGGACCACATCATTAGGAGAATGATGTGATTGACATGACCCATTCCGTTAGCTTAGCACACGATCGTTTAGTATGTTGCTATTGCTTTCTTCATGACTTATACATGTTCCTATGACTATGAGATTATGCAACTCCCGTTTACCGGAGGAACACTTTGTGTGCTACCAAACGTCACAATGTAACTGGGTGATTATAAAGGAGCTCTACAGGTGTCTCCGAAGGTACTTGTTGGGTTGGCGTATTTCGAGATTAGGATTTGTCACTCCGATTGTCGGAGAGGTATCTCTGGCCCTCTCGGCAATGCACATCACTTAAGCCTTGCAAGCATTGCAACTAATGAGTTAGTTGCGGGATGATGTATTACAAGACGAGTAAAGAGACTTGCGGTAACGAGATTGAACTAGGTATTGAGATACCGACGATCGAATCTCGGGCAAGTAACATACCGATGACAAAGGGAACAACGTATGTTGTTATGCGGTTTGACCGATAAAGATCTTTGTAGAATATGTGGGAGCCAATATGAGCATCTAGGTTCCGCTATTGGTTATTGACCGGAGACGTGTCTCGGTCATGTCTACATAGTTCTCGAACCCGTAGGGTCCGCACGCTTAACGTTACGATGACGGTTATATTATGAGTTTATATGTTTTGATTTACCGAAGGTTGTTCGGAGTCTCGGATGTGATCACGGACATGACGAGGAGTCTCGAAATGGTCGAGACATGAAGATTGATATATTGGAAGCCTATGTTTGGATATCGGAAGTGTTCCGGGTGAAATCGGGATTTTCCTGGAGTACCGGGAGGTTACCGGAACCCCCCGGGAGGTAAATGGGCCTTAGTGGGCCTTTACGGAGAAGAGGAGAAGCGGCCAGGGCTGGGCCGCGCCCCCCTCCCCCCTAGTCTGAATAGGACAAGGAGAGGGGGGCGGCGCCCCCCTTCCTTCTCTCCCTTCTCTTTGCCCCTCCCGAATCCTATTCGAACTAGGAAATGGGGGGAGTCCTACTCGGTGGGAGTAGGACTCCTCATCGCGCGCCTCCCTTGGCAGGCCGCACCCCTTGCTCCTTTATATACGGGGCACGGGGCACCTCTAGACACACAAGTTGATCAGTTGATCTCTCCCAACCGTGCGGTGCCCCTCCACTATAGTCCACCTCGATATCAGAAGCGGTGCTTATGCGAAGCCTGCGTCGGTAGAACATCAACATCGTCACCACGCCATCGCGGTCGACGAAACTCTCCTCAACACTCGGCTGGATCGGAGTTCGAGGGACGTCATCGGGCTGAACGTGTGCTGAACTCGGAGGTGCCGTACGTTCGGTACTTGATCGGTCGGATCGTAAAGACGTACGACTACATCAACCGTGTTGTGCTAACGCTTCCTCTTTCGGTCTACGAGGCTACGTAGATAACACTCTCCCCTCTCGTTGCTATGCATCACCATGATCTTGCGTGTGCGTAGGAATTTTTTTGAAATTACTACGTTCCCCAACATTTCCATGTTTCCATTGACTGTTATAACGCTGCGTGGTCCGGGCATCTTAAGTTTGGGGAAAGCATAGTGTGGGACCGCATTGAAGCGACCGAATGCGGTTCATCAAAGCAGTGCGTGATAGCCACTGCGGAAGGGGACGATGTCGAAGATCAAGTCTTCGCTTCGGAAGTTGTCCGACGAACCGAAGACGACCTCCAATGTGATTGAGCCCGTGCAGCGGGCCTCTACACCAGGTATTACTCCTTTAAAGGTAGTTTTGGTGGGCTTGCACTACAAGAAATATGTCAACTTGTGACCACCACTATTGGTCACTGAAAGGTCATTGTTTTTCATTTGCGACCTTTTTTTGACCAAAAACAGAAGGTCAAAAGCTGGCGGTCGTAAACTGAAATTAACGACCTTCTCTGTGATATGTAAAAGGTCGTTGGTTCTTCGACCAAAATTTTGGTCACTGGCAGCCTCCCCAAGCCATGTAGGATCCAGCGTGGCAAGCTGACGTGGATAAGATTTAGCCCGGTTCGATTAGGTGTCTATATGGGCCGAGCCCATTAAATCAGCCCATTTATTATTTGGCCAAGCCCAATAAATTAGCCTATTTTTTATTTGTTCTCCTGGTAATTTTGGTCAGCCACATGGGCCAAGCCCAACAATTCAGTCTTTTATTTTGCTACGACGTGGGCTTTTGGGCTCTAGAGTTTCAGATTTTATTTTTTTCAAGAGAAGGGTCCACTAGTCTAATGGGTCCCAATTTTCAGGTTCTAATAAGTAGGTCCCAGTTTTCAGGATTATATTCCTCATATTTCAGCGATCCAATAAATAAATAACCAATATTTACACAATGCTTCAAACAGAGCACAACAAAATATCATGAAAACATAGTTCACATCATGAATATAATCAAACAGAGCCAAACTTGGCACATTACAGTCAAACATGGTTCACATTAGAACTAGTTCACATCAGGTAACACAAATAAAAAAAATAACTAGTTATCGAAGTATAACTAGCTGCAATAATCTAGAACTCTATGTTTCTTCCGACTTCTTCGTCCTGGAGCTCACGACAAAACATGAATGAAGGACAGCATCTGCAGGTTATCAAACAAAATTGTTAGGAACAAAATAAAGGCAAATCTAACAGCACATTAACTTGTAGGCAGTCTGTGTGCATAAATAAGAGTAAAACAAGCAAAATGAGGCAAAATCAGTGAATACTAGTAACTATCAGAAGCGAGTTAAAACTACTCCAATCACATTAGGTTTACAATCCTATAAATGCGACATTTTTTTAATTTTTATCATTTAAGCATGGAATGATTCGATTCTAGAGTACAGACTTGCTACACTATACAAGGGTAATTCAAGACAAGTTAACATAAGAAGTTGACAAAACAAACATAAATAGGTGCAAATCTGTTAATTGAACATTCTGAATATCCAGTAAAAGAAGTAATTCAAGACAAGTTAATTTGATTTTGTTGTCACAATAGAATTCTCCTATAGGCTCTGAATCCGCAAGGGAAGTTCAATATACATCCGTTGGTAGTACCCAAATCAGCCCAAGACCAAGATAATTTTTAACAAAACTATAGAAGCTACTCCATGCTTTAACAAAAATACAGAAACTACATAAGATTCACATTCAGATTGTGGTACTCCCATGTTCAGTATATGCATGTTGCATGTTGCATGTTGTGATAGTCCCATCTTATGCAATTTAACTCACAGAACTAGAAACCACAACATAACTGATTTTGAACATTCCATGCAAAATACAGTAAATAGGTCTTGTATCTACTCCTTGGCTACTGTTATTTCAACTGTAAATTTAGCCAGCAATCATCAACAGCAAGTACATAGTAAACTGGGACTTTGTTGTAGCTACAGAAACTGAAACAACGCACACATCATGGAATTTCATATCATAGCCAACAAATATTTTACCAGAACACAGGGTGTTCTTCTCTGTATTTTAGAAACATGCAAACAAAGGTTTCAGTACAATCAGACAAGTGGAGTAGACAAGTTTCAAAACTGACTGTGTTCACACAGTTTGGTTTATTTGCTCAGTAGTTTACCGGACAAATTGATAAGTCTGGCATTCCCAGCCCACCAAGCAAAGCCGGTGGTTTCTTGGTCACGACCAGCTAAAACGAAAGTTCCATTAAAGAGCGTTTCCACGTGGTAGAACCTCCTCAGGGAATATAAGATTTTCATGAGGCTGATCCTGAGCTGCCATCCACGCACGAATACCCTCGTTTAAAAGAATACGTTTATTTAAACAAAAGTTCCTGTACAAATAGACAAGTGGAGTAGCATGTGTTTACTTTGCATGCTCAAGGTACACTAGTCTGATGAAAACAATATGCTCAAGGTACATTAGCTTGCATGCTCGGAGTACATTCAGAAATTCTGAACAACATCAAATTGGCTAAATAACTTGGCCTAGAACACCAATCTTAAAGTGAATTTATGAGATCAGTACATTCATGAAGTTCTACTCTGAATTTTAACTTTCTTTCTCTGAATTTTCTGCAGCAGGGTAATATCTCAACAGAAAACAACACTGTAAACAAGGTAGGATCATCAATGAATACTAAACAAGGTCCCAATATATCAGTGAGGTCTGGAACAGAAAACATCTCTCAATTGCTCCACCACTCGTCAATTAACAGAGAGGTGAAATGCGCCAAATCAACGAATCCAGCTCGCAACTATGCGCACCCCTGCAGATTCGTACGTAATCGGAGGGAATTGGAGCTGTTACACCTAACCCCACAACCTAGATCCACCGCCTCGCGCGCGCCAGATCCACCGACGCGCGCACCGCATGAAGGAGCCGTGACGAGCAGAGAAGACACCGACAAATTAAGGCGCCGAGGCAGGCATGAAGGGTGAGAGAGGGGGGATACAGACGTACTCATCGTGGTCGGAGATCCGTGATCACCATGGCCGGAGATGGACGGCTGCTGGCGCGCATGGTGGAGGTCGATGAAGAACCAGCATCGTGGTTGAAGCAAGAGCCGGTCGGGTCGTGGAGCAGAGTTCGAGCTCGGAAGGCCGAGTGGCGCGGGCCCGACAAAGGCGAGGCGGATGCGGCCAGCGCCGGCTGGGGCGGTGCTGGGACGGAGGAAGCGGCTAGCTCGTTGGAGGCCGCAGCGGCCGGAGGAGGCGAGGCCTGCCGCTGCAGCTGGTGGAGCGGCCAGACACGGTGCAGGTGAGTGAGGCAGAACTAAGGCACGCGCGGGAGCAGCGAAGCAGACATGGTGAACAGCGCGTGCTTCTGCTGGAGACGAGGGCGAGCGCTGGCAAAGCAGCAAGGCGGGAGCAGGCTATGGCGCGGCGACGCCATGAGGCCGAGGCAGCACCGCGTGGAGCGGAGGCACGGCCACGCGGGGCGGAGAGGGGAGGTCGCCGGTGGGGGTGGTAGTCGGCCAGCGGCGGGATTGGGGAGGACTCGGGGGAGGGAGAGGAATTGAGTGAATCTCCAGCAAGGGAGGGAAGGGGAGGTGGAGGCCATGGTTGTGGTCGCCGACGGTGTTGAAGTGGTTAGTGCCGCCACGGGAGAGAGAGAGGGGACGCTGGAGAGAGGTGGCCATGGCGTCGATCTAGGGTTTCGGCATGGAGAGAAGGAGAGGGTGGAGTGGAAGGCGGAGGTCGCCGGCGGGTATGAAGTAGAGGATGTCACCAGGGCAGTCGAGGAGTGGGGGAGGAGGTCGCCGGTGGGGCTGGGGCTCGGTTTGGGGGAGTGGAGATCGGCGGCGGGGCCGGGTTTGGGGTTGCGGGAAAGGAGAGGATGGATCTGGGGGACCGAGGGGAGGGGGAGTGGCTGAGTGGTGGTGGCAGCGGGTAGGGATCTGGGGGGTCGAGGGGAGGGAGGGTGGGTGGGTTAGGGTTTTGATTCTCGGGAGAAGCTCCACGTTGGATGGATGCGTGATGGATGGCTCAGATTGCGTCCAATTTGGTGATCCGCGTGAAAGCGGTTCCTTGCGTCTCATTGGCCGGCTAAAACACACTTGAATCTCAAAATTTTGGACCCAAAACTTTGAATATTTTTAAACATAACAATGGCATAGTTTGTCAAAATGATCTTGTTTTTTTCACGAATGTGCATCTTAGAATGGCAAACGATGCCATAGTTCGACGGCTTTCATTTTCTTTGCACAAAAAGATGATTTTCCATTTTTCGAGTGCATAAAAAGTTTTTTTGAAGAAGCTACCAAATATTTGTTCCAAAATAGCGCAACTCCATTTTTCAAAAATATTAGACCACATTTCATGTAAAATTGACCAAATAGTTACATGTCAAAAGCTTTTGATCCACCTCTTATAAAAACAAATTTCACCCATTCAGTAGGAAGCGGGGAAAATTTGAACGAAAATTTGTTCAAATGATTTCATATTGTGCACAAGGGTGCATATTGGAATGGCAAACAATGTTGCCTAAGGAAGTTTTCATTTTCTTTGGACGAAAGAATCATTTTCCATTTTCCGAGTGCCCAAAATGAGTTTTTTTTGTGAAGGACCTACCAAATAATTGTTGCAAATTTGGACGAAATCAATTTTGTAAAATACTAGGCCATATTTAATGCAAAATTGACCAAATAGTTGGGTTTCACAAGCTTTGATCCACCTCTTGTGAAAAAGACAAATTTCTGTCGATTCAGTTGGAAGCGGGTCAAATTTGAACTGCAGCTGCCTCATAGTTTGCTCTATATTTTTTCCAAAAATCATTTTAGGTACAAAAGTATCTATTTAATCAGAGAAACACCAAAAAATTCCAATATTCAACCACTAGCTAGGAACGGTCAAGCCGGCCGTTTTGACCGCATTTTGAAACGGGCATAAAAAAACAAAAAAACAAAAAAAAAATGGAAAACCTTTGCATTGTGTCATTATATGTGGCCAAGTTACCAGGAAAAATAATAAATTTGTAAGACGATAATTATTTTAAAAAACTGTTCTCAGAAATGAGCTATCATGTGTGGAGATCAATGGCTTTCAAGCCAAATGATCAATCTTATGGCCACATTCATGGCATAGTTAGTTCAAATGATCTCATATTGTGCACAAGGGTGCATATTGGAATGTCAAACAATGTTGCCTAAGGAAGTTTTCATTTTCTTTGGACGAAAAAATCATTTTCCATTTTCCGAGTGCCCAAAATGAGTTTTTTTGTGAAGAACCTACCAAATAATTGTTGCAAAATTGGACCAAATCATTTTTATAAAATACTAGGCCATATTTAATGCATAATTGACCTAATGGTTGGGTGTCACAAGCTTTGATCCACCTCTTGTGAAAAAGACAAATTTCTGCCGATTCAGTTGGAAGCGGGTCAAATTTGAATTGCAGCTGCCTCATAGTTTGCTCAATATTTTTTCCAAAAATCATTTTAGGTACAAAAGTATCTATTTAATCAGAGAAACACCAAAAAAATTCCAATATTCAACCACTAGCTAGGAACGGTCAAGCCGGCCATTTTGACCGCATTTTGAAACGAGCATAAAAAATATATAAAAAATAAAAAAATGGAAAACCTTCACATTGTGTCATTATATGTGGCCAAGTTACCAGGAAAAATAATAAACTTGTAATACGATAATTATTTTAAAAAACTGTTCTCAGAAACGAGTTATCATGTGTGGAGATCAATGGCTTTCAAGCCAAATGATCAATCTTATGGCCATATTCATGGCATAGTTTGTTCAAATGATCTCATATTGTGCACAAGGGTGCATATTGGAATGGCAAACAATGTTGCCTAAGGAAGTTTTCATTTTCTTTGGACGAAAAAAATCATTTTCCATTTTTCGAGTGCCCAAAATGAGTTTTTTTTGTGAAGGACCTACCATATATTTGTTGCAAAATTGGACCAAATCATTTTTATAAATACTAGGCCATATTTAATGCAAAATTGACCAAATGGTTTGGTGTAAAAAGATTTGATCCACCTCTGATGAAAAAGACAAATTTCTCCCGTTTCAACTGGAAGCGGGTCAAATTTGAACTGCGGCTACCTCATAGTTTGGTATTTATTTTTTCCAAAAGTCATTTCTAGGTACAAAAGTATCTATTTAATCAGAGAAACACTAAAAAATTTCCAATATTCAACCACTAGCTAGGAACGATCATTCCCGCCGTTTTGACCGCATTTTGAAACGGGCATAAAATAAATAAAAAAATTGGAAAACCTTCGCATTGTGTCATTATACGTGACCAAGTTACTAGGAAAAATAACAAACTTGTAATACGGTAATTATTTTAAAAAAGTGTTCTCAGAAATGAGCTGTCATGTGTGAAGATTCATGGCTTTCAAGTCAAATGATCAATCCTATGGCCACATTCATGGCATAGTTTGTTCGAATGATCTCATATTGTGCACAAGGGTGCATATTGGAATGGCAAACAATGTTGCCTAAGGGAGTTTTCATTTTCTTTGGACGAAAAAATCAATTTTCCATTTTTCGAGTGCCCAAAAATCAGTTGCAAAATTGGACCAAATCAATTTTATAAAATATTAGGCCATATTTAATGCACAATCGACCAAATGGTTGGGTGTCAAAAACTTTTATCCTCTTCTCATGAAAAAGAAAAATTTCCGCCGATTCAGAAGGAAACGGGTCAAATTTGAACTGCCGCTGCCTCATAGTTTGCTCTTTATTTACTTTTAAATCATTCCTAGATACATAAGCATCTATTTAATTAGAGACACTCCAAAAGATTTGCAAGATTCATACACTAGCTATGAACGGTCATGCCCGACGTTTGACCGCATTTTTAAACCAGCATAAGAAATTAAAAAGATCCAAAAAAATTGAAAGCATTCACATTGTGTCCATTATATGTGACCTAGTTTATAGGAAAAATAACAAGCATGGACTACGGGAATTGTCTTTAAAAGTGGCATAAGATTTTTTTATATACATGTTCAATATTTTTCTATACAATTTTTTAACAATTTTTAAATGCTTGATTAATAGTTTTCAAGCACAAGATTTTTTTAATACTGAGGTCGTCATTCTTTCCACACAATTTAATATTTTCATATGATTGATTAACATTTTTCAAATACAAGATAAATATTTTTAATACATGGTCAACATTTTCTCAATGCTTAATTAAAAAATACACATTTTTAAACATATTTCAAATGGTTTATTAACATTTTCAAATGCTTTGTTAACATTTTTCAAATGCTTTTCAAGATGAAGCAAATGTTTGGATAATATTGATCCGAGGTCATACACAAAATTGATGGTGCAATTACATTTTACACTTTTTTTGTTTCAACACGCTCTAATTTTTGTAGTGAAATTTGAACTCCTAAAATTTATGTGGACTCAAGGATGTGGGAAGTCCACATCGCCACCAGCTGGACCTTTGAAAGGTCTATGGGTCATCGGCCCACACTCGACACAATGGAATTGTTAAAGGAAAAAAAACCAGGCGGCCTTGCCCAAAAAGGCCCAGGCCCAACAACGTTCTGTTTGCTTTACTTGGATCGTGCGAGGTATTCTAGCACCAAAGAAATGGTGGCGTGGTGGTATGGTCCTGCCTCCGGAACGAGTGGTCACGAGTTCGACTCCCACCAATGCCCATTTTTGCTCCATTATTCAACACTAGTTGTTTGAGGGTCCTGGGTCCCACGTGTCAGCTTGACGGTCCTGCTTATCAGGCGGGTGTGTCCCGCATGGCGGGTCCTGCATTTCAGCAGGGTGGACCAGATTTGTCAGCATGGCAGGCCCCATTGGTCAGACCAGTGGGTCGCGGGTCCCACTATACAGCGAGGCGGATTAGCTGAGTGCGGTTCAGAAACCATATGCAAAATTGACACATAAGCAAAAAAAACTGACACCTAAGCGTGACACATGTGCAAAATTGGTAAACGAGGCTGACAACTAAGCACGACACATAGGCAAAAATGATGAGGTGGCGCCCAATCATAGCCATGATCCACAATTTACAAGGTTATGACCATCTATATTGGTCGTGATCAGCTAGAAATAAGGCAGCAGACTAGTGTTGTCTGGTTTATGACCATTTCGTGTAAGCAAATTACGACCTTTATGTCCAAAATGGTCGATATAGTTGAGGTTTTGGAGCCCCCCGAGAAGCTTTTGACCAATTGGTCTCAAATGGTCGTAGATCTATGACCAATTCTTCCAGGGTCACTGACAGAAGGTCACTAGTTGACATATTTATTATAGTGTTGATCCTTGACGGATCAATACCCATCTTGCGGACTGTATCCTGATAGAGCAGGTTCAGGCTGCTTCCGCCATCCATGAAGACTCACGTAAGGTGGAATTCATCGATGATTGGGTCGAGGACTAGTGCGGCCGAACCTTCGTGATGGATACTGGTCGTATGGTCTCTACGATCAAAAGTGATCGGACAGGCTGACCATGGGTTGAATTTAGGGGCGACTGGCTCTATCGCGTAGACGTCCCTTAGCGCGCATTTGCGCTCCCGCTTGGGGATGTTGGTGATGTATATCATATTCACCGTTTTGACTTCGGGGAAATTTCTTCTGACCCCCTGTTTTCGGTGGACGAGGCTCCTCATCGTCGTCCTCGCTGGGTGACCCTTTCTCCTTATGTTTGGTATTTAACTTACCGGCCTGTTTAAAGACCCAACAACTTTGGTTGGTGTGATTGGCAGGCTTGTCGGAGGTGCCGTGAATCTGGCAGGGTCGATCGAGTATTCAGTCCAAGCTGGATGAGCCTTCTCTGTTTCTTTTGAATGGCTTCCTCCGCTGACCGGTCTTGGAGCCGCTGAATCCGGCGTTGACCGCCGTGTTTTTGGTATTGTCATTATTGCTGCGGCGCTTGTGTTTGTTGCGTCGGGGCCTGCCATTGCTATTCCCTGTTTCAGAAGTGCCAGGTTTGCTTACGCTATTATTGCTACGGGCTAGCCAGCTATCTTCGCCCGCGCAAAAGTGGGTCATGAGTGATGTAAGGGCTACCATGGATATTGGCTTCTCTTGGCCAAGGTGTCGGGCAAGCCATTCATCGCGGATGCTGTGTTTAAAGGCTGCTAGGGCTTTGGCATCCGGACAGTCGACAATTTGGTTCTTTTTAATTAGGAACCTAGTCCAGAATTTCCTGGCCGACTCTTCGAGCTGCTGGACTATGTGACTTAGGTCATCGGCATCTGGAGGTCGAATATAAGTTCCCTGGAAGTTGTCTCTAAAGGCGTCTTCCAAGTCTTCCCAGCTTCTGATAGAGTTTTCTGGGAGGCTGTTTAACCAGTGTCGGGATGGCCCCTTAAGTTTTAGGGGGAGGTATTTGATGGCGTGTGGATCATCGCCGCGTGCCATGTGAATGTGGAGACGAAAGTCTTCAATCCATACCGCGGGATCCATGGTGCCATCATATGATTCAATGTTCACGGGTTTAAACGCTTCTGGGAATTGGTGCTCCATTACTTCATCGGTGAAGCATAGGGGGTGTGCGGCGCCTCTGTATCGGGCAGCATCACGGTGCAGTTCAGATGAAGTCTGTATGCAGTTTTCGGCCTCGGCGTGGTTATGCTTGTCGCGCCAGGCTTGATAGCCGTCCTCACGCACCGGGGCACACCCCCGTGATCCGTAGATTGATCTTGTCTGACCTTCTCCGTTTTCCAGGTCCTGTCGTAGGTCATATGTGTATCCTCGAGCTGTTGTTTCTCTGCTTTTACGACGAGGTGGCGCAGGCAGGTGTTCGGCTTGAGTTGCCGTTCTGTCTCGGCCACGTGGTGTTCGGTCAGGTCCGTCAGCCACGTTACACGTGGGTGGTATGGGCTCCCGCGCCTCATCGTCGAATTGGGGTAGCAGCTTACGCTTCGGGTAGCTCTTTGTTGGGCGTTCTAGGCCGTATTCTTCGGCTGCCAGGACATTAGTCCATCTGTCATTGAGCAGATCTTGGTCAGCTTGAAGTTGTTGTTGCTTCTATTTAGGCTTCTTGCCGTGGCTATTATCCGGCGCTTAAAGCGCTCTTGTTCGAGGGGTTCCTCTAGCATGATAAAATCTTTGTCGCCGAGGCTCACGTCGTCTTCGGAGAGTGGTAGATAGTCGCTATCCTCTGAGCCTTCGTTCCCTGCTTGTTCGTCAGGGTCAACTTGCCCGTCCTCCCGATCATCCTATTCAGATGTTGGTTTGATGGGGTCTTCTTGGTCTTCGGAGTTATCCGGAGTATCATTGTTTCTGGTGCCGGTATTGCTGTCCTTTCTGTGACGCGATTAAGAGCGGAGCTGCTACGTCTTGAGCTTGCGTAAGTATTTCTCTCAGTTTTTGAGAACCAAGGTATCAATCCAGTAGGAGGCCACACGCGAGTCCCTCGTACCTACACAAAACAAATAGCTCCTCGCAACCAACGCGAATAGGGGTTGTCAATCCCTTCACGGTCACTTACGAGAGTGAGATCTGATAGAGATGAGAGATAATATTTTTGGTAATTTTTTTGGTATAAAGATGCAAAGTAAAATAAAAGGCAAAGTAAAGAGCAAGGCAATAATAAAGAGTAGGAAGATTAATATGATGAAAATAGACCCGGGGGCCATAGATTTCACTAGTGGCTTCTCTCAAGAGCATAGGTATTTTACGGCGGGTGAACGAATTACTGTTGAGCAATTGATGAATTGAGCATAGTTATGAGAGTATCTAGGTATGATCATGTATATAGGCATCACGTCCGAGACAAGTAGACCGACTCCTGCCTGCATCTACTACTATTACTCCACTCATCGACCGCTATCCAGCATGCATCTAGAGTATTAAGTTAATGAAAACAGAGTAACGCCTTAAGCAAGATGACATGATGTAGAGGAATAAATTCATGCAATATGATAAATACCCCATCTTGTTATCCTCGATGGCAACAATACAATACGTGCCTTGCTGCCCCTACTGTCACTGGGAAAGGACACCACAAGATTGAATCCAAAGCTAAACACTTCTCCCATTGCAAGAACTACCAATCTAGTTGGCCAAACTAAACGGATAATTCAAAGAGACTTGTAAAGATAACTCAATCATACATAAAAGAATTCAGAAAAGATTCAAATATTGCTCATATATAATCTTGATCATAAACCCACAATTCATCGGTCTCAACAAACACACCGCAAAAAGAAGATTACATCGAATAGATCTCCACGAGAGAGGGGGAGAACATTGTATTGAGATCCAAAAAGAGAGAAGAAGCCATCTAGCTACTAACTATGGACCCGAAGGTCTGAGGTAAACTACTCACACTTCATCGGAGAGGCTATGATGTTGATGTAGAAGCCCTCCATGGTGGAATCCCTTCCGCGGAGCTCGGAACAGGCCCCAAGATGGGATCTCGTGGATACAGAAAGTTGCGGCGGTGGAATTAGGTTTTTGGCTCCGTATCTGATCTGACGGGGGTACGTAGGTATATATAGGAGGAAGAAGTACGTCGGTGGAGCCTCGAGGGGCCCACGAGGTAGGGGGCGCGCCCTCCACCCTCGTGGCCGCCTTGGAGCTTTCTTGACGGAGGGTCCAAGTCTCATGGGTCTTATCCGATGAGAAAATCACGTTCCCGAAGATTTTATTCCGTTTGGACTACGTTTGATATTCCGTTTCTTCGAAACACTGAAATAGGCAAAATCAGCAATTCTGGGCTGGGCCTCCGGTTAATAGGTTAGTCCCAAAAGTAATATAAAGTGGAAAATAAAGCTCAATATGGTCCAAAACAGTAGATAATATAGCATGGCGCAATAAAAAATTATAGATACGTTGGAGACGTATCAGGCATCCCCAAGCTTAATTCCTGCTCGTCCTCAAGTAGGTAAATGATAAAAAGAGAATTTTTGATGCGGAGTGCTACTTAGCGTAATTTCAATGTAACTCTTCTTAATTGTGGTATGAATATTCAGACCCGAAAGATTCAAGACAAAAGTTTAATATTGACATAAAAATAATAATACTTCAAGCATACTAACAAAGTAATTATGTCTTCTCAAAATAACATGGGCAAAGAAAGTTATCCCTACAAAATCATATAGTCTGGCTATGCTCTATCTTCACCACACAAAGTATTTAAATCATGTACAACCCCGATGACAAGCCAAGCAATTGTTTCATACTTTTGACATTCTCAAAACTTTTTCAATCTTCACGCAATACATGAGCGTGAGCCATGGATATAGCACTATATATGGAATAAAATGGTGGTTGTGGAGAAGACAAAAAGGGAGAAGATAGTCTCACATCAGCTAGGCGTATCAACGGGCTATGGAGATGCCCATCAATAGATATCAATGTGAGAGTAGGGATTGCCATGCAACGGATGCACTAGAGCTATAAGTATATGAAAGCTCAACAAAAGAAACTAAGTGGGCGTGCATCCAACTCGCTTGCTCATGAAGACCTAGGGCAATTTGAGGAAGCCCATCATTGGAATATACAAGCCAAGTTCTATAATGAAAAATTCCCACTAGTATATGAAAGTGACGAAACGAGAGACTCTCTATTATGAAGATCATGGTGCTACTTTGAAGCACAAGTGTGGTAAAAGGATAGTAACATTGTCCCTTCTCTCTTTTTCTCTCATATTTTTTTTATTTGGGCCTTTTCTCTTTTTTGGCCTCTTTTCTTTTCTCTTTGTTTTATTTTTCGTCCGGAGTCTGATCCCGACTTATGGGGGAATCATAGTCTCCATCATCCTTTCCTCACTTGGGACAATGCTCTAAACATGATGATCATCACACTTTTATTTTTCTTACAACTCAACAATTACAACTCGATACTTAGAACAAAATATGACTCTATATGTGTGTCTCCGGCGGTGTACCGGGATATGCAATGATTCATAAGTGATATGTATGAAAGAATTATGAATGGTGGCTTTGCCACAAATACGATGTCAACTAAATGATCATGCTTAAGCAATATGACAATGATGGAGCGTGTCATAATAAACGGAACGGTGGAAAGTTGCATGGCAATATATATCGGAATGGCTATGGAAATTCCATGATAGGTAGGTATAGTGGTTGTTTTGAGGAAGGTTTAAGGTGGGTGTATGATACCGGCGAAAAGTGCGCGGTATTAGAAAGGCTAGCAATGGTGGAAGGGTGAGAAAAGTGCGTATAATCCATGGACTCAACATTATTCATAAAGAACTCATATACTTATTGCAAAAATCTACAAGTTATCAAAGCAAAGTATTACGCGCATGCTCCTAGGGGGATAGATTGGTAGGAAAATACCATCGCTCGTCCCCGACCGCCACTCATAAGGAAGACAATCAATAAATAAATCATGCTCCGACCTCATCACACAACGGTTCACCATACGTGCATGCTACGGGAATCACAAACTTTAACACAAGTATTCCTCAAATTCACAACTACTCAACTAGCATGACTCTAATATTATCACCTCCATATCTCAAAACAATTATCAAGCATCAAACTTTTCTTAGTATTCAACGCACTCAAAAGAAAGTTTTACAAATCTTGAATGCCAAGCATATTATTATTAAGCAAATTACCATGCTATTTAAGACTCTCAAAATAATCTAAGTGAAGCATGAGAGATCAATAGTTTCTTTAAAAAAAGTCCACCACCGTGCTCTAAAATATATAAGTGAAGTACTAGAGCAAAACTATCAAGCTCAAAAGATATAAGTGAAGCACATAGAGCAAAACTATCAAGCTCAAAAGATATAAGTGAAGCACATAGAGTATTCTAACAAATTCCAATTCATGTATGGCTCTCTCAAAAGGTGTGTAAAGCAAGGATGATTGTGGTAAACTAACAAACAAAGACGCAAATAATACAAGACGCTCCAAGCAAAACACATATCATGTGGTGAATAAAAATATAGCTCCAAGTAAAGTTACCGATGGAAGTGGACGAAAGAGGGGATGCCTTCTGGGGCATCCCCAAGCTTTGACTTTTTGGTGTCCTTGGATTATCATGGGTGTTCCATGGGCATCCCCAAGCTTAGGCTCTTGCCACTCCTTGTTCCATAATCCATCAAAAAAAATCACCCAAAACTTGAAAACTTCACAACACAAAACTCAACAGAAATCTCGTGAGCTCCGTTAGCGAAAGAAAACAAAAGATCACTTCAAGGTACTGTAATGAACTCATTATTTATTTATATTGGTGTTAAACCTACTGTATTCCAACTTCTCTATGGATTATAAACTATTTTACTAGCCATAGATTCATCAAAATAAGCAAACAACACACGAAAAACAGAATCTGTCAAAAACAGAACAGTCTGTAGTAATCTGTAACTAACGCAAACTTCTGGAACTCCAAAAATTCAGCCAAAATAGTACGACCTAGGAATTTTTTTTATTGATCAGAAGCAATTTGAATCACTATTTTATCACGTTCTGGTGATTTTTAACAATTGTTTTCGTGAACCAAAAGTTTCTGGAAATTACAGCAAGATCAAATAACTATTATCCAAGAAGATCCTATAGGTTTAACTTGGCAAAAACACTAATTAAAACATAAAACCACATCTAAACAGAAGGTAGATGTATTATTTATTCCTAAACAGAAACAAAAACAAAAAACTTAAAATAAAATTGGGTTGCCTCCCAACAAGCGCTATCTTTTAACGCCCCTAGCTAGGCATAAACGCAAGGATAGATCTAGGTATTGCCATCTTTGGTAGGCAATCCATAAGTGGCTCTCATAATAGATTCATATGGTAATTTTATTTTCTTTCTAGGGAAGTGTTCCATGCCTTTCTTTGATGGAAATTGGAATCTAATATTCCCTTCCTTCACATCAATAATTGCACCAATCGTTCTAAGGAAAGGTCTACCAAGAATAATAGGACATGAAGGATTGCAATCTATATCAAGAACGATAAAGTCTATGGGCACATAATTCCTATTTGCAACAATAAGAACATCATTAATTATTACCATAGGTTTCTTAATAGTGGAATCCACAAGGTGCAAATTTAGAGAGCATTCATCAAAATCACGGAAATCTAGCAAATCACACAAAGTTTTGGGAATAGTGGAAACACTAGCACCCAAATCACACAAAGCATAGAATTCATGATCCTTAATCTTAATTTTAATAGTTGGTTCCCACTCATCATAAAGTTTTCTAGGGATGGAGACTTCCAACTCAAGTTTTTCCTCATAAGATTGCATCAAGGCATCAACGATATGTTTAGTAAACGCTTTATTTTGACTATAAGCATGCGGAGAATTTAGCACAGATTATAACAAGGAAATACAATCAATTAAAGAGCAACTTTCATAATTAAATTCCTTGAAATCCAAAATAGTGGGTTTAGCAACATCTAAGGTTTTACTTTCTTCAGTCCCACTTTTATCAATTTTAGCATCATACTCTAAAAGCTCTGAATATTTAGAACGCCTTCTAGGTAAAGGTGACTCATATTCAATCTCATCATTATCAAGATTCATATTGCAAAACAAAGATTTAATGGGAGACACATCAATAACTTTTAGATCTTCATCTTGATTTTCATGAAAATCAGGTTTAGCAACCATCTTATTGACCAAGGTAGCTTGCTTATCAGATATTTCAGTAGTCAATTTCTCAAGACGAGAAATTTGAGATCTTAAACCTTCAAATTCTTTAGACATATCATCGAGCTCTTTATTCAAATAGTTCATAATTTTTTTGTTCCTTAAGCTCGTTTCTGAAGAAATTATTGTGCTCAAATTGCAAAACCATAAAACTCCTGACGTTGCTTTCGATCTCTTCCAACCTTTTAAGGTGAAGATCACCAAATCTAGGTAGAGCCATAGTGACAAGCAAGCAATCCAACACACGAGCAAACAAGCGAACGAGAGAAAGGCAAACGGAAAGAGAGGAGGAGATTGGGAAAGAGAGGGCGAATAAAACGGCAAGGGTGAAGTGGGGGAGAGGAAAACAAGAGGCAAATGGCAAATAATTTAATGCGAGAGATAAGGGATTGTGATGGGTACTTGGTATGTTGACTTGTGCGTAGACTCCTCGGCAACGGCGCCAAAAATCCTTCTTGCTACGTCTTGAGCTTGCGTTGGTTTTCCCCGAAGAGGAGAGGATGATGCAGCAGAGTAGCGTAAGTATTTCCCTCAGTTTTTGAGAAACAAGGTATCAATACAGTAGGAGGCCACGCGCGAGTCCCTCATACCTACACAAAACAAATAGCTCCTCGCAACCAACGCAAATAGGGGTTGTCAATCCCTTCACGGTCACTTACGAGAGTGAGATCTGATAGAGATGATAGATAATATTTTTGGTATTTTTTTTGGTATAAAGATGCAAAGTAAAATAAAAGGCAAAGTAAAGAGCAAGGCAATAATAAAGCGTAGGAAGATTAATATGATGAAAATAGACCCGGGGGCCATAGATTTCACTAGTGGCTTCTCTCAAGAGCATAGGTATTTTATGGCAGGTGAACGAATTACTGTTGAGCAATTGACTGAATTGAGCATAGTTATGAGAGTATATAGGTATGATCATGTATATAGGCATCACGTCCAAGACAAGTAGACCGACTCCTGCCTGCATCTACTACTATTACTCCACTCATCGACCGCTATCCAACATGCATCTAGAGTATTAAGTTAATGAAAACAGAGTAATGCCTTAAGCAAGGTGACATGATGTAGAGGAATAAATTCATGCAATATGATAAATACCCCATCTTATTATCCTTGATGGCAACAATACAATACATGCCTTGTGATAACACACAAGTATAGGGGATCGCAACAGTTTTCGAGGGTAGAGTATTCAACCTAAATTTATTGATTCGACACAAGGGGAGCCAAAGAATATTCTCAAGTATTAGCAGCTGAGTTGTCAATTCAACCACACCTGGAAACTTAATATCTGCAGCAAAGTGTTTAGTAGCAAAGTAATATGATAGTGGTGGTAACGGTAACAAAAGTAAAGACAACAAAAGTAATGTTTTTAGTATTTTGTAGTGATTGTAACAGTAGCAACCGAAAATTAAATAAGCGAGAACCCGTATATGGAAAGCTTGTAGGCACCGGATTAGTGATGGATAATTATGCCGGATGCGGTTCGTCATGTAACAGTTATAACATAGGGTGACATAGAACTAGCTCCAATTCATCAATAATATGTAGGCATGTATTCCGTATATAGTCAATGTGCTTATGGAAAAGAACTTGCATGACATCTTTTGTCGTACCCTCCCGTGGCAGCGGGGTCCTATTGGAAACTAAGGGATATTAAGGCCTCCTTTTAATAGAGAACCGGAACAATGCATTAACACATAGTGAATACATGAACTCCTCAAACTATGGTCATCACCGGGAGTGGTCCCGATTATTGTCACTTCGGGGTTGCCGGATCATAACACATAGTAGGTGACTATAGACTTGCAAGATAGGATCAAGAACACACATATATTCATGAAAACATAATAGGTTCAGATCTGAATTCATGGCACTCGGGCCCTAGTGACAAGCATTAAGCATAGCAAAGTCATAGCAACATCAATCTCAGAACATAGTGGATACTAGGGATCAAATCCTAACAAAACTAACTCGATTACATGATAAATCTCATCCAACCCATCACTGTCCAGCAAGCCTACGATGGAATTACTCACGCACGACGGTGAGCATCATGAAATTGGTGATGGAGGATGGTTGATGATGACGACGACGCCGAATCCCCCTCTCCGGAGCCCCGAACGGACTCCAGATCAGCCCTCCCGAGAGAGATTAGGGCTTGGCGGTGGCTCCGTATCGTAAAACGTGATGATTTCTTCTCTCTGATATTTTCTCCCCAAAAGCAAATATATAGAGTTGGAGTTGGCGTCGGAAGGTTTCCATGGGGCCCACGATGTAGGGGGGCGCGCCAGAGGGGGGGCGCCCCACCCTCGTGGACAGGTGTGGGCCCCCTGGTCTTCATCTTTGGCGGGGATTTTTTATTATTTATTCTAAGATATTCCGTGGAGTTTCAGGTCATTCCAAGAACTTTTGTTTTCTGCACATAAAACAACATCATGGCAATTCTGCTGAAAACAACGTCAGTACGGGTTAGTTCCATTCAAATCATACAAGTTAGAGTCCAAAACAAGGGCAAAAGTGTTTGGAAAAGTAGATATGACGGAGACGTATCAACTCCCCCAAGCTTAAACCCTTGCTTGTCCTCAAGCAATTCAGTTGACAAACTGAAAGAGAAAAAGAAAAACTTCTACAAACTTTGTTTGCTCTTGTTGTTGTACCTATGTCAAGCCAGCGTTCAGGTTTTCAGCAAAGATCATAACTAACCACATTTGCAATAACTCCTAGGTCTCATGTTTACTCATATCAATAACATAATCAGCTAGCAAGTCATAATAATAAATCTCGGATGACAACACTTTCTCAAAACAATCCTAATATGATATAACAAGATGGTATCTCGCTAGCCCTTTCTGAGACTGCAAAACATAAATGCAGAGCACCTTTAAAGATCAAGGACTGACTAGACATTGTAATTCATGGTAAAAGAGATCCAATCATAGTCATACCCGATATAAATTAACAGTAATGAATGCAAATGACAGCTGTGCTCTCCAGCTAGTGCTTTTTAATAAGAGGGTGATGACTCAACATAAAAGTAAATAGATAGGCCCTTCGCAGAGGGAAGCAGGGATTTGTAGAGGTGCCAGAGCTCGATTTTGAAATAGAGATAATTTATATTTTGAGCGGCATACTTTCATTGTCAACATAACAACTAAGAGATGACGATATCTTCCATGCTAAACAAATTATAGGCGGTTCCCAAACAGAATGGTAAAGTTTATACTCCCCCTCCTCCACAAGCATCAATCCATGGCTTGCTCGAAACAACGAGTGCCTCCAACATTCAACGCGTCCTATGGGGAGTTTTGTTTGCAATTATTTTGATTTAGTTTGCATAAAGCATGGGACTGGGCATCCCGGTGACCAGCCATTTTCTCGTGAGTGAGGAGCGGAGTCCACTCCTCTTGAGAATAACCCGCCTAACACGGAAGATAAGGGAAGCCCTAGTTGACATATGAGCTATTCGAGCATGCAAAATAGAATGTTTATTTGAAGGTTTAGAGTTTGGCACATACAAATTTACTTGGAACGGCAGGTAGATACCGCATATAGGAAGGTATGGTGGACTCATATGGAATAACTTTGGGGTTTAAGGGATTGGATGCACAAGTAGTATTCCCGCTTAGTACAAGTGAAGGCTAGCAAAAGACTGGGAAGCGACCAACTAGAGAGCAACAACAGTCATAAACATGCATTAAAAATAATAAACATTGAATACAAGCATGAGTAGGATATAATCCACCATGAACATAAATATCGTGAAGGCTATGTTGATTTGTTTCAATTACATGTGTGAACATGTGCCAAGTCAAGTCACTTAAATCATTCAAAGGAGGATACCACCCCATCATACCACATCACAACCATTTTAATAGCATGTTGACACGCAAGGTAAACCATTATAACTCGTAGCTAATCAAGCATGGCATAAGCAACTATGATCTCTAATTGTCATTGCAAACATGTTTATTCATAATAAGCTGAATCAGGAACGATGGACTCATCATATTTACAAAAACAAAAGAGGTCGAGTTCATACCAGCTTTTCCCATCTCAGTCAGTCCATCATATATCATCATAATTCCCTTTCACTTGCACGACCGAATAGTGTGAATAATAATAAGAGTGCACGTGCACTGGACTAAGCTGGAATCTGTGAGCATTCAATAAACAGGAGGAGACAAGGCAATATGGGCTCTTGGTTAAATCAACAATAATGCATATAAGAGCCACTTCAACAATTTAATCAAGGTCTTCTCCTACTGACCCCCAAAGAAAAGAAAAGAAATAAAACTATTTACACGGGAAAGCTCCCAACAAGCAAAAGAAGAACGGGAAATATTTTTGGGTTTTCCTTTTAATTATTACTACTACAGCAGGAAAAATAAACTACTACTAATTTTTTTGGTTTTTCTTAAGGTTTATTAAACACACAAGAAGAAAGCAGGAAAAAGGAAATAAACTAGCAGGGATATTACAGTGAAAAAGTATGAGCACCGACATCTAGCAATGAGTGTGTGTGAACATGAATGTAATGTCGGTGGGAAATACGTACTCCCCCAAGCTCAGGATTTTGGCCTAAGTTGGTCTATTGCCAGGGATAGGCTGGCGGATACCCGTAGGTGTAGCTAGGGTCATACTGCAACGCAGCGGCTATCGCCTCCTGAGGTGCAGCGTGGCGTCGAGCCGCCTCCGCTCTCCTCTCGTACTCATCTGCCTCCTCTCTGGTAATAATATATCTTCCTTTTGTCTGAGAATCAAAGAAGGCAGGAGCAGGAAGAGTAATATGGACAACATGCCGTTTGTTAAAGATTAGTCGATACTGGAGAGGTGGTTCAGTTCTCTCAACAAACTGGTGGGAAACCATAGAATCAAAGTCCAAATAAGTAGGGGGTAACTCCATATCACCCTCACGAATATCTATCTCAAGAAAATTAGCTAAGTGGGTTGCATAAATTCCTCCAAAGAAATCTCTGTTATGTCTATTATGATGCAACCTACGAGCTACAATGGCTCCCATATGATAAGATTGGTCTCCTAACACAGCACTTACGAGAATGCTTGAGATCGAGAGCACACATGTGACATGCTTCATCCTTAGCATTTATGCATCTACCTATGAAGAGAGCAAAATAATGTATAGCAGGAAAGTGAATGCTCCCTATAGTGGCTTGTGTTATATCTCTAGATTCCCCCATAGTTATTCTAGCAAGAAAGTCTCTAAATTCAGATTTAGGGGGATCCCTAACACTACCCCAAGATGGAAGTTTGCAAGCAAAAGTGAAATCCTCTAAGTCCATGGTATAAGATTTGTCATAAAGGTCGAACATGACTGAAGGAGAACTACGCGAAGATGAAAACTCAAACCTCCTCACAAATGAACTTGTGAGATCATGATACTGGGGGCATTTGTCAGCCTCAAAGTCCTCAAGACCGGCATTACACAAATATGCGTTAAATTCTTCTTTGATTCCCGCTTGATCCATGAAATTTTTTGAAGGCCATTCACAGGGCCTCACAAGAGCGTCCCTTGGTGGTCCCTCGTCAGCATCACGCATTGCAAGCCTGGGACCTTGCTTACTTGAAGAACCACCTTGGAACATCTTCCTAAACATATTGTTTCCTCTGAAAAATTTCTGAAATTTTTAGTAACTTCAAACAAAAGTGAACCAACTTCAATAAAATTGATAGCAACTACTCCTACAAGTGCCTGGAGCCTATATCAAGCATTAGAACTACTTGGAACCATATAAATTTGGCATGCAAGCTCAAGAACATGGTCAACTATGCAACACAAATTTGCAATGAACAAAGCACTAGAACAAAAACTAATTGGACCAATGGAGGAGTCACATACCAAGGAACAATCTCCCCAAGCAGTTTTGCGAGAGGTGCTTTGAGCAAGGAGATCGAAAATCACAGCAAAAGTGGCTGGAACTCGTGCTTGAGTTGGTTTTTCGGGTTTGTGTGAGGCAGAGGAAGAAGATGGGTGCAGGGATAAGTGGAGGAGGGCCACCGTGGGCCCATGAGGCAGGGGGCGCGCCCAGGGGGGTAGGGCGCGCCCTTCACCCTCGTGGCCAGGTGGAAGCTCCCCCCGCGGTAATTTTTGCACTAAAAATCCTCAAATATTCCCGAAAAAATCATATTAAATTGGCATGGCATTCTGAGGACTTTTGTTTTTGTGATATATTTATATTGCACGGATAAATCAGGAAACAGACAGAAAACATACTATTTTACTTTATTTCTACTAAATAACAGAAAATACAAAGAGGGTACCGAAGGTTGTGCTTCTAGTTTCATCCATCTCATGCTCATCAAAAGGAATCCACTAACAAGGTTGATCAGGTCTTGTTAACAAACTCATTCAGACTAACATGGAACCGGAGAAATTTCGAATAACACTAAGTTACCTCAACGGGGACATGGACATCCCCAATAATAAGTATATCATATTTCTTCTTGATAGTAGGGAGAGGAAATTCAAAACCTCCAAATATAATCGATGGAATTTTTCCAATAGAGTTGATACTATGAACTTGAGGTTGTTTCCTCGGAAAGTGTACCATGTGCTCATTACCATTAACATGAAAAGTGACATTGCCTTTGTTGCAGTCAATAACAGCCCCTGCAGTATTAATGAAAGGTCTTCCAAGAATAATAGACATACTATCATCCTTGGGAATATCAAGAATAACAAAGTCCATTAAAATAGTAACGTTTGCAACCAGAACAGGCACATCCTCACAAATACCGACAGGTATAGCAGTTGATTTATCAGCCATTTGGAAAGATATTTCAGTACGTGTCAACTTATTCAAGTCAAGTCTACGATATAAAGATAGAGGCATAACACTAACACCGGCTCCAAGATCACATAAAGCAGTTGTAACATAATTTCTCTTAATGGAGCATGGTATAGTAGGTACTCTTGGATCTCCAAGTTTCTTTGGTATTCCACCCTTAAAAGTATAATTAGCAAGCATGGTGGAAATTTCAGCTTCCGGTATCTTTCTTTTATTTGTAACAATATCTTTCATATATTTAGCATAAGGATTCATTTTGAGCATATCAGTCAATCGCATACGCAAAAAGATAGGTCTAATCATTTTAGCAAAGCGCTCAAAATCCTCATCATCCTTTTTCTTGGATGGTTTGGGAGGAAAAGGCATGGGTTTCTGAACCCATGGTTCCCTTTCTTTAGCATGTTTCCTAGCAACGAAGTCTCTTTTATCATAACGTTGATTCTTTGATTGTGGGTTATCAAGATCAACAGCAGGTTCAATTTCTACATCATTATCATTACTAGGTTGAGCATCATCATGAACATCATCATTAACATTTTCACTAGGTTCATGTTCATTACCAGATTGTGTTTCAAAGATCGGACATAGAGATATCATTTGGATTCTCGGTGGTTCAGCAATAGGTTCACTAGAAGTTTGCACAGTTCTATCATTTTCTTTTCTTCCTTTTAGAAGAACTAGGTACATCAATATTATTTCTCTGATAATCTTGCTCGATTCTCTTAGGGTGGCCTTCAGGATACAAAGGTTCCTGAGTCATTCTACCAGTTATAGTAGCCACTCTAACATCATAATCATTTTTCTTACTATTCATTTCATCAAGCACTTCTTTCTGAGCTTTAAGTACTTGTTCTACTTGAGTGGTAACCATAGAAGCATGTTTGCTAACAAGTTTAAGTTCACCTCTAATATTAGCCATATAATCACCCAAGCGTTTAATCATATAAGCATCCTATTTTAATTGTCTACCAAAATAAGCATTAAAATTATCTTGTTTAAACATAAAGTTATCAAACTCATCCAAGCACTGACTAGCAATTTTAGTAGGAGGGACTTCAGCTTTATCATATCTATAGAGAGAATTTACCTTTACTACATGTGTCGTGTTATCGGGATCAGGAGGTTCTTCAGTGAATAAAGAATTGAGATCATATACTTCTTCAACAGGCGGTAGATTAAGACCATGTATTTCTTCAATAAGAGGTAAATTCTTAATATCTTCATCTTTAATACCTTTTTCTTTCATAGATTTCTTTGCCTCTTGCATATCTTCAGGACTGAGAAATAGAACACCTCTCTTCTTCGGAGTTGGTTTAGGAATAGGCTCAGTAATTGGAGCAGGAGTTGGCTCAGGAGTTGGCTCAGGAGGTGCCCAATTATTTTCATTTGTCAACATATTATTCAATAAAATTTCAGCTTCATCCGTGTTCTTTCCTGAAAAGAGAACCAACACAACTATCCGTAATCTCTGGAAGCATCGGTTAGTCCATTATAAAAGATATCAAGTATTTCAGGTTTCTTAAGAGGATGATCAGCAAAGCATTAAGTAACTTGAGAAGCCTCCCCAAGCTTGTGGGAGACTCTCTTCTTTAATTTGCACGAAGTTGTATATTTCCCTCAAGGCAGCTTGTTTCTTATGAGCGGGGAAATATTTAGCAGAGAAGTAATAAATCATATCCTGGGGACTATGCACACAACCAGGATCAAGAGAATTAAACCATATCTTAGCATCACCCTTTAATGAGAACGGAAATATTTTGAGTATATAAAAGTAGCGCGATCTCTCATCATTAGTAAACTGGGCGGCTATATCATTTAACTTAGTAGGATGTGCCACAACAGTTTTAGATTCATAGCCATAAAAAGGATCAGATTCAACCAAAGTGATTATATCTGGATCAACAGAAAATTCATAATCCTTATTAGGAACACAAATAGGTGAGGTAGCAAAAGCAGGGTTAGGTTTCATTCTATCTCTAAGAGATTCTTTACTCCATTTAACTAACAGCCTCTTAAGTTCGTATCTATCCTGGCAGGCAAAAATAGCTGCAGAAGATTCCATATCAAAAAGATAACCCTCAGGAATAGCAGGGCATATCTTCATCATCACTTTCATCAATATTATCAGTTTCAATAGTTTCTCTCTCTCAAGACCTAGAAATTTGTTCATCAAGAAATTCACCAAGGGGCACAGTAGTATCAAGCATAGAAGTAGTTTCATCATAAGTATCATGCATAGCAGAAGTGGCATCATCCATAACATGCGACATATCGGAACGAATAGCAGAAGCAGGTTTAGGTGTCGCTAGCTTACTCGTAACAGAAGGTGAATCAAGTGCAGAGCTAGATGGCAATTCCTTACCTCCCCTCGTAGTTGAGGGATAAATTGTTGTCTTAGCGTCTTTCAAGTTCTTCATAATGTCTAACAGATATAAATCCCAAGTGACTCAAAGAATAGAGCTATGCTCCCCGGCAACGGCGCCAGAAAAAGGTCTTGATAACCCACAAGTATAGAGGATCGCAACAGTTTTCGAGGGTAGAGTATTCAACCCAAATTTATTGATTCGACACAAGGGGAGCCAAAAGAATATTCTCAAGTATTAGCAGCTGAGTTGTCAATTCAACCACACCTGGAAACTTAATATCTGCAGCAAAGTGTTTAGTAGCAAAGTAATATGATAGTGGTGGTAACGTTAACAAAAGTAAAGACATCAAAAGTAATGTTTTTGGTATTTTGTAGTGATTGTAACAGTAGCAACAGAAAAGTAAATAAGCGAGAACCAGTATATGGAAAGCTCGTAGGCACCGGATTAGTGATGGATAATTATGCCGGATGCGGTTTGTCATGTAACAGTTATAACATAGGGTGACAAAGAACTAGCTCCAATTCATCAATATAATGTAGGCATGTATTCCGTATATAGTCATACGTGCTTATGGAAAAGAACTTGCATGACATCTTTTGTCCTACCCTCCCGTGGCAGCGGGGTCCTACTGGAAACTAAGGGATATTAAGGCCTCCTTTTAATAAAGAACCGGAAAAAAGCATTAACACATAGTGAATACATGAACTCCTCAAACTATGGTCATCACTGGGAGTGGTCCCGATTATTGTCACTTCGGGGTTGCCGGATCATAACACATAGTAGGTGACTATAGACTTGCTAGATAGGATCAAGAACACACATATATTCATGAAAACATAATAGGTTCAGATTAGAATTTATGGCACTCGAGCCCTAGTGACAAGCATTAAGCATAGCAAAGTCATAGCAACATCAATCTCAGAACATAGTGGATACTAGGGATCAAACCCTAACAAAACTAACTCGATTACATGATAAATCTCATCCAACCCATCACCGTCCAGCAAGCCTATGATGGAATTACTCACGCACGACGGTGAGCATCATGAAATTGGTGATGTAGGATGGTTGATGATGACGATGGCGACGAATCCCCCTCTCTGGAGCCCCGAACCGACTCCAGATCAGCCCTCCCGAGAGAGATTAGGGTTTGGCGGCGGCTCCGTATTGTAAAACGCGATGATTTCTTCTCTCTGATTTTATTCTCCCCAAAAGCTAATATATAGAGTTGGAGTCGGCGTCGGAAGGTTTCTAGGGGGCCCACGTGGTAGGGGCGCGCCTGAGGGGGGGGGCGCCCCACCCTCGTGGACAGGGTGTGGGCCCTCTGGTCTTCATCTTTGGCGAGGTTTTTTTATTATTTATTCTAAGATATTCCGTGGAGTTTCAGGTCATTCCGAGAACTTTTGTTTTCTGCACATAAAACAACATCATGGAAATTCTGTTGAAAATAGCGTCAGTCCGGGTTAGTTCCATTCAAATCATACAAGTTAGAGTCCAAAACAAGGGCAAAAGTGTTTGGAAAAGTAGATACGACGGAGACATATCACCTTGCTGCCCCTACTGTCACTGGGAAAGGACACCGCAAGATTGAACCCAAAGCTAAACACTTCTCCCATTGCAAGAACTACCAATCTAGTTGGCCAAACCAAACGGATAATTCGAAGAGACTTGTAAAGATAACTCAATCATACATAAAATAATTCAAAAAATATTCAAATATTGCTCATAGATAATCTTGATCATAAACCCACAATTCATCGGTCTCAACAAACACACCACAAAAAGAAGATTACATCGAATAGATCTCCACAAGAGAGGGGGAGAACATTGTATTGAGATCAAAAAAGAGAGAAGAAGCCATCTAGCTACTAACTATGGACCCGAAGGTCTGAGGTAAACTACTCACACTTCATCGGAGAGGCTATGATGTTGATGTAGTAGCCTCCATGGTGGAATCCTTCCGGTGAACTCTAACAGGCCCCAAGATGGGATCTCGTGGATGAAAGTTGCAGCGGTGGAATTAGGTTTTGGCTCCGTGATTCGATCTCACGAAGTGCGTGAGGTATATATAGGAGGAAGAAGTACATCGATGGAGCCTCGAGGGCCCACGAGGTAGGGGCGCGCCCTAGGGGCGCCCACCTCGTGGCCGCCTCGAGCTTTCTTGACGGAGGGTCCAAGTCTCTGGGTCTTATCCGATGAGAAAATCACGTTCAAGATTTTATTCCGTTTGGACTCCGTTTGATATTCCGTTTCTTCAAACACTGAAATAGGCAAAAACAACAATTACAGGCTGGGCCTCCGGTTAATAGGTTAGTCCCAAAAGTAATATAAAAGTGGAAAATAAAGCCCAATATAGTCCAAAACAATAGATAATATAGCATGGAGCAATCAAAAATTATAGATACTTTGGAGACGTATTAGGCGCCGCTGACATCGATGCTTCGGTGGTATCTCAGGAGGTTCATCCTCGACTGGGTCCTTCTCCTCATCGCCGTCGCCTTCTTTAGGTGTGTCCACCATGTACACGTCGTACATGGAAGTGGCCGTCCAGCGTCTGGTGGACGGCGGGTTTTGGGCCTGCTTCTCTCCGGCATCGTCATCTATACCGTCGATGTCTTCCGAGGTGTAGTCGAGCATGTCGGTTAGATCCTCAACAGTGGCCATAAAGTGGGTGGTGGGCGGGAAGTAAAGTTCCCTATTTTCAGCCCCTAGTCCGGGCTGGGTGCAATTCGGAGGCGGTTCCTCTGTGTTGGCGAGGGACAACATTAAGTCCAGAGCCTCGTTTAAGAGCGAGGTTTGGGCGGGGACCGAAGTTCCCTGGCCGAACTTGTGCGACATGGACTTCGAGGGTTCGGCGCTAGTGTCCGGAGAAGAGCCCGGCTTTGTGATGACTTCCGGTGGCGCAGTTCTTTTCGGTTCTCCAGTGTTGAGCTCTATAGCCGCAGAGAGTCCGGCGGGCTCTAGACTCCCGTCTTCAGATTTGGCGGTGCGCTCCGGATCCAAGGCCAGAGTGGTGGTTGGAGCCGCGAACCCTTGGAAGATCAAGTCTCCTCGGATATCAGCAACATAGTTCATATTTCCAAAACCGATCTGATGACCAGGGGCGTAGCTGTCGATCTGCTCCAGGTGGCCAACCGAGTTGGCACGCAGTGCGAAGCCGTGGAATACAAAGATCTGGCCGGGGAGAAAAATCTCATTCCCGGTAGCTTTGTTGTAGATGATCGATGGAGCCATCAGGCCTTTCGATGACGGCACGATGGAAATCTCAATGAAAGCACCAATGTCGGTGTCAAAACCGGCAGATCTCAGTTAGGGGGTCCCGAACTGTGTGTCTAAGGATCGAAGGTAACAGGAGGCAGGGAACACGATGTTTACCCAGGTTCGGGCCCTCTTGATGGAGGTAATACCCTACTTCCTGCTTGATTGACTTTGATGAGTATAGGGGTTACAAGAGTTGATCTACCTCGAGATCGTAATGGCTAAACCCTAGATGTCTAGCCTATATGATTATGATTGCCTCTACTGACTAAACCCTCTGGTTTATATAGACACCGGAGGGGGCCAGGGTTGTACAAAGTCAGTTTACAGAGAAAGGAATCTTCATATCCGCACGCCAAGCTTGCCTTCCATGCCAAGGAGAGTCCCATCCGGACAAGGGGGAAAGCCTTCCATCTTGTATCTTCACGGCCCATGAGTCCGGCCCATAGCCCGGACGCTCAAGGACCTCGTAATCTAGGACTCCCTCAGTGACCGCCCTCAAGGGTCCCTTAGTGGAATCATGACATCTTGCATTGTGCGAGGGCGTGAGGAGATTACGGTGGCCCTAGTGGCTTCTTAGGGAGCATTATGCCTCTACACAGCTCCAAACAAAGATTAGCATCCGCAAGGGTGCGAACTTCGGGATACATCATTGTCTCCGCGTGCCTCGGTTATCTCTTACCTGAACCCTTTACTTATGCACTTTTACTTTGTGATAGCTATAGTGTTTCATGTTATATATCTTGCTATCACTTAGTTGTTTATCTTGCTTAGCATAAGTTGTTGGTGCACATAGGTGAGCCTAGTTCTCGTAGGTTTTGTGCTTGACAAATTAACCGCTATGTTTATTCCGCTTTTGTTCAAGCCTAAACCGTAATTATTTTAAAGCACCTATTCACCCCCCTCTAGGCAACATCCACAATCTTTGAGTTATGCTGCCCAAGTACCGTGTCTCCATTCCTGGTATAATACCCTTGAAAGTAGTGGTGCTCGGCTTGACTCTTGTCGGCTCAATATGCATTTTCTTGATGGTATCAACATACATCAAGTTGTGACTGCTGCCTCCATCCATTAGGACTCAGGTGAAGTTGGCTGCTGAATCCGGCATTTACTGCTCCTTCCTCACCATTGCTGCCATTTCCTCTGCTTTGGCGCTTGTTTTTAATACATTGAGGTTTGTCGTTGCCGTCGCTCGCCTCGGAAGTACCTGGGCCGCCTCGAAGGTTGTTTTGACGAGCAAGCCAGCTATCCTCTCCTGTGCAAAATTGAGTCATCAGGTGTGTGAGGGCGGCCATTGATTGAGGCTTTTCCTGTCCAAACTCTCTAGTGAGCCATTCATCCCAGATGCTATGCTTGAAAGATGTTATAGCCTCCTCATTCGGAAAATTAACTATTTGATTTTTCTTGGTCAAGATTCCAGAATTTTCTGGCTAACTCCACTGGCTCTTGCACGATATGAACGAGGTCGGACATAAGTGCCCTGAAAATTTGCTCGGAAGGCATCTTCGAGGTCCTCCTAATTGCCGATGGAGTTCTCGGGGAAGCTGTTGAGCTAATGTCGTGCCGATCCCCTAAGCTTCTCTGGCAAGTATTTAATGGCGTGGTGGTCATCACCTCGGGCCATGTGGATGTGCATGAGGAAGTCCTCAATCCATACCGCCGTGTCGGTGGTTCCACCATACTGTTCGATATTGATGGGTTTAAACACGCCTGAGAACTGGTGTTGCATCACCTTGTCTGTAAAGCACACAGGGTGAGCTGCTCCTCTGACCTGAGCTGCAACATGTCAAACATCGAATGTCATGGTAGTTCAATTACGTGTATATTCACGTGTGTTGCCGTATTTATCTAACCAAGCCAGATATCCCGCCTGTTCGGTGAGTGGGCGCCCATTTGATCTATCGATGGATCGGGAAGGGGCGGCCAACATTGGTGTTGATTCCTTCCACTAACCATACGTTTCCTAAGGCGGAAGTGGATCCTTACCATGAGGATGGGGTATTTCGGGAGTATTACGGTACCCACCGGCTGGCCCATCTCGGCCTCGATGAGGGTGGTTGAGTTTTTTGGCCCATTTAGGCCTTGACGGCGGGGTGTTGGTAACTTCTTCATCAAACTTAGAGGGTAACGCCTTACACGGATAATGTTGGTCATCTCCTACGGCTTGTTCCTCGACACTGAGGACCTCGGTCCATTTGTCATTCAGTCTGTCCTGTTCGGCTTGAAGCTGCTGGGACTTTTGCTTCATCTTCTTGGTTGTGCTAATCAACCACCGACGAAAAGCTTGAAGCCGAGGAGCATCTAGGGCTTCCTCGAGGATATCAAAATCATCAGGTCCGAGGTTTAGATCTTCCTCAGATTTTGGATAGTAGTCATGGTCCTTGGGATCATTGTCCACGGGACCATTAGTGGCATTATCGCCTGCATTCTGGCCTTGGTGGCGACTGGCACGGTGCCATCCTTGGGAGTATCTACCATGTAAACATCGTGGGTGGATGCAACCATCTCGTTGCCGATGTGACCGGTTATCAGGGGTGATGCCTGCTACTTGTGAGCTGCATTGGGATTTCCCTGAAGAGGAGAGGATGAAGAGTACAGTAGAGATAAATATTTCCCTTAGTTAAGAACCAAGGTTATCAATCCACTATGAGAACCACACAGAACCTCGTTAGCAGTACCTGCACACATAAAAGCAAATACTTGTACCCAACGCAAACAAAGGGGTTGTCAATCCCTTTGGCGGTTACTTGCAAGGATTAAATCTCGTAGTGGTAGGTAATATGATAAATTGCAAAACAAAATAAATAAAATGCAGCAAGGTATTTTGTGTTTTATATATGATAAAAGTAGACCCCGGGGCCATAGTTTTCACTAGAGGCTTCTCTCTCGAGCACATAACATACGGTGGGTGAACAAATTACTGTTGGGCAATTGATGTCGCTTGAACTACGTTGGTATTTCCCCAAAGAGGAAGAGATGATGCAGCACAACTACGGAAGGTATTTCCCTCAGTTATTAAACCAAGGTATCAATCCAATAGGAGAACCAAGCAACACTATGTAAACGGTACCTGCACACAAAGAACAAAAACTTGCAACCCAATGGTTATGAAGGGTTGTCAATCCCTCAAATGGGTAACGCTGCCGGAAGTTGTCTAGTTGACGGGATAAAAATTGTCTAGATTGGATAAATAGATCTCGATAAAGCGCGAAATAAAATAAGTAATAAAAAAGTGCAGCGAGGTATTTTTGGGTTTTATGATAATATAGATCTAAAAATAAAAGCAAATAAAAATAGATCTCGAGGCAAATATGATGGAGAATAGACCCCGAGGCTGTAGATTTCACTAGCGGCTTCTCTCGAGAAAAATAGCATACAGTAGGTAAACAAATTACTGTTGGGCAATTGATAGAACCTCAAATAATTATGACGATATCTAGGCAATGATCATTATATAGGCATCACGTCCAAGATTAGTAGACCGACTCCTGCCTGCATCTACTGGTATTACTCGACACATCGACCGCTATCCAGCATGCATCTAGTGTATTAAGTTCATGGAGAAACGGAGTAATGCATTAAGAATGATGACATGATGTAGACGAGATCTATTCATGTAGGAATAGCCCCCATCTTGTTATCCTTAATAGAAACGATACATGTGTGTCTTGCCGCCCCTTCTGTCACTGGGAAAGAACACCGCACGATCGAACCCATCATAAAGCATCTCTTCCCATGGCAAGAAAAATTGATCTAGTTGGCCTAACTAAACCAAAGATTCGAAGAAGAAATACGAGGCTATAAGTAATCATGCATATAAGAGATCAAAGAAGACTCAAATAATATTGATGGATGTAGATCTGATCATAAACTCAAAGTTCATCAGATCCCAACAAACACACCGCAAAAAAGAGTTACATCAAATAGATCTCCAAGAGACCATTGTATTGAGAACAAAAGAGAGAGAGAGAGGAAGCCATCTAGCTACTGCCTACGGACCCGTAGGTCTATGATGAACTACTCATGCATCATCGAGAGGCACCAATGAGGATGATGAACCCCTCCTGTGATGGTGTCTAGATTGGATCTGGTGGTTCTGGAACTTGCGACGGCTGGAATTGTTTTTCGTCGACTCCCCTAGGGTTTCTGGAATATTGGGGTATTTATAGGGCGAAGAGGCGGTGCGGGAGGCTACCGAGGTGGGCACAACCCACCAGGGCGCGCCTAGGCCCCCAGGCACGCCCAGGTGGGTTGTGCCCCCCTCGGGGCACCCCTTTGGTACTTCTTTGGCCCATGTTGTTCCTTCTGGTCCATAAAAATTCTCCAAAAAGTTCCGCTGCGTTTGGACTCCATTTCGTACTGATATTCTGCGAAGTAAAAAACATGCAAAAAGACAACAACTAGCACTGGGCACTATGTCAATAGGTTAGTCCCAAAAAATGATATAAAGTTGCTATAAAATGATTGTAAAACATCCAAGAATGATAATATAATAGCATGGTACAAGCAAAAATTATAGATACGTTGGAGACGTATCAGTATCCCCAAGCTTAATTCCTACTCATCCTCGAGTAGGTAGAATGATAAAAACAAAAATTTTTATGTGGAATGCTGCCTAACATGTTCATCACATATTCTTTTCTTTTGTAGCATGGAAATTGGTCTTTTATATGGTTCAAAGCAATAATCTAGTTTTGGCATGAAGATTTCAATACTCAAGCATATCAACAGGCAACCATGTCTTCCAAAATATCAACACTAAATAAAGTTATCCCTAGACCATCATGCTCAATCATTGATCCATTCATGAAACACACTCGCATATTAGCTACATCCAATGCTCAAGTACGATCATAGTGCCCCTTAGTTGGTGCTTTATAAGAGAAGATGGAGACTCAAATAAAAATAAAGATTGCATAAAGTAAATAGATAGGCCCTTCGTAGAGGGAAGTAGGGATTTGTAGAGGTGCCCGAGCTCAAAGCGAAAAAGTGAGAGATAAAATATTTTGTGTGGCATGCTTTTCCCATCAACGAAAACGATCGAGTAGTTCCTTATACTTTCCATGCTAGATACATCATAGGCGATTCCCAAACAAAAAATAAAGTTTATTCCTTTCCCACCGTTCTTTCACATTCCATGGCTAGCCGTATCCACGGGTACCGTCCATACCAATACTTTCTAAGGAATTTATTATTTGACAACATAAAGTAAATTTCTTTTCATTTCGGGACTGGGCATCCCTAATACCTTTGCCATACTCTTGTGCAATCACTACTGCAGGATGCTGCTAATGCGACACTGCGATCATAGATCCTTTGATGAAACTGTGTGCGATGCATTAATCGCAAACATGATGTAAAAAACCGTCAAAAAAGATGCAAAACATTTGCGATGGCGGAGACATCAAACACGGTTCAGATTTTAGTTACGTGTGCGATGATGGGCATACGGTTGATCCAGCAGAACTATTTGCGATGAGGCAGAACAAGAGAAACGGGCAGCCATATCAATGTGTGTGCAATATACGACATACAATTCGCTTCGATGAACTATGTGCTATTAGGAAATGCAACAGAAACTGTCAGCCAGATCAAGGTGTGTGTGATATACGGCATACGGTTCACTCGGACAAACTATTTTTGATTAGGGAAGAGAACATAAACGGTTCAACTTAACAAGATGTGTGTGATATGCGGCATTTGCGATGAGCCAAAAGAACACAAACGATTCATGTAAACAAGATGTGTGTGATACGCAGCAAACAGGCCACTCGGATGAACTGTTTGCGATGAGAAATGATAATACAGCCGGTTACTATAGTAAGTTCGTGTGCGATTCTGTTCGTACAAAAAACTTTGAAAAATGCAAACTAGTTGCTTGCGGTGGCTAGGAGTATCGCACACGATGCGTCTGCGAGTACTCGTGTGCGATGATTAGTAAGTTACACATAATGAACGGCCGCAAGGGTGATATGCTGATCATGGAGTCCGAGAAGTCCGTCGTCGGAAGGCCGCCGTCTTAGCCTTTTAGACTATATTTTATTATAATTGTATGTATAAGTAGGTCGTGAGTGTTCTGGGCCTTACCGCATGTGGAATTTTAAATTATCCTGAATATGTAAGACAATTATTAACCGTTGCCATTGTAATTTTGCCTCAACAGCAAACAGAGCACGTGTAGGGACGCCAGAGCGGAGCGCGCCGCGGCCGCCTCAATGGCGAGCAAAACACGCAGATGGACGCGAGCAGAGCGCGCCGCGTCCGCCTCAACGGTGAGCAACCACGTGGCCAACCTTCTGGCACCCCGTGGGAGACACGACGACGCATCCGTAGGACACGATGGTGATATCATGACCGTGTGTGATAGTGGGCAGACACGTACACGTACATCCAAGAACAAGGGCCCACGTTTCGGGCTTCCGATGCGTGGCACATGGTTGATCCAAAAGAACTGTTTGCGATGAGATAGAACAACAGAAACGAGGCTTTGTAGACCCAGAACCATCAATAAATTTTGACTTTGTTTCTCGTCACATTGCAGATTACAACACAATAAGTAATTGCAAATATGTTCACACAGATCAAACTAATATGTGTTCACACCAATCAAACTAATATGTGTTCACACTTAGCACCGGGCTATAAAAACTACCCACTCGAAAATTACTTCACAGTTCCTCTCCTCATCACCCACAAAACTGGTATTTCGTGTCAAGTCGTTCCACCATGATCGGTAGGAGGAGTTTCGGGTGGACATATAACCAGGCAGCAAAGACCAAGGCTGCGAAAGCACTAGAGAGGTCCCGTCGCGAAGCGAAAGCCGTAGAAGAGATGTCCCGGCACGCCGCGGAGCCCTCGAACAAGCTCTCACGGGCACGCGAGGGCTCTCACAAGCGCACTTGCCGCATCGGCGATAGCGACGAGCTGGCGTTGCTGAAGTCCTTGGCCGGTGACAACGATATTCTCACTGGCCTCATTAAGCAGTAGGAGCTAGTCGACGGCTTGATGAAGCTGCTCGAGATCAGTGATGCTTCGGTTGACATGCGACCGGCCTCGTCGAGCAACTCATGGGTGACAATGCGAAGCTCCTCAAGGTGCTCGCCGAGAAGGAGGAGGAGGCCGCTGGCTAGAAGATGTTGCATGAGTAGAGCAGTGCCTCGGGGATGACGCTGACAGCGGTTGTCGAGGAACTGATGGGTGACTTGAGGAAGCTCCGGATCGAGCGCGAGTAGGAGGTGGAGGAATCCATGGCTGCTTTCAAGCAAAGTCATGGGAATTGAAGAAGGAGCTGGAGGATGTTGTCGCCCGGCGATCCATCAACGAGTAGAGACAGTAGCGACTCAGATCATTGTCTGCGATTTCCTTCTTGTCTTGCCCTTGTGTCTTCCTGGATTTGCCGCATGTGGCATTTTAAATTATCCGAAATATGTACGACAATTATTATCTGTGCCATTGTAAATTTGTCATCGTATTATCCTTTGCCATTTTATTTGTCGTCGTATTATCCGTTGACATATGTGGCAATTTGAATTAGTCCAGAATACGAGTTGAGAACACGAACAAAGCAAATGCTGCCTTGGGATCACAAGCAAACACCCTCCGTCCAGGTGCTTTAGTTAACCCATCAATGGAGAATTTGTGAGCGAGGTGGGTGGCTACCGGTGGATGGAGGTCAAAGAGCTCGCTTCCCGGTGAGCATGGGCGGCCTTGCTTCTTGCACGTATCCCCTCGAGCCTGCGAGGTGGACATGATGCACGCGTCCCGTCGAGCCTGTGCGGCGGACAGCTCGCACGCGTCCCGTCGAGCCTGCACGGCAGACTTCTCACGCTCGTCCCGTATAATCAAACAACTGCACGCACGCCACCTGAAAGGATCGAGAAGAGGTGTCTAGAGGGGGGTGATTAGACACTCAAAAAGGAAAGGTTGCAGTTTTTAAATTCTTCAAGTCGAGGTGGAGTTTTAGCACAAGTTCAAGCATTCACAATACATTTCAAGCAAGCATGGCAAGAGTATATGAGCAGCGGAAAGTAAAGCATGCAAGTTGCAAGAAAGTAAAGAGATGGGATTGGAGTGTGCAAACGCAATTGGAGACACGAAGATTTTTGGCATGGTTTCGATAGGTGGTGCTGTCCTACATCCACATTGGTGGAGACTTCAACCCACGAAGGGTAACGGTTGCGCGAGTCCACGGAGGGCTCCACCCACGAAGGGTCCACGAAGAAGCAACCTTGTCTATCCCACCATGGCCATTCCCCACGAAGGACTTTCTCACTTGGTTAGATTGTCACGAAGTAGGCGATCTCCTTGCCCTTACAAACTCCTTGGTTCAACTTCACAATCTTGACGGAGGCTCCCAAGTGAAACCTAACCAATCTAGGAGACACCACTCTCCAAAAGGCAATAGATGGTGTGTTGATGATGAACTCCTTGCTCTTGTGCTTCAAATGATAGTATCCCCAACACTCAACTCTCTCTCACAGATTTGGCTATGGTGGAAAGATGATTTGAGTGGAAAGCAACTTGGGGAAGGCTAGAGATCAAGATTCTTGTGGTTGGATTGGAATGTCTTGGTCACAACACATGGGTAGGTGGTTCTCTCTCAGAAAATGAGTAATGGAAGTGCAGGCACGTTCTGATGGATCTCTCTTGAATAGAGATGGGGGTGGAGGGGTATATATAGCCTCCACACAAAATTGAACCGTTACACACATTTGACCCAACTCAGTCAGACCGAATAGTTGAACTCGGTGAGACCAATTCAGTTCAAAATGTGAACGTTAGGATTTCCGGTGGGACCGACACGATCAACTCGGTGAGACCGATGTGCTAGGGTTAGGGCAGAACCTCATCTCGATGTGACCGATTGCGTGAACTCGGTGGGACCGATTTCAGCAACAAGCAAACAGAGAGTTGGTCAGACAAACTCGGTGGATACCGATGGCACATTCCGGTGAGACCAAAATAATTGCAACAGGCAACAGAGAGTTTGTAAGGCCATCTCAGTGAGACCGAGATCCTATCGGTGATACCAAATTGATTAGGGTTTCTGGAAGTGGCTATGTCAAAGGAACTCGGTGGCGCCGGATAGATCAAATCGGTGGGGCCGAGTTTGACTTTAGGTTTAGGACTTGAGAAAGTGGTTGAGGGCTTTGGAGCATATCACTAAGCACTTTGAGCAAGTAGACCATTAAGTAACATCTCATCCCCTTTTAATAGTATTGGCTTTTCCTATGGACTCAATGTGATCTTGGATCACTTTAAATAGAAATGAAGAGTCTTGAGCTTTTGCCAATATTTGTCCTTAGCATTTTGAAGGGGTTCCACATCCTCTTGTCCATGCCACGCCTTTTTTGAACTTTCTGAAATACACTATATGAAAATATTAGTCCAACATGAGATATGTTGAAATTAATTACCAAAATCACCCAGGGAGCACTTGCACTTTCAATCTCCCCCTTTTTTGTAATTGATGACAACATACATCAAAGCTTCAGATAAAGATATGAAGAGTAACAGGTAAAGCTTCGGAAAGACATGTAACATGCATTGGCTCCCCCTACATGTATGCAATCATGTAAAGATGGAATATAAAAGCATGTGAATGCATAGGCATGTTAGAGCAAGCAATAATCTACATGTATCTTGGCTATATGCATCAGAGTAAAAGATGTAGATAAATTAAGTGTACCTTTATGTTCATGAGTCCTCCTCGCAAACAATAGGTACATCAGCAAGAGATCATCAGGTACATGAGTGTGATCCATATACTTACCTTGTGGTCTTGAGTTGGCTTTGGAGGAGGTGAACTTGAGAAAACATGGTTAGATAACACAAGGACACTATTAGACAAATAAAGTCCAGGAAACCACAAAAGTACCAAGACTAGGATGACATGTAGAGACTGAGTACTTAGTACTCTATTTGGATATAGACATGTCCCCAAAGATTAAAGATATGCAAAGAATTCCAAAGATTTTCTTCCCTTTGATATGAACTCTTACTCCCCCTGAATCTGATATTGGATAATGGGAGAAGATAGGGTAAGAGAAAATCAGAGCAAAGCAATCATAACATACACTAACATTAACATGTCTTTCCCCTCTTAAAGACATCTGACTTCTCTCCTTTATTGTTAATAAGCATCTGGAGAACCTAAGATGTGCTTTTCCTCCCATGTGATAAGCTTTTATGTGCTCTTTCTCCCCCTTTGACATCAATTTCCAAGAAGGGGTCTTCTGGAGCATGAGTCAAATAGGTTTAGTCCTTGAGTCACATTACAAACCAGCATGTGATTTAAGATGCTAGTAGAGGATAAGAATCATCGAGTGGAGCTGGAGAAGAAATGACATTTGTAATGGCAAAATGTTTTCTCAGTAGTGAAATTGGTACCATCGGTTCTTACTCATTGGTAACACCGAGTTGGCAGTGCCATGGATGATGCATATCGGTCAGACCAGGTTCGTCCTTGTCGGTTGTACTGATGAACAATCTACAATGTATTATTGCAGTTCGGTCTAGCCGATAGGCAGAAATCGGTGAGGCCGAGTTCAATACTGAGGAAATTTTTTGTCACCTCAGCTCTCTTGGAAAATAAGATCTCACAAAGATTTGCAAGGAATTAACTAAAGGATTTGCAATGAATTAGATGCAGAGAATGCAGAGAATAACATACTAAAAGAAAAGAGATCTAGATGAAGTTTTTATTGATAAGGGGAACAACTAAGAAACTCAGGCAAGAACACAAGGAAACACTAGAGAACTTCATCTAGAATGGGTCGGCGACAAAGTCACCTATGTTAAAGTATATTGACTGAGGAGTCAAGTGATAACACTTGATCATAGGTCATACTCATTGTTTAAGCTCAAAATGGGGTTTCCATTTTTTGTTTAAGCATTTTGATGTATTCTCATCTTGTTGAGCTGCTTTGACCCATGACTTGGGGTAAAGCTTCTCTAAGATGGAATAACATACCTTGGGTGGTGGTGTTGATCTTGATCATGTAGTCGAACTTGTGTTGGATGCTTAAGGTTGATGTAGTTCATCAAGAGTTGGGAGCACCGCCTGTAGTTTGTGTTTATCTACCTACATGGGTTAGTTTTGCACGGAAGAGTACTTGTGTATCCAAAATGACTATCATGAAATTTGATATCAAATGAAATTTGATATAATGAAATTGTCAAAGGATATGTTGGAAGTATTTATGCTTCCTTGTCTTCAACCACCATATTGTAGAGACTTGGTGATGTAGAGATTGCTCAAGATGTGAGTGAGTTGCAATCTCATAGATTTGGGCTCATCCAAGTACCTACAAGGGTTAGATAACATGCAAGGGTACAAGTATAGATCCAAGACATATGATCATCATCATAAGAGAAATATCAAGGATTAGTCAAGGGCTCATGCCTTGCATGTATCCAAAAAGGAGTTTCTACTCCAAGTTTGAGGCATCAACGATGTTCAATTCACCTCTCAAATGGAGAAATACTTTCTCATCAAGTGGTTTGGTGAATATATCCGCCAATTGCTTATCGATACGAACATGCTTAATATTGATGTCTCCTTTAGCAACATGATCTTGAATGAAATGATGACGAACTTCAATATGCTTAGTTCGAGAATGTTGCAGAATTGTGAGGAATCTTAATAGCCCTTTCATTATCACAAAGCAATGGAACATGTTTCACATATATCCCATAATCCTAAATAGTTTGGGTCATCCAAAGTAATTGAACACAACATGTACCGGCGGCAATGTATTCCGCTTCAGCCGTAGATAAGGATACCGAGTTTTGTTTCTTGGAGGACCAAGACACAAGAGATCTACCAAGAAATTGACAAGTACCCGAAGTGGACTTTCTATCAACCTTGTCACCGGCATAGTCCGAGTCGGATTAGCCAACAAGTTCAAAACAAGACCTCTTAGTATACCAAATGCCAAAATTTGGTGTATGAATTAAGTATCTCACTATCCTTTTCACAGCCTTAAGATGGCATTCTTTAGGGGCCACTTAATATCATGCACAGATGCACACACTTAGCCTAATATCGGGACGAGAGGCACATAGATATAACAATGAACCAATCATAGAGCGGTAAACCTTTTGGTCAACCGGTTTGCCATCCTTAGTCAAGTCAAGACGTCCACTAGTAGGCATGGGTGTTTTCATACCTTTGCTTTCTTGCATGTTGAACTTCTTGAATAAGTCCTTGGTATACTTTGTTTGGGAAACAAAGGTACCCTCCTTAGTTTGCTTGATTTGCAAACCAAGAAAGAACTTGAGTTCACTCATCATAGACATCTCAAACTTCTCCGACATTAGCCTTCCAAACTTTTCACTAAAATGAGGGTTAGTCGAACCAAATATGATATCATCCACATAGATTTGGCACATAAATAATTCACCATTAACCCTTTTAGTAAAAAGTGTAGAATCAATTTTTCCAATCTCAAAGCCTTTTTCAATAAGGAACTTAGTTAAGCATTTATACCACGCTCTAGGAGCTTGTTTAAGACCATAAAGAGCTTTGTGAAGTTTGTAAACATGATCAAGTTTCTTGGGATTAACAAAGCCGGGAGGTTGTTTTACATAAACTTCCTCACCAATTTCACCATTTAGAAAAGCACTTTTAATGTCCATTTGGTATAATGTGATATGGTGATTGGCATAAGCAAGTAAGATGCGTATGGATTCAAGTCTAGCAACGGGGGCATATGTCTCACCATAGTCCATACATTCGACTTGAGTGTAGCCTTGGGCGACGAGACGGGCCTTATTGCGTACAACTTGTCCATCTTCATCTTGCTTATTCGAAAACACCCATTTGGTTCCAATGACATTTTGGTTATCATCCGGCTTTTCTACCAATGTCCAAACTTGATTCCTCTCGAAATTGTGTAGCTCTTCATACATGGCGTTCACCCAATCCGGATTATCAAAAGCTTCTTCAACCTTCATAGGTTTAATACTAGAAATGAATGAATAGTGTTCACAAAAGTTAGCCAAACGAGTTTTAGAGCGAGTAATTCTCCTGGTTTGAATATCATCAAAAATTTGTTCGATGGGATGATCTCTTGAGACTCTTGCTCTAACTCGTGAGAGCTTTTGTTTGGGTCGGGGTGGAACATCTTCTTCATTGTCTTGTTCTTCCTCTTATCCTTCTTCATTGTTGTCGGTGTTGTTGTTCTCTTATGGAGGTGGAGAGGGAGGTCGATGAGATGCATCTTGTTGTACATCCTCGTTTCCTTCATCTTGACGTGTTCCACTTGTGGATGCCTCCAAGTCAACTTGTGGTTCACCTTGGTGTGAAGTTGAGGCTTCCACTTGAACGGACGAGGTAGTCTCCTTCACCTCTGTTGGGCGAATCTTGCCAATAGACAAGTCTTGGATGGATTCCGAAGGGTCTTTGTCTCCTACATCAATTGGCAATTGCTCTACTTGTGAGCTGTCAGATTCATCAAACTTCACATCTACCGTCTCTTCAACCTTTCGGGTGAAATTGTTGTAGACACAGTAAGTGTGAGAGTTTGAGCCATAACCGAGTAGGAAACCTTCATAAGATTTAGGAGCAAATTTCAAACGACGATGCTTATCAAGAATGTAGCACTTTGAGCCAAATACTCGAAAGTATCCAATTTGGGGTTTGTTACTGGTGAGGAGCTCGTATGCCGTCTTGCCGAGTAGCTTGTGTAGATATAGACGATTAGTTGCATGACAAGCTGTCTCAACCGCTTCTGCCCAAAAGTGTTTTGGCGTCTTGTATTCATCAAGCATCGTTCTTGCCATCTCAATGAGTGTCCGATTCTTCCTCTCAACAACTCCATTTGGTCGAGGTGTGTACGTAGCCGAGAACTCATGTGAAATCCCTTCTTTGTCAAGAAAGGTATCCACATTGGCGTTCTTGAACTCCGTTCCGTTGTCGCTCCGAAACTTCTTGATCTTCACTTCAAATTGATTTTGGGCCTTCCTGGCGAAGTTGTTGAAGATCTTTTGGACCTGCGATTTATCATCAAGAAAGAACACCCACGTAAATCTTAAAAAATCATCAACAATGACCAATCCGAACGAGTTACCACAGAGACTCTTGTAAGCATTGGGACCAAAAAGATCCATATGTAGTAGCTCGAGCGGGCTTCTCGTGGTCATAATGTTTTTCACGGGATGCCTTCCTCCAACTTGTTTTCCTGCTTGACAAGCACTGCAAAGTGTATCCTTATCAAATATAACATCTTTAACACCAAGGATATGATCACCTTTAATAAGCTTATCAAGATTTCGCATGCCCACGTGACCTAACCTTCTATGCCACAACCAACCTTTAGAAATTTAGCAATTAAGCAAGTTCTATGTTGAGCCTTTTTAGTGAAATCAACAATGTATAGATCACCTCTACGTATACCGGTAAAGACCATATTATGATTATCTCTTTAAAACACTTGACAATCTACTTCAGTAAATAGGACGTTGAAACTGAAATCGGCCAGTCTAGATACGGAAAGTAAATTATAGCCAAGAGACTCAACGAGCATAACATTTTGGATGGACTGTCATGTGAGATGGCCACCTTACCAAGGCTAACCATCTTACCCTTTGAGTTATCACCAAAAGTGACATACTTTCAAGGGCCGTTGTTTTCAGCAAGCTCACGGAACATATCCTTGTCTTCGGTCATGTGATCGGTACATCCACTATCAAGAACCCATTCCTTTCCTCCGGCCATGTAGCCACAAAGCTTATCCATAAGAACAAAGTGTAACATAGACTCATCGAGATAAAAGTCACTATCGTCATCCTCATCACAATATCCATGTTCAACATCGTCTTGTGATTGATCATCACCTAGAGAGAGTGATTCATTAGATTTATGATCATGACAATGTGCATCTTTATGAATTCTAATGACTTGAGAGATGATGCTACTAAAGACTCCAACATCTCCTTTGGCACGCATGAGGTCATGAAGCTCAAATAGACAATCATCGAATTTAGGATCACTAGGTTCCATTTCATGAAAAGCAATGGACTTTTGAAGAATCTCATCTAGATTTTTCAAGGAATAGTTTGGAAAACGTTCCTCAAGAAATCTCCATATGGTGTAAGCACATTCAAGAGTAGGCAAGCAAACAATCAAGTTTCTAGGCAATCCTCTAATGATAAGATTAATAGCTCTAAGATTTCGGATTATCTCAAGAGACTCATCGGGGGTAGGATGCAAGGGATCAATAAGGGGCGCACAAGGGCTAGTAATATACTTGTTCAAGTGATATTCATTGAAAAACTCAAGCATCTCATTTTTCCAAGCACTATAGAACTCTCCATCAAGCATAGGCACTCTACGTCTAAAACTCCCCATCGTAGACTCATCCATCTTCCTCCAATGTTAATTAAACCAAAGCTATGGTGGAGTTTTAAATTGAAAGGATCGAGAAAAGGTGTCTAGAGGGGGGGTGATTAGACACTCAACAAGGAAAGGTAGCAACTTTTAAATTCTTCAAGTTGAGGTGGAGTTTTAGCACAAGTTCAAGCAATCACAATACATTTCAAGCAAGCATGGCAAGAGTATATGAGCAGCGGAAAGTAAAGCATGCAAGTTGCAAGAAAGTAAAGGGATGTGATTGGAGTGTGCAAACGCAATTGGAGACATGGAGATTTTTGGCGTGGTTATGATAGGTGGTGCTATCATACATCCACATTGGTGGAGACTTCAACCCACGAAGGGTAATGGTTGCGCGAGTCCACGGAGGGCTCCACCCCATGAAGGGTCCATGAAGAAGCAAGCTTGACTGTCCCACCATGGCCATCGCCCATGAAGGACTTTCCTCACTTGGGTAGATCTTTACGAAGTAGGCGATCTCCTTGCCCTTACAAACTCCTTGGTTCAACTCCACAATCTTGACGGGGGCTCCCAAGTGACACCTAACCAATCTAGGAGACACCACTCTCCAAAAGGTAATAGATGGTGTGTTGATGATGAACTCCTTGCTCTTGTGCTTCAAACGATAGTCTCCCCAACACTCAACTCTCTCTCACAGATTTTGGCTATGGTGGAAAGATGATTTGAGTGGAAAGCAACTTGGGGACGGCTAGAGATCAAGATTCTTGTGGTTGGATTGGAATGTCTTGGTCTCAACACATGAGTAGGTGGTTCTGTCTCAGAACATGAGTAGTGGAAGTGTAGGCACGTTCTGATGGCTCTCTCTTGAATAGAGAAGGGGGTGGAGGGGTATATATAGCCTCCACACAAAATCTAACCGTTACACACATTTGACCCAACTCAGTCAGACCGAATAGGTGAACTCGGTGAGACCGATTCAGTTCAAAATGTGAACGTTAGGATTTCCGGTGGGACCGACATGATCAACTCGGTGAGACCGATGTGCTAGGGTTAAGGCAGAACCTCATCTCGGTGGGACTGATTTCAGCAAGAAGCAAACAGAGAGTTGGTCAGACAATCTCGATGAGACCGATGGCACATTCCGGTGAGACCGCTTTCAGCAATAAGCAAACAGAGAGTTGGTCAGACAAACTCGGCGAGATCGATGGCACATTCCGGTGAGACCAAAATAATTGCAACATGCAACAGAGAGTTTGCAAGGCCATCTCGATGAGACCGAGATCCTATCGGTGATACCGAATTGATTAGGGTTTCTGGCAGTGGCTATGTCAAAGGAACTCGGTGGCGCCGAATAGATCAAATAGGTGGGGCCGAGTTTGACTTTAGGTTTAGGACATATTTGGAATTGAGAAAGTGTGGTTGTGGGCTTTGGAGCATATCACTAAGCACTTTGAGCAAGTAGACCATTAAACAACACCTCATCCCCTTTTAATTGTATTGGCTTTTCCTATGGGCTCAATGTGATCTTGGTTCACTTAAAATAGAAATGAAGAGTCTTGAGCTTTTTCCAATATTTGTCTTTAGCATTTTGAAGGGGTTCCACATCCTCTTGTCCATGCCACGCCTTTGTTGAACTTTCTGAAATACACTAGATGGAAATATTAGTCCAACAAGAGATATGTTGACATTAATTACCGAAATCACCTAGGGAGCACTTGCGCTTTCACCACCGAGTATGGTTAAATTTTGACACGGTTCATGTAATACAACCATTTACGATATTAACATGTCATCTATTTGTTTCAAAAAGGACTTCGTTGGCTATTAATGTGTGCGCCTTGTCTCAAACTGGACGATTTTTTCAGCACAACATATATGTGCCATGTCATGAAACCATGCCAAGTTTCATGTTTTTTGTGTGAGTTTTCGATTTACTGGGATCTAAAAACCGAGATTCTCAATGTTTCAGGACGATGAGAAGTTTGTAATTCATTCCCATTCCTCAAATTAGACCTAAACATGCACCCAATGACACATGTACGATTTCCCACCCATTTTGCTTCACTGGAGCATGTGCTTGTAGTTCAGATTTGAATTATGGACTACATTAAATGCCTAGAAAACTTATTTAATATATAAAATGGCCAAACGAACCCTGAACAATTTCAAATTTCAACACGACACTCCTGTTATTCTATGTTGCTTGTAGAAAACAAATTTCAAGGCGAGAAGAGGCAGCGATTATCGTTTTGGCCACAAGAGGGGCATGTTTCCCTATGGAAACCATGAGGGTTGTGAAAAGCTTCGGTTTGTAAGAGGCTTGTAATATAGCTTCGCCCAAATTGGACAATTATATGTACCATGTAGTGACACCATACCAAGTTTCATGATTTCTTGCTGAGTTTTGGATTTACAGAGATTTAAAAACCAAGATTCGCAATGTTTGTGGCCAAGCCAGGATGACAGGACGGTTGAATTCATTCCCATTCATTCCATGGGACCTAAACATGCACCCCAAAGACACATGTACATTTTTTCTAGACATTTTGGTGCACTGGAGCATGTATTTGTAGTTTGGATTTGAATATGGACATTAAATGCCTAGAAAACTCAATTAATGAATAAAAAAGGTCAAATGAACCCTGAATAACTTCAAAGTTCAGCGTGAATCTCCCATTGTTCCGTGTTGTGTGTAGAAGAAAATACAAGGCTAGAAGAGGGAGCGATTATTGTTTCGCCTACAAGGGGACACATTTCCCTATTGAAACCACGAGGGTTCTTGCAACCGGCTCCGGTTTGTAATAAAGCTTGGCCCAAATTGGATATGTTTTTAGCACGACATATATGTGCCATGACATGACACCATGCCACCTTTGATGACTTTCTGGTGAGTTTTGGATTTATGGGGATTAAAACCGAGATTCCAAATGTTTGAGGACGAGCCAGGACGCCAGTACAGTTGTAATTCATTCCCATTCCTGGCATGGGACCTAAACATGCACCCAAGGACACATGTATAATTTTTCTAGCCATTTTGGTGAACTGGAGTATGTATTTGTAGTTCAGATTTGAATTCTGGACATTAAATGCATAGGAAACTCAATTAGTGTATAAAAAGGCCAAATGAACTCTGAATAATTTTAAATTTCAGCATGGATATCCTGTCGTTACATGTTGCCCGTAGAAGAAAATACAAGGCGAAAAGCGACAGTGATTACGTTTTGCCACAAGGGGAACACATTTCCCTATCGGAACCACGAGGCTTCTTTGAGTAAAGCTCCGGTTTCTAAGAGGTTTGTAATAAAGCTTGGCCCAAATTGGACAATGTTTTTACCACGACATATATGTGCCATGATGTGACACCATGACAACTTTCATGACTTTCTGGTGAGTTTAGGATTTACGGGGATTTAAAAACCGAGATTCCAAATGTTTGACGATGAGCCAGGACGCTGATACGGTTGTAATTCATTCCCATTCCTAGCACGGGACCCAAACATGCACCCAAGGACATATGTATAATTTTTCTAGCCATTTTGGTGAACTAGAGCATGTATTTGAAGTTCAGATTTGAATTATGGACATTAAATGCCTAGGAAACTCAATTAGTGTATAAAATGGCCAAACGAACCCTGAATAAGTTTAAATTTTAGCACGGATATCTTGTTGTTCCATGTTGCCCGTAGAAGAAAATACAAGGCAAAAATAGCAGCGATTATGTTTCGCCACAAGGGGAACACGTTTCCCTATCGGAACCACGAGGCTTCTTTGAGAGAAGCTCCGGTTTGTAATAAAGCTTGGCCCAAATTGGAGAATGTTTTTACCACGACATATATGTGCCGTGACGTGACACAATGCCAACTTTCATGACTTTCTGGTGAGTTTAGGATTTACGGGGATTTAAAAACCGAGATTCCAAATGTTTGAGGACGAGCCAGGACGCCGGTACGGTTGTAATTCGTTCCCATTCCTGGCATGGGACCTAAACATGCACCCAAGGACACATGTATAATTTTTCTAGCCATTTTGGTGAACTGGAGCATGTATTTGAAGTTCATGAATTATGGACATTAAATGCCTAGGAAACTCAATTAGTGTATAAAAAGGCCAATCGAACCCTGAATAAGTTTAAATTTCAGCACGGATATCCTGTCGTTCCACGTTGCCCGTAGAAGAAAATACAAGGCGAAAAGAGTCAGTGATTATCGTTTCTCCCACAAGGGGGACACGTTTCCCTATCGGAACCACGAGGCTTATTTGAGAGAAGCTCCGGTTTGTAAGTGGCTTGTAATAAAACTCGCGCCAAAATGGATGCAAAAAATTCCTCGACATATCTGTGCCATGTCGTGACACCATGCCAAGTTTCACGATTTTCGGGTGAGTTTTGGATTTACGGGGATCTAAAAACCACGATTCTTCTCACAAAATGTTTTCAAATAGCACACGGTTCACTCACAAAAGCTGTGTGCCTAAAACCGTGGCCGATGCCCCCCTCCCCCCTGCTGCGCGCGCGATCTGAGTCGTGCGTTCTGATTGGCCAAAACCCAAACCCCATGGATCGTATGTCTGCACCGTTGGATGCTCCCAGATCGGACAACAATCCTCAGCCCTTTCGACAACACATGCAGTACATGGGTAAGCACTATGCGCATGCATCGTGCTAGCTCACGCTTCCTTCTCTACTAAGTTTTCTAAACAGGCTACCATTTCCTGCCACTCCTCTCATCGGTTTCCAGCCTTTTCTCCCATCGTTTTCCCGTTACCAGTGTCAGTGCTCATTGAAGGCTAGGCGGCGACACACCGGCCATGTAAATATCGCACACAGTTTCTAAAAGCACAAATGTGCGTGATAGGAGGGAGTAGGTCTCATAGGGTGACCAGCGTAAAACGCCTTAAAGGCAAGGAGGCAATTCCTATCAACAAGGGGCTGCTACCCATCCGCTAGCCTACTCGAATAGAACGCAGAAGTTAAGCATGCTCGAGCTGGAGTAGTCCAAGGATGGGTGACCCGGTGGGAAGTTGCATATCTCAGGTTTCATTTATCTCTATAATGACCGTGTCATGGCGATTATATAAACCTTGGGATCCTTGTTTTGCTAATTTGTAGACTATGTTTTTATTGGTTTTTTTTCTCTAAAAAATTAAAGAATGATTGACTCTATAATGACCTGTCATGGCGATTATATAAACCTTTTTCAGGTCGCATGCAGGGGGCTGATACGTCTTGAACGTATCTATAATTTTTGATTGTTCCATGCTATTATATTATCTATCTTGGATGTTTTATATGCATTTATATGATTTTTAGGACTAACCTATTAACCTAGAGCCCAGTGCCAGTTTCTGTTTTTTCCTTGCTTTTGAGTTTCACGGAAAAGGAATATCAAACGGAGTCCAAACGAGCTGAAAAATTACGGTGATTTTCTGTGGACCAGAAGAAGCCCCCGAAGCAAAAGAGTTGGGCTAGAAGAGTCCCGAGCAAACCACAAGGTTGTAGGGCGCGCTCTCCCTCCCCCCCGGGCGTGTCCTTCGACCTTGTCGTTGACTTGTGGACCCCCCTGACTTGTTCTCGACGCCAAAAATTCCTATAAATATAGAAACCCCCAGAAATAAACCTAGATTGGGAGTTCCGCCGCTGCAAGCCTCCGTAGCCACCAAAAACCAATCGGGACCCTATTCCGGCACCCTGCCGGAGGGGGGAATCATCATCGGTGGCCATCTTCATCATCCTGTCACTCTCCATGATGAGGAGGGAGTAGTTCACTCTCGGGGCTGAGGGTATGTACTAGTAGCTATGTGTTTGATCCCTCTCCCTCGTGTTGTTGATTTGGCACGATCTTGATGTTCCGCGAGCTTTGCTATTATAGTTGGACCTTATGATGTTTCTCCCCCTCTACCTTCTTGTAATGGATTGCGTTTTGCCTTTGAAGTTATCTTATCGGATTGAGTCTTTAAGGATGAGAACACTTAATGTATGTATTGCATGTGCTTATCTGTGGTGAAAATGGGATATTCATGTGGTCTACTTGATGTATGTTTTGGTGATCAACTTGCGGGTTCTGTGACCTTGTGAACTTATGCATAGGGGTTGGCACATGTTTTCGTCTTGACTCTCCGGTAGAAACTTTGGGGCACTCTTTGAAGTTCTTTGTGTTGGTTTGAATAGATGAATCTGAGATTGTGTGATGCATATCGTATAATCAAACCCGCGGATACTTGTGGTGACATTGGAGTATATAGGTGACATTAGGGTTTTGGTTGATGTGTCTTAAGGTGTTATTTTAGTACGAACTCTAGGGTTGTTTGTGACACTTATAGGAATAGCCCAATAGATCGATCAGAAAGAATAACTTTGAGGTGGTTTCGTACCCTACAATAATATCATCATTTGTTCTCCGCTATTAGTGACTTTAGAGTGACTCTTTATTGCATGTTGATGGATTTTCATATGATCTAATTATGTTATCATTGTTGAGAGAACTGGCACTAGTGAAATTATGAACCATAGGCCTTGTTTCCAAGCATTGCAATACCGTTTTTGCTCACTTTTATTACTAGTTACCTTGCTGTTTTTATATTTCCAGATTACAAAAACCTATATCAACCATCCATATTGCACTTGTATCACCATCTCTTCGCCGAACTAGTGCACCTATACAATTTACCATTGTATTGGGTGTGTTGGGGACACAAGAGACTCTTTGTTATTTGGTTGCAGGGTTGCTTGAGAGAGACCATCTTCAACCTACGCCTCCCACGGATTGATAAACCTTAGGTCATCCACTTGAGGGAAATTTGTTGTTGTCCTACAAAACTCTGCACTTGGAGGCCCAACAACGTCTACAAGGATAAAGTTGCATAGTAGACATCAAGCTCTTTTCTGGCGCCGTTGCCGGGGAGGTTAGTGCTTGAAGGTATGTCTTTAGATCTTGCAATCGAATCTTTTAGTTTCTTGTTTTATCACTAGTTTAGTCTATAGAAGAAAACTACAAAAAATGGAATTGAGGTTGCCTCATATGCTTCATCTTTTTAATATCTTTCTCAAAATGATGGAAAGGAAAATTGTGCTCAAGTGTTAGAAGAAGAAGAAGTTTATAAAATGTTTGGCACTAAATCTTTGAATGATGAGCATGATTGCAATGTTGTTAGTATGAATTCTTTGAATATCCATGATGCTAATGATATGCAAAGCCATAAGCTTGGGGATGCTATGTTCGATGAACATGATACTTTTAGTCCCCCAAGTTTTGATGAGCAAATTTATTATGATGATAGCATGCCTCCTATTTATGATGATTATATTGGTAAAAGTGGATTTGGAGAGGCCATGACTTTATTTAGTGATGAATCCACTATTTCGGAAGAGGTCCCAATTGACTATGAGAACGAAGTTGCTACCTATGATGATTATTGTGATGACATGTATGCTATAAAGAATAATGATAACCATGAAACTTGTCATCTTGATTTTAATTTTCAATTGGATTATGCCTCACAAGATAGTTATTTTGTTGAGCTTGCTCCCACTACTATTCATGAGAAGAAATTTGCTTATGTGGAGAGTAATACAATTTCTATGCTTGTGCATCATGAAAATAATGCTTTATGTGATAGTTATATTGTTGAATTCATTCATGATGCTACTGAAAATTATTATGAGGAGGAATATATGCTTGTAGGAATTGCAATAATATCAAGTTTCCTCTCTATGTGTTTAATGTTTTGAAGTTATGCTTGCTTTGCCTTCCTATGCTAGTTGATTCTTGTTCCCTTAAGTTGTTTGCTCACAAAATCCCTACGCATAGGAAGTGGGTTAGACTTAAATGTGCTAGTCATATGCTTCATCATGCTCCCATTATGTTTCAATTCTTATTTTTTATGTGAGCATCATTGAAATCAGCATGCCTAGCTAAAAAGGCATGAAAGAAAAAAACTTGTTGGGATACAACCCAACATTTACCCCTACTGTTTTTGCATGTTCACATGATTAAGCTACTGTTTCAATGAAGTGCCAAGTAAAGCCTTTGGGATAGTATGGATGATAGTTGACTTGATTCTGTGCAAAACCAGAAACTTCTGCTCCCAGTAAAGGAATTTTAAAAAATCACTGGAACGTGCTTTTGATCTGAATTTTTTACACAAGATTGATAACAAATTTTCTAGGTTGTCCAATTTTTCAGAATTTTTGGAGTTACAGAAGTGTGATTTCAATTCAGATCTTTACACACTGTTCTGTTTCTGACAGATTCTTTTTTTGATGCATAGTTTGCTTGTTTTCTACTTTCTATGGCTTATATTGCTTAATATAAATTGTGGAAATGATAGGGTACAGTAGGCATCATGTGAGAAAAATTATGAATCTTGTCTTGACAGTACCTAAATCGTGATTTGCTTGGTTATACTAATGGAGCTCACGAGTTTTCTGTTAAGTTTTGTGTTGTGAAGTTTTCAAGTTTTCGGTGAAGTTTTGATGGACTATGGAATAAGGAGTGGCAAGAGCCTAAGCTTGGGGATGCCCAAGGCACCCCAGGGTAATATTCAAGGACAACCAAGAGCCTAAGCTCGGGGATGCCCCGGATGGCATCCCCTCTTTCATCTTCGTTCATCGGTAACTTTACTTGGAGCTATATTTTATTCACCACATGATATGTGTTTTGCTTGGAGTGTCATTTTATTTTATTAGTATTTGCTTGCTGTTATTTAGAGTAATGTTTTGCCTCTTCTATTTCAATAAAAATGTCAAGTATAGCCTTTACCATGCTTATTTTGCAAATCTATATGTTGCTTTTGAAAACAGAAAGTTTGCTGTTATGTTTTGAATATTTGTGAATAGCCAGAACATTATAAAATCTTGAAATTCTTACACAATGAGTAACAACAAATTTTCTACAGTGTGGTAATTTTTCAGAATTTTTGGAGTTAGGGAACTATGATTCCTCTTGCATTCTTTACAGACTGTTCTGTTTAGATAGATTGCTGTTATGTTTGTATTGTTTGCATATGTTTGCTTGTTTAATGATTCTATTTGAGGATAGGAGTATTAAGTATGCAGAGGCATTTAGTATGCAATGTCAAATTATAATTTTAGTGATTTTCTACAGTAGAGAATGATAAGGTTTTGCATGGATTTATACTAACTTATCTCACGAGTTCTTGTTCAGTTTTGTGTGCATGAAGTTTCTAAGATTTCGAGAAACTATGATATGAGAAGAATTAAGGAGACACAAGAGCTCAAGCTTGGGGATGCCCAAGGCATCCCTAATTAATATTTCAAGAAGTCTGAAGCATCTAAGCTTGGGGATGCCCCGGTTGGCATCCCACCTTTCTTCATCAACAACTATCGGTCAGTTTTGGTTGAGCCTAAGTTTTTGCTTCTTCACATGATATATGCTATCCTTGCAATGTCATTTTATTTTTTTTGCATGCTGTTTGAATAAAATACATTAGATCTGATTTTTTTTAAATGAGAGAGAGTCTTCACATAGCTAAGTAATTATTTGACTACTCATTGATCTTCACTTATATCTTTTTGGAATAGTTTGTCATTTACTCGCGTGCTTCACTTTAATCCTATGAGTAAATGGTTGAATTAATTGAATATCATAAATCTGAAATTATATATGTTTCTTATGCTTATCCCATGGGGAGTAATGACTTCACATATAAGAAGTATAGGTGGTAAATTTATTGAAAGTTAGCAAACATAGTATTGGTCACTTTAACAATTCATGAAAGAATATTGAAGGAAGAGAGATTTCACATATAAATATACTATCTTGGACATCTTCTATGATTGTGAGCCCCATTAATTATTTTCAAACTTGAGCAAATTAGTTGAAGTTGAACAAGGAAGACAACATAATGAGTTACGCTTGGGTATATTTGTATATAAGTTATATTGTTATGGATCCACCAACATGTGGTGCTTTCTATTTAGAATCCTTTGCTAGCCAAATTTCTGTACTAAGCGGGAATACTGCTTGTGCATCCAAAATCCTTGAACCAAGTTTCTTCCATGAGTGTTCACCATATCTACCTATATGCGGTATTTACATGCCGTTCCAAGTAAATTTGCATGTGCCAAACTCTAAACCTTCAAATAATAATCTGTTTTGTATGCCCGAATCGCTCATGTAGCAACTAGGGGCTGTCAGTATCTTCCATGCTAGGTGGGTTACTCTCACGGTGAGTGGACTCCGCTCATCATTCATGAGAAAATGGATGGTAATTGGGATGCCCAGTCCTATGATCAAAACATCAAAAACGAAATTGCAAATAATTAAACAAAACTCCCCCAGGATTGTTCATAGTTGGACGGTACCCGTTGTTTTGGACCAACCGTGGAATGTGCTTATTGGTGGTGGGGGAGTAAAAACTTTACCATTCTTTTTGGGAACCGCCTATAATGTATCTCGTATGGAAGATATTGGGAACTCTCGGTTGTTATGTTGACAATGAAAGCATACCTCTCAAGATTACTTTCATCTCTGTTTTAAAAGTTTCGAGCTCTGGTACCTCTACAAATCCCTGCTTCCCTCTACGAAGGGCCTATCTTTTACTTTTATGCAAGAGTCAGTAGTATTCCTTCTCATTCCAACCTACTTTTTAGTTGGCAAGCATCATGTGATGGGGAAAGATCTAAGCACATATGGCCATTCAAATATATTTGATCATGAATTATTATTGTTGACAATTATCTATATGATAAGTAAGTTGGGAGGTGAAACATTAAGCCCATATCTTTCTTTGAGTTCAATGGATGCTATTTGTTCTACAAATATGCTTTGAGTGGTAGTAATCATGGAAAACTATATGATAGTTGAGTATGTGGGATTTGCTAAATCAAAGCTCTTACATAGATCCTTCCTGAAAATAAGATGAATTGTAATTGTTTGATGACTGAGAGCATAGTTTTTTAGTTTTCAAAAAAGTTTATGGTCTATGCTTTAACATGTGAATAGCTTGTTACTTGATCATGAGAAGTTTTATGAGATGAGCTACTGCTATGATATATAATGATGCTACAAAAAGTGATTGAAATTATCATTGATCAAACTTGTGCACTTGCTAGCATTCCACATCAAAAATTATGTTTTTATCATTTACCTACTCGAGGACGAGCAGGAATTAAGCTTGGGGATGCTTGATACCTCTCCAACATATCTATAATTTTTTATTGTTCCATGCTATTATATTATCTATCTTGGATGTTTTATATGCATTTATATGCTATTTTATATGATTTTTGGGACTAACCTATTAACCTAGAGCCCGGTGCTAGTTTTTGTTTTTTTCCTTGTTTTTGAGTTTCGCAGAAAAGGAATATCAAACATAGTCCAAACGAGCTGAAAATTTAGGGTGATTTTTTATGGACCAGAAGAAGCCCCCGAAGCAAAAGAGTTGGGCCAGAAGAGTCTCGAGCCAACCACAAGGTTGGAGGGCGCGCCCTACCCTCTGGGCGCGTCCTCCGTCCTTGTCGTTGACTCGTGGACACCCCTGACTTGTTCTCGAAACCAAAAATTCCTATAAATATAGAAACCCCTAGAAATAAACCTAGATCGGGAGTTCCGCCGCAGCAAGCCTCCATAGCCATCAAAAACCAATCGGGACCCTATTTCGGCACCCTGCCGGAGGGGGGAATCATCACCGGTGGCCATCTTCATCATCCTGTCACTCTCCATGACGAGGAGGGAGTAGTTCACCCTCGGGGCCGAGGGTATGTACCAGTAGCTATGTGTTTGATCTCTCTCCCTTGTGTTGTTTATTTGGCACGATCTTGATGTACCGCGAGCTTTCCTATTATAGTTGGATCTTATGATGTTTCTCCCCCTCTACCTTCTTGTAATGGATTGAGTTTTCCCTTTGAAGTTATCTTATTCTTTAATGATTTGAGAACACTTAATGTATGTCTTGCATGTGCTTATCTATGGTGACAATGGGATATTCACGTGATCTACTTGATGTATGTTTTGGTGATCAACTTGCGGGTTCTGTGACCTTGTGAACTTATGCATAGGGGTTGGCATATGTTTTCGTATTGACTCTCGGTAGAAACTTTGGGGCACTCTTTGAAGTTCTTTGTGTTGGTTTGAATAGATGAATACGAGATTGTGTGATGCACATCGTATAATCAAACCCGCGGAAACTTGTGGTGACATTGGAGTATATAGGTGACATTAGGGTTTTGGTTGATGTGTGTCTTAAGGTGTTATTTTAGTACGAACTCTAGGGCTGTTTGTGACACTTATAGGAATAGCCCAATAGATCGATAAGAAAGAATAACTTTGAGGTGGTTTTGTACCTACAATAATCTCTTCGTTTGTTCTCCGCTATTAGTGACTTTGGAGTGACTCTTTATTGCATGTTGAGGGATTGTCATATGATCTAATTATGTTATCATTGTTGAGAGAACTTGCACTAGTGAAAGTATGAACCCTAGGCCTTGTTTCCAAGCATTGCAATACCATTTTTGCTCACTTTTATTACTAGTTACCTTGCTATTTTTATTTTTTCAGATTACAAAAACCTATATCAACCATCCATATTGCACTTGTATCACCATCTCTTAGTGCACCTATACAATTTACCATTGTATTGGGTGTGTAGGGGACACAAGAGACTCTTTGTTATTTGGTTGCAGGGTTGCTTGAGATAGACCATCTTCAACCTATGCCTCCCACGAATTGATAAACTTTAGGTCTTCCACTTGAGGGAAATTTGCTATTGTCCTACAAAACTCTGCACTTGGAGGCCCTCCCACATGCTCGGATTGCTGGGTTCGACCTACATCGTACCTTGCGTATCTCGTCCTTAACTACCTGGCCTTCATGGTTGTAGTCTGTATCGACAGGTAGGCACCACATCTAAATTGTACATTATTCTATATTGAAAACACAGATCCACTACTGGAATCAGGATCTTTGTTCTCATCAGCTAGCTGACGGCAAAGAATGTCTTTGCTATCAGCTTACAAAAAGCAGATGACAAAGAAAGAGCTGACGGCAAAGATCATGTTTGCCGTTAGCCAGCTCTTTGCCGTCTACTAGCAGACGGCATAGAAGCTTTATCGTCTGCTAGTAGACGACAAAGAGGGAGGGTGTCCCACTAACGAGAACCACCTAACGACCACTTTCTTTGCCGTACGACAAAGAAAGTGGCCAACCTAACGGCCGTTTCTCCAGGCCCCACCCCACTAGCTAGGCTCTTTATCGTCTGCTAGCAGACGACAAAGAGCTTTGACCTAACTAAAAAACAGTCAGCACCCGTGCCTCACCCCTCTCTCTCTCCCCTCACCTCACCCATGCCGTCCCCATGCCCGAGCCGCCCCCGCCCCTGACCCCCACCGCCCCGACCCCCGGCCGCCCGCCGCCCGGCCCGCCTTGAACCTTGCGGCCGCCCGCCACCCGGTGCCTGCCGCTCAGCCGCCCGGCGCCTCACCGTCCAGCCGCCCCCCGTCGCCCGGCGCCTCTCCGTCCAGCCTCCCGCCGCCCGGCGCCTCTCCGTCCAGCCGCCCCCTGGTGAGGTTCTTCACTTTTTTTATTTTTTTCTTGCTGTTTTTTGATTTAGGTTAGTTGATTTAGTTTGTACTGTTAGTAATTTATGTTAGTTGATTTAGGTTGTACTGTTAGTAATTTAGGTTAGTAGATTGTAGATTTCAAAACCTTGGTTTTTGGTTAGTAGATTGTAGATTTTTGGTAGCCAGTGAGTCGACAGAAGCATGCAACATCGTGCGTAGAAAGTAACTTGCGCCATTCTCCCAACCGATGATGACGTCCTTAGAATACAAAAAATAATCTACATGATGCACCTTGTGGAACCACTTGAAAACCTACTAATCAGGAGCAGTCCAACGATTCTGATCATTTAACAGATAATAGACGGAAGAGTCGGAGACGCTGTCGATTTCTCTTATGTTCAATTTTTAAAAAATGAGGCGGGGACCTCTTTTTTAGATACTGCAAAAAAAACTAAGGTACGAGAGATACCATGGTATCTTAAACTACAATATCTTTTTCATCCAAACACTGCAAAGTATTCAATACCAACGTTTTTTCAGAAACCATGGTATGCCTCAAAAAACTGCAAAAATATTGCATCCAAACGCACACTTAGTTTTTTGTATTTAGGGCTAGTTTGGCTGGTGTTGTTTTATCAAAGTTTTGACCCAAGTATTCAGCGTGGATGACTGAGTAATCGGTGGTTGTTAACGGTGGCTGGCGGCATGTAGTCGCCATGCACACGTTCGCTCGATCTGTAGATGCTAGGATCCGTAGAATATGTCTATCCCTTGGTGAGCTTGATTTGCTCATGGTGAAGAGAAGAGACGGAGACTAGCACGTGGTAAACAAATCTAACGGCAATGCCAACTGTGATCGCCCCGATCTTTTCTCTCTGCTCTATCTAGAAAAAAGAGATCAGGACCTCTTTTCCAGATACTCCAAAAAGACCGTCGTTTTGGGGATAAAGTGGTTTACAAAACTTTAGTTTTTGCTGAAGCCAAACACATCAAAGTATTCAAAACCATGTTTTTTCAGAAACCGCAGTATTGCCAGAAAACTTTAAAAAAACTTTGCTGCCAAATGCAGCCTTAGTCATATTTTAGTTTAGTAGTAGATTTTAGGTTAGTCATATTTTAGGTTATTAGTACATTTCGTGAGATGAAAAAAAGAAGAAAATAAGAAAAAGTAGAAGTGGAGAGGAAAAAGGAAAAAATAAGGAAAATGAAGAAGAAAAAGAAGACAAGAGGAAGAAGGAAAAGTAGGAAGAAGAAGAAAAAGAAGGAGAGGAAAAAGGAAAATAAAGAAGAAGAAGAAGAAGAGGAGGAGGAGGATAATAGAAGAAGAAGAAGAAGAAGAAGAAGAAGAAGAAGAAGAAGAAGACATGACCGGCACCCCGACACCCTGACCGCGACACAACACCCCCTAACCCCGACCCCCTAACCTCGACCCCGACACGACACCCCGACACCCCGACCCCGACACGACACGCCGACACCGCGACCCCGACAAAACACCCCGACCCCAACATGAACCCCAACCCCGACACAGCACCCCGAGCTCGACACGACACCCTGACCCCCGACACGACACGGCTCCCCGACCCCGAAACAGCACCACGACCCCGACACGACACCCCTGACACCTCCCGAAAAAGGCGCTCTTCGGCCTTCCAGAGGCCGACGGGGTCATATATTTGTGAATTATGAGTTAGGTCATATATTCAATTATTATTATGTACATATATATATATATATTATTAATTGGTTCATGTTATTAGGTATTCAATTTTTTATTATGTTCGTGATGATGGTACACACTTCATTTTTTTATTATGTTTATGTTATACTAATTTCGTTTACTCTTTATCATTGCAGGTGTTGACAGATGGTGGGCGCGGGTCGAGAGTGCTCCGAGCCTCCTTCCTCGGCGTGTGCTGGGAGGGGTGCTATTATTCCAGCCCAGCACCTCCGGAGAGCGCTGGTAGACAGTATGCAGACACCGGCGGGTGCTTCTTCTTCGGTCGGGAGAGGTCGGGGGAAGACGAAGAGGGGTGCTAGAGGTGGACGCGGCAGCAGGAGAGGTAGGAAGGCTGCTGCGCCTTCCTCGCTGCCACCCCCAGCTGATTCTCCTGACCACGGGAGTGCTCCATCTCAGGTGGACCTGTCTGACTTGGACCCGTCTCGGACTCCGGTCCACGAGCCTCGGGCCGACGAGCCTCGGGTCGCCGAGCCTTCGTCCCACGAGACTCGGGTCCCAGAGTCTTCGTCCCAGGAGACTCCAGTCCCAGAGTCTTCGTCCCACGTGATTCCGGAGGCTAGTGGCTATGCTGATGGTGGCGAGAACATCTATTCTGAGGATAGCTATAGCGAGGGCGAGCTGGTTGAGGGGGGGGGGGCAAGAAGGTCTTCTAGCGTGGTGGTACAAAGCTCCCGCCCGTGCCGCCGACCCGCAATCAGAGGTGGTTGATTGAGCCTAACAGGGAAAAGTAAGTGCATTTACTCTTTTTTAACTTTTTGCCTTCACGTTTCTTCAAATTAATATCTAATGTGTTGGCCTTGTCATACTGCAGGGGTTGGAAACACGCCCCTCGTGTCCGCAGGCCCAACCAGGTCCTTGGTGTGCTTTGCCGGCACCACTTCCCGGTGTGGGTCACGGTACCCTACCTGGTGAGGGTGAGGTTCCACATCTAGCACTGAGCTGGGAGCTGTACGTGGCTGCCCCGGCCTCGCCGGAGGAGAGGGTCGACGGAGTCTTGTGCGAGACCGTGGCCGACATTGTGATTCGGCGGTTTTGGGTAATTTCTCCTTTACAGAATAAAAAATCAACAGTACCTAGTGATTGTACTAATCGGTGTTGTCTTGTTTGATTGCAGACCTTCTACAGGTGTCTTGAGGAACACGAGGCGGCCGCGACTATGGTTCTCGAAGCCGAGTGCATGCGCCTACTTCAGAACTTACGACACGAGGCTCGGGTGCAGACTGTTCGAGACTACTACGCCTCGACTAACATTAAGAGGGCCAAGAAGAAGTTCCGCGCCAAGTATCTGAGTAAGGAAAAGTACATGAAGGTAATTACCTATTATTAAGGCCTTGTACTTAGTTTCCTTGATTTGATTCGTAGGCGTAGCGCTGAAATTTCTCTTTGTCTAACTTAGGTGCCCCCGAGATGGTGTGCGGATAGGATGGACTGTTGGAAGGCATTGGTGGATGAATGGTGCTCTCCCCAATGGCTAGCCATCCACAATATGGCCAGGGATAAGCGTGCCCAAATGCAAGGTGTGCCACACCATCAAGGGAGCTCCAATCTGTTTGAGTTCGGATATCACTGGGTATGTGGTTTGCTTCATGATTCCTGCAGTTTCATTATTCATGCTAGCTTGACCCCTTAACTAATATTTTGTTCCTCTCTTTTAGGCGCAACACAACAAGAAGGATGTGCCACCGCTAATTGAACTCTATGCCATGGCCCATACTGCCCCGTACAAGAAGGCCAAGGCATTCTCTGAGGATGACCTCGATCATCTAGAGAGCTTCACCAACATCTCCTCCCACAACAAGCTCGTGAGGTATTGAGACGTTGGGAAGATGAGGAAAGGGGATGACTTCAACCCGAGCCAGAGTCCTTTTGATCCAGAGATCATGATGCTATCTGGTGACGGGAGGTACCATGGCTCGGTAGCCATTGGGGATGGACTCATACGTTGTCCTAGAACTCTCCGGGAGATCAAGAAGCGCCAGACGAGCTCCGATCCTGAGATAAGGCCTCGTCCACAACAATGGAGCTCACCATCGAGGCTAGGGCCCAGGAGCTTCTGGCGTAGGCAAACAGGCAGGCGGCAGAGAGGGAGAGGGACTTGGAGGAGAGGATGACTAGTCTGTTGGAGGCGGAGAGGAACTGGAACGACGCGTCTCACCAGGCCCTATATGAGCTCCTCGCGGTAAGTTTCTCCTGCATATTAGCCAAATCATGCACGTAATGTTTGTTTCATTACTAACTAATATGACTGACTCATGAAAACTGAATGTGCAGACCGTGTGCCAGAACAACGGTCAGACCCCTTCGCCGATGCCCCAGATTGGTATAGCGCCCACAGTGAGTTTCATTTGAATGGTCATTAGTTACTAGTATTCACATTTCAGTTGCATCATGCCAACGAGTCATTGCAAATGATCTTTGGTGCAGCATGCCTCCCAACAAGCATCAACTGATCCTTCTCCATCTGGCACGGGTGCAACCCTGACCGGTCCTTCTCCGTATGGCACTGGCGCAAAATTGACCGGTCCTTCACCACCGTGATGATGGTAAGTTTTCCTCGAAAATGCATACTTAGCTTAATAAATGACCCACTTAGCTCCAAAATGACCTATACTTAGCTTATTTTCCTCGAAAATGACATAATAACCTTACTTAGCTCCAAAATGACATATTTTACTTAGGATAGCTATAAAATGACCTACACTTAGCATTTTTTTCCTCCAAAATGACTTGATATGCTTAGTTAGCTAAAAAATGGCATAACTACCTAGGGTAGCTCAATAATGATCCATACTTAGCTTAGCTAGTTCATTTATGACATAAGTAGCTCATTTAGGTAAAGAAAAATGGCATAATAACCTTGGTTTAGCTCCAAAATGACCTATACTTAGCTTATTTTCCTCGAAAATGACATAATAATCTTACTTAGCTCCAAACTAACATATTTTACCTAGGATAGCTGTAAAATGACCTATACTTAGCATTTTTTCCTCTTGAATGACTTAATATGCTTAGTTAGCTAAAAATGGCATAACTACCTAGGATAGCTCAATAATGATCTGTACATAGCTTAGCTAGTTCATTTATGACATAATTAGCTTACTTAGGTAAAAAATGGGATAATAACCTTGGTTTAGCTCCAAACTATCATATAATTAGTTTATTTTCCCTCAAAATGACAAAATAACCTTACCTACCTCCAAAATGACCAATTTTAACTAGGATAGCTCTAAAATGACCTACACTTGCCATTTTGTCCTCCAAAATGAATAAATATGCTTAGTTAGCTAAAAATGGCATAACTACCTAGGTTAGCTAAAAAATGACCTATACTTAGCTTCTTCAGTTCATTTATGCATGCTTAGGTAAAAAATGGCATGATAATCTTGGTTACCTCCAAATTAAAATAACATAGACTTAGCTGATTTTCCTCGAAAATGACATACTAACCTTACTAAGCTCCAAAATGACCTATTTACCTATTTTAGCTCTAAAATGACCTACACTTAGCATTTTTACCTAGCTTAGCTAAAAACTGGCATTTTACCTACCTTAGTTAGAAGAAGAAGATAAAGAAGAGGAGTGGATGAAAAGAAAGAGAAGAAAAATTCTTCTTCTTCTTCTTCTTCTTCTAGCTAGTCTTCTTCTTCTTCTTCTTCTTCTTCTTCTTCTAACTTTCTTCTTTCCTAATTTGCAGATTTGCTTTAGATGAGGAAGCTTGCGTTGATGGAGTCTACTCTTCTCCTTGTGCTTCCTTTTTGTTTTGATTTTGTACCATGAACAATGTGAAACTTGCGACCTATGAATCTATGTATGGATGAAACCATTGTATGCTTGTTGTTGGATATGTTGCATATGTTCCTCTCTTCACGATTCATGTGTTGGTATGCTTGTTGAAAGTATTTTAAAATGTGTATATCTATATATCTGTGAAATTCTGTGAAATAGAATGAATTTAAGAAAATACAGAAAAAACAGGGGCTATACAGGCTCTTTGCCATCAGCCAGCAGATGGCAAAGCTGCCACGTGGCAGCTACCTGTGCAACCAGGGGGGCACTAGGCTGGCCAATATGGTTGTTTTGTCGTCTGCTGGCAGACAATAAAGACCTTTGCATCTTTGCCGTCGGCCAGCAGACGGCAAAGCACGCTGTTAAACCCTTAATGGACCTAAGCTGCCACGTGTGTTGTCCAGGCCCTTTGTCGTCTGCTGGCAGACGGCAAATGCCTTTGCATCTTTGTTGTCTGCCGGCAGACGGTAAAGTGCCCTTTGCCATAGTTTGTTCAGCCGGATGTGTTGTCGTCTGCTGGCTGACGGCAAAGGCTTTTGCCGTCAGCCATGGCAGACGGCAAAGGCCTTTGCCGTCAGCCATGGCTGACGGCAAAGTTCTTGATTCATGTAGTGATCACCCCTTCCAACGTACACCATTTTGGTCCGCATGCAAGAGCTACTAGATTTGTCGTCCCTCTCGTGCGATTTTTATGATGGTTCTATCTATTGGCCCAAGTGGTTTATCGACAACAATAGTTGTCGTTTGACCAAACGGTAGATTCACTGGTCCGTCTTATGGTAGTTCATGGCGACATGCATGTATGATCAAAGTATCATTACGTGCATCCGCCCCGCTGACACGAAGTGGGAGGTGGTGAGTCAAGTACCCTAGCTAGCTATGACATTATGTCATTATAGATATATCCAAGGGTGCTTTCGGGTTTGCGAGGCAGGTGCCACCAAAGTTGTGCATTGTGTATTTAAAGTTTTAAACATCACACCCGATATTCCTACATATATTTGGCCACTTTCAGGTGGTTCTTGACTTCTGGCCCCTCTCATCAATCTTCGACGATGCGCCCAACCATGGGCCCACGCGGTCAAAGTTGTGCATTGGAATTTTGAACATCACATACCACCCTTTTCACTCATATATATTTGGGCCACATGCTGGTGTGGCTGTCTTCTGGCCCTCTCTAACGTTTTTTGCTGCAAAGACTCTAATGACGCTCGACGTACACGGGTATAATGTCTTAACCGTGTGCGATGCAAGTGCGCTGTGAATCATGACGACTGCACAAACGCGAGCGAAGGTGGAGGTACTGGCTCAACCGTGTGCGATTCAAGTGCTATAAAATCACCACGACCGCGCAAGCGCGAGCAAAGGGTGGAGGTACTGGCTTAACCATGTGCGATGCAAGTGCGCTGTAAAATCACGACCAGCGCAAGCTAAAGGCGGGTAGTTTATTTAGAAATTAGGATGAACCGTGTGCGATAAACCAGCTAGCTAGAAATACAAAAACAAACTACCCTCCTTGAGCATTGCAAAAATCGGTGGTTCCGCCACTTTTCCTTATTATCATACACACATATTCTTATTGGACCGTGCGTGATCTTGGGCACTCCCGCCCTGCATCAATTCCTTTACCCAAATTTTAGTAGCTGCCGGACTTCAACCATCGCCCACACTCCTCCGACACCGACCTTATAGTAAAATTGCAGTAGCAGAGACATTTGAACCATCGCCCTCCCTCTCCACCACCATCTCCACCCACCATTACTAAAATTTTCAGTAGCCGCGGTGTATCCTCAAACACCCTCCTCCACAGTCCCCCACCCACCCCTCCCCCCTCGAACCCTAGCTCGCGGCCGCCGCTGCCAATCCCTGTCGGTCTACCCGTTCCTCCTAGCTTAGATAATAAAGTTCAGGTTACCCAACGATTCCCATACCGTCACCCCTCTCCCCTGAGTTTTTAGATGAGGCATGCGGTGTCCCTCCCTGCCAGATCCACATCCCCCGCTCCAGAATGTCGCAGCCTAAGCTCGAACACGTATCCCGGGGAGCCCGACGAGTGTTTGGCCAAGAAGAGGTTTATCATCGCCTCTCCGGCGGACGTTGGCCGGTGAGGTGGCCGTCGTTCGCCCCGACCTATCGATCCCGAAGCAACACGTAGCCGTGGAAGCCGGCGAAGACGTTGACTATGTTGCCATGCCGAAGGCTTCATGTCAGCGGACTCGCATATTACTGTATCTCGGGAAAGCTGGCTACGACATCAAGCTCGTCGACAGCGGCGGCTTCACGCGGGCCATTTCATAGGTTAAGTGGTCCATCCCCAACCCCTTTGGTTCAACCGCCGTCGATCTCTTCGACGGCCCTGCCGCTGGTCTCCTCCACCAAGTGGTCAAGGATTTGCGATCCTTGTACGCCATCGAGCCCATTTTGTCATTTCTGAAGGACATGTTCTACATCAGCGGCTTGGGATCCTCAATTGCCAAGTCAGATCTCATCGACCACGACCACGAGGAGGGCACCCACAAAGGTTCTTCCAAGGTGAAACAGCCCATCTGTGACATCAGAGAGCGCACCATGGGTCTGTGCTCTTCCAACTAGAAGGATCCCGTCCATGACATGTGAGGCAACATCCTATCAGCAAATCTTACCTTTTCTAGCTTGCCAACCCGTACCCTTTGTTGTAGTAGCATTTGCTGTGCGGTGCTTTAACTGTGTCGTGTTTAATTATTTTAGTTATGCAAACATGTATTTATTCAATAGGGCTATGTGATGTTTAAGTATGAATTGTCCACTTCATTTTCATGAATGGCTATATTTGGTTGTTTATAGTGAGTAGATGCCTTGTTTATCTGTATTTGGTTGTTAGGTTGGTTGCAGTGAGCATTTTCCCAGTTATCGAGCAGATGCCTTGTTTATATGTATTTGGTTCTTAGGTTGGTTGCAGTGAGCATTTGTCCAGTTATCAAACAAATGCCTTGTTTATCTGTATTTGGTTGTTAGGTTGGTTGAAGTGAGCATTTGTCCAGTTTTCAAGCAGATGCCTTGTTTATCCGCATTTGCTTGTTAGGTTGGTTGCAGTGAGCATTTGTCCAGTTTTCAAGCATATGCCTTGTTTATCTGTATTTGCTTGTTAGGTTGCTTGTAGTGAGACTCTGTCTAGTTTTCAATGGCTATATTTGGTTGTTATACTGATCATTTATGCCTTGTTTATTTCAGTCATTCACAATGTGTTGTTCGTTATGTGCAAGTCGGAACTGTGCTGCTCGACTGGATCAATACCAGTTTGAACGGCTATATTTGGTTCCAGTTATGCCTGGTGTAGTTAACACATGCCCTTTATTTCAGTTTTCACATTTATCCAGTGTGATGTTTAAGCAGTACCTACGTTCAATTCAGTTTCAACAATACCAGTTTGAATTGCAATATTTGATGGTTGTTAAGCCTGCTGTCGGTAACATTGCCTTCCATTTTATATCTACTTTAACAGCATGCTGAAACCAACACATTCAAGCTATCATTTGGAGATGATGTTTTTTACATTTGCTATATTTGTTTGATGTTCAGGTTGTTGTACTTATCATGTCTTTCCACTACTTAGGCAACACAACAACAGGAGTGGCCACCATTTTCCGCCGTGGTTAGTTTCATCCCTCGGCTTGTACTCCCCCCGTCGTTCCATAATGTAGTGCATATAGATCCAGGCCTGGACACTTGTTAGCTTCTAATATTGACTTGTTGCTTGTAGGTACATATGCCCTTGGCAAGGATCCACGCATCGACCCTTTTTGCGTATGGGGCAATGAGATATTCATGAACAAGCATCAAGTGAGGAAACTGATAAGGATTATTAGCAAAAAGATACGAATGGTGGCAAGCAAATTATTTGTTTATGCTCTATCCAACACAACAGTGAGCTATAGGACAGTAACTACAAATTCTGCAGCCTTCTCTTTTTACTGCCCATAATGAGTTGTTAGACAACAATGTCTGAATCGTTTTCGTTAGCAGTGGTTCTCACAGCAGTTCACTCAAGATTACCTCGCAAAGTACATGCTTGGTGGATGATACGTCTCCGTCGTATCTACTTTTCCAAACACTTTTGCCCTTGTTTTGGACTCTAACTTGTATGATTTGAATGGAACTAACCCGGACTGACGATGTTTTCAGCAGAATTGCCATGATGTTGTTTTATGTGCAGAAAACATAAGTTCTCGAAATGACCTGAAACTCCATGGAACATCTTAGAAAAAATAATAAAAAATCCTCGCCAAAGATGAAGACCAGGGGGCCCACACCCTGCCCACGAGGGTGGTGGGCGCGCCCCCCTCCTGGGCGCGCCCCCCACCCTCATGGGCCCCCTGGAGCTCCTCCGATGCCAACTCCAACTCTATATATTTGCTTTCAGAGAGAAAAAAAATTAGAGAGAAGAAATCATCGCGTTTTACGATACAGAGCCGCTGCCAAGCCCTAAAACCTCTCGGGAGGGCTGATCTGGAGTCCGTTCGGGGCTCCGGAGAGGGGGATTCGTCGCCGTCGTCATCATCAACCATCCTCCATCACCAATTTCATGATGCTCATCGCCGTGCGTGAGTAATTCCATCGTAGGCTTGCTGGACGGTGATGGGTTGGATGACATCTATCATGTAAACGAGTTAGTTTTGTTAGGGTTTGATCCCTAGTATCCATCATGTTCTTAGATTGATGTTGCTATGACTTTGCTATGCTTAATGCTTGTCACTAGGGCCCGAGTGCCATGATTTCAGATCTGAACCTATTATGTTTTCATGAATATATGTGTGTTCTTGATCCTATCTTGCAAGTCTATAGTCACCTACTATGTGTTATGATGCGGCAACCCCAAAGTGACAATAATCGGGACCACTCCCGGTGATGACCATAGTTTGAGGAGTTCATGTATTCACTATGTGCTAATGCTTTGTTCCGGTTCTCTATTAAAAGGAGGCCTTAATATCCCTTAGTTTCCATTAGGACCCCGCTGCCATGGGAGGGTAGGACAAAAGATGTCATGCAAGTTCTTTTCCATAAGCACATATGACTATATTTGGAATACATGCCTACATTACATTGATGAATTGGAGCTAGTTCTGTGTCACCCTATGTTATGACTGTTACATGATGAACTGCATCCGGCATAATTATCCATCACCGATCCAATGCCTACGAGCTTTCGACATATTGTACTTCGTTTATTTACTTTCCCGTTGCTACTGTTACAATCAATATAAAACACCAAAAATATTACTTTTGCTTTCATTACTCTTTTGTTACCGTTACCACTACTATCATACTACTTTGCTACTGAATACCTTGCTGCAGATATTAAGTTATCCAGGTGTGGCTGAACTGAAAACTCAGTTGCTAATACTTGAGAATGTTCTTTGGCTCCCCTTGTGTCAAATCAATAAATTTGGGTTGAATACTCTACCCTCGAAAGCTGTTGCGATCCCTTACACTTGTGGGTTATCAAGACTAATTTCTGGCGCCGTTGCCGGGGAGCATAGCTCTATTCTTTGAGTCACTTGGGATTTATATCTGCTGGACACCATGAAGAATTTGAAAGACGCTTAGACAAAAATTTATCCCTCAACTATGAGGGGAGGTAAGGAACTGCCATCTAGCTCTGCACTTGATTCAACTTCTGTTATGAGTAAGCTTGCGACACCTAAACCTGCTACGCTATTAGTTACGATATGTCGCATGTTATTAATGATGCCACTTCTGCTATGCATGATACTTATGATGAAACTACTTCTATGCTTGATACTACTATGCCCCTTGGTGAATTTCTTGATGAACAAATTTCTAGGGCTAGAGAGAAAGAAACTATTGAAACTGATAATGTTGATGAAATTGATGATGAAGATATGCCTGTTATTCCTAAGGGTTATGTTTTTGATATGGAATCTTCTGCAGCTATTTTTGCTTGCAAAGATAGAAACGAACTTAAGAGGCTGTTAGTTAGATGGAGTAAAGAATCTCTTAGAGATAGAATGAAACCTGACCCTGCTTTTGCTACTTCACCTATTTGTGTTCCCGATAAGGATTATGAATTCTCTGTTGATCCTGATATAATTACTTTGGTAGAATCTGATCCTTTTCATGGCTATGAATGTGAAACTGTTGTGGCACATCTTACTAAAGTAAATGATATAGCCACCATGTTCACTAATGATGCGATATCTCGCTACTTTTATATCCTTAAAATATTTCTATTCTCATTAAAGGGTGATGCTAAGATATGGTTTAATTCTCTAGATCCTGGTTGTGTGCATAGTCCCCAGGATATGATTTATTACTTCTCTGCTAAATATTTCCCTGCTCATAAGAAACAAGTTGCTTTAAAGGAAATATACAACTTTGTGCAAATTGAAGAAGAGAGTCTCCCACAAGCTTGGGGGAGGCTTCTCAAGTTACTTATTGCTTTGCCTGATCATCCTCTTAAGAAAAACAAAATACTTGATATCTTTTATAATGGACTAACCGATGCTTCCAGAGATTACCTGGATAGTTGTGCTGGTTCTCTTTTCAGGGAAAGAACACCGGATGAAGCTGAAATTTTATTGAATAATATGTTGACAAATGAAAATAATTGGGAACCTCCTGAGCCAGCTCCTGCTCCAATTACTGAGCCTACTCCTAAACCAACTCCGAAGAAGAGAGGTGTTCTATTTCTCAGTCCTAAAGATATGCAAGAGGCAAAGAAATCTATGAAAGAAAAAGGTATTAAAGCTGAAGATGTTAAGAATTTACCTCCTATAGAAGAAATATATGGTCTTAATTTACCGCCTGTTAAAGAAACATATGATCCTAATCCTTTATTTATTGAAGAACCTCCAGATCTCGATAACCTGACACAGGTAGTAAAGGTAAATTCTTTCTATATATTTGATGAAGGTAATATTCCTCACTATAAGTCTGCTAGACAATGCTTTGATGAGTTTGATAATTTTATTGTCAAGAAGGAAAATTTTAATGCTTATTTTGGTAGACAATTGAAGTACGATTCCGATATGATTAAACACTTGGGTGATTATATGGCTAATATTAAAAGTGAACTTAAACTAATTAGCAAACATGCTTCTATGGTTACCACTCAAGTAGAACAAGTACTTAAGGCTCAAAATGATTTGCTTAATGAAATGAATAGTAAGAAAAATGATTATGCTATTAGAGTGGCTACTAGAACTGGTAGAATGACTCAGGAACCTTTGTATCCTGAAGGCCACCCTAAGAGAATTGAGCAAGATTCTCAAAGAAATAATACTGATGTGCCTAGTTCTTCTAAAAGGAAGAAAAAGAAAAATGATAGGACTTTGCAAACTTCTAGTGAACCTATTGCTGAACCATCTGAGAATCCAAATGATATATCTATTTCTGATGCTAAAAGACAATCTGGTAATGAACATGAATCTAGAGAAAATGTTAATGATGATGTTCATGATGATGCTCAACCTAGTAATGATAATGATGTAGAAGTTGAACCTGCTCTTGATCTTGATAACCCACAATCAAAGAATCAACGTTATGATAAGAGAGACTTTGTTGCTAGGAAACATGGTAAAGAAAGAGAACCATGGGTTCAGAAACCCACGCCTTTTCCTCCCAAACCATCCAAGAAAAAGGATGATGAGGATTTTGAGTGCTTTGCTGAAATGATTAGACCTATCTTTTTGCGTATGCGGTTAATTGATGTGCTTAAAACAAATCCTTAGGCTAAGTATATGAAGGATATCATTACCAATAAGAGAAAGATACCAGAAGCTGAAATTTCCACCATGCTTGCCAATTATACTTTTAAGGGTGGAATACCAAAGGAACTTGGAGATCCAGGAGTACCCACTATACCATGCTCCATTAAAAGAAATTATATTAGAACTGCTTTATGTGATCTTGGAGTCGGTGTTAGTGTTATGCCTCTCTCTTTATATCGTAGACTTGAATTGAATAAGTTGACACCTACTGAAATATCTTTGCAAATGGCTGACAAATTAACTGCTATACCTGTCGGTATTTATGAGGATGTGCCTGTTGTGGTTGCAAATGTCACTATCTTAACGGACTTTGTTATTCTTGATATTCCCGAGGAAGATAGTATGTCTATTATCCTTGGTAGACCTTTTCTTAATACCGCAGAGGCTGTTATTGATTGCAACAAAGGCAATGTCACTTTTCATGTTAATGGTAATGAGCATACGGTACACTTTCCGAGCAAACAATCTCAAGTTCATAGAATCAATTCTATTGGACAAGTTCCAACTATTATTATTGGAGGTTTTGAATTTCCTCTCCCAACTGTCAAGAAGAAATATGATATTCTGATTATAGGGGATGTGCATATCCCCGTTGAGGTAACATAGTGTTATTCGAAATTTCTCCGGTTCCATGTTAGTCGGAATGAGTTTGTTAACAAGACCTGATCAACCTTGTTAGTGGATTCCTTTTGATGAGCATGAGACGGATGAAACTAGAAGGCACAACCTTCTGTACCCTCTTTGTACTTTCTGTTATTTAGTTGAAATAAATTAAAAATAGTATTTTTCTGTCTGTTTCCTGATTTATCCGTGCAATATAAAAATATCCCGAAAATAGAAGTCCTCAGAATGCCATGCCAATTTAATATGATTTTTTCGGGAATATTTGAGGATTTTTGGTGCAAAAATTACATGAGGGCTGCCACACAGCCACGAGGGTGGAGGGCGCGCCCCCTGCCTCGTGGGCCCACGGGGCCCTCCTCCACTTATTCCTGCACCCCTCCTCTTATTCTTCCTCCCACAAACACGAATATCTGGCTCAAACACGAGTTCTAGCCCCCGTTGTTGTGATTTTCGATCTCCTTGCTCAAAGCACCTCTCACAAAACTGCTTGGGGAGATTCTTCCTTGTATGTGACTCCTCCATTGGTCCAATTAGTTTTTGTTCTAGTGCTTTATTTATTGCAAATTTGTGCTGCATAGGTGACCATGTTCTTGATCTTGCATGTCAATTTTATATGGTTCCAAGTAGTTCTAATGCATGATAAAGGCTCTAGGCACTTGTAGGAGTAGTTGCTATCAATTTTATTGAAGTTGGTTCACTTTTGTTTGAAGTTACTAAAAATTTCAGATTATTTCAGAAAATAATGAAGAGACTTTTGAGGCGCTCGTCGAGCCGAAGCTCGAAGGAAAAACAAAATGAAGAAGCACAGAGGCCCAAATATAATTTGCCTCGTACCGCGGAGGTCCGGCCGTTTGAATGGCCTTCCGATGACTTCTTGAGGAGAGCCCGGATTTATGAGGATTTCTATTCACTAATTGGGAACGCCGGCCTCACCGACTTCCTCCGCGACCAACATCATCAGTATCTCTTACTCACTAATACTTTCGTGCAAAACTTCTACTATTTTCCTAAGAAAACACCTCCTACAGTAGAGTTTCATTTATATGATGTTGTTAAGGAGATGACATTAGCTGAATTTTGCGAGGTTTGGAAAATACCCTTTGAGGGTACCTTAGATGAACCACACCGTAATGAAGTGGAAGCATTTATTAATACTATCACTGTGGGAGAAACCAGGAAGGTTTCTGATGCAAGAATCACTAGCATACATTTTCCTGTCTTACGCTACTTTGCCTTATTTGCTAGTCGTTGCTTGATTGGTCACGGAAACTATGGAAACCTTAGTGTTCCTGATATTATCATTTTGTTCCATGGTTTATACCTCAATAACTCTGTTAGTATGGGCGGAATTGTTGCTAAACGGTTAAGTTTGAACCGTACTAAAGGCCCCATTTTTGGAGGTATTTATGCTTCGCGCCTAGCTGCACATTTTAACATACCCATTAGGCTTCATGAGAAAGAAGAAAAATTGTTGCCTAGTGCTTATTTAGATTATAAGAGTATGCTAGCGCATGACTTTATTGTTAAGGGCAAGGAAGGGGAGCTTAAATATAAATTGTACTTTGATAAACATCACCCTGAGACTATTACTTTGCCTACTCCTTTGTTTAACTTGTCTGAAGGTCTTTATCTCATTCCGTGGGCGGCCGTTCAAGCCTATCGGAACCCTGCACCGGCCCCGGAGCCAGAACCACAATACGAGCCTCCACGCCAGTCTGTTTATTGTTGGGATCCAGAGGCGGTTGCCAGCCAGTGGCAGTCAGAGTCCTCTTCATCACAGTATGACCCCAGCTACACCTACGGGTATCCGCCAGGCCATCCCTGGCAATGAACCAACTTAGGCAAAAATCCTAAGCTTGGGGGAGTACGTATTTCTCACCGATATTACATCTATGTTCACACACACTCATTGCTAGATGTCGGTGCTCATACTCTTTCACTGTAATATCCATGCTAGTTTATTTCCTTTTTCCTGCTTTCTTCTTGTGTGTTTGATAAACCTTAAGAAAAACTTAAAAAAATTAGTGTAGCTTTTAGTTAGTTTACTTTTCTGCTGTAGTAGTAATAATTAAAAGAAAACCCAAAATATTTACCGTACTTCTTTTGCTTGTTGGGAGCTTTCCCGTGCAAATAATTTTATTTCTTTTCTTTTCTTTGGGGGTCGATAGGAGAAGACCATGATTAAATTGTTGAAGTGGCTCTTACATACTTTATTGTTGATTTAACCAAGAGCCCATATTGCCTTGTCTTCTCCTGCTTATTGAATGCTTGCAGATTCCAGCTTAGTCCAATGCACGTGCACTCTTATTATTATTCACATCGTTCGGTCGTGCAAGTGAAAGGCAATTATGATGATATATATGGACTGACTGAGATGGGAAAATCTGGTATGAACTCGACCTCTCTTGTTTTTGTAAATATGATGAGTTCATCGTTCTTGATTCAGCCTATTATGAATAAACATGTTTGCAATGACAATTAGAGATCATAGTTGCTTATGCCATGCTTGATTTTCTATGAGTTATAATGGTTTACCTTGCGTGCCAACATGCTATTAAAATGGTTGTGATGTGGTATGATGGGGTGGTATCCTCCTTTGAATGATTTAAGTGACTTGACTTGGCACATGTTCACACATGTAATTGAAACAAATCAACATAGCCTTCACGATATTTATGTTCATGGTGGATTATATCCTACTCATGCTTGCATCCAATGTTTATTAATTTTAATGCATGTTCATGACTGTTGTCGCTCTCTAGTTGGTCGCTTCCCAGTCTTTTCCTAGCCTTCACTTGTACTAAGCGGGAATACTGCTTGTGCATCCAATCCCTTAAACCCCAAAGTTATTCCATATGAGTCCACTATACCTTCCTATATACGGTATCTACCTACCGTTCCAAGTAAATTTGAATGTGCCAAACTCTAAACCTTCAAATAAACATTCTATTTTGTATGCTCGAATAGCTCATGTATCAACTAGGGCTGCCCCTATCTTCCATGTTAGGCGGGTTTTTCTCAAGAGGAGTGGACTCCGCTCCTCACTCACGATAAAATGGCTGGTCACCGGGATGCCCGGTCCCATGCTTTATGCAAACTAAATCAAAATAATTGCAAACAAAACTCCCCCTGGAACATGATGATTGTTGGAGGCACTCGTTGTTTCGAGCAAGCCGTGGATTGATGCTTGTTGGTGGAGGGGGAGTATAAACTTTACCATTCTGTTTGGGAACCGCCTATAATGTGTGTAGCATGGAAGATATCGCCATCTCTTAGTTGTTATGTTGACAATGAAAGTATGCCGCTCAAAATATTATTTATCTCTATTTCAAAACCGGGCTCTAGCACCTCTACAAATCCTTGCTTCCCTCTCCGAAGGGCTTATCTATTTACTTTCATGTTGAGTCATCACCCTCATTAAAAAGCACTAGCTGGAGAGCACAGCTGTTTTTTGCATCCATTACTATTAATTTATATTGGGTATGACTATGATTGGATCTCTTTTACCATGAATTACAATGTCTAGTCAGTCCTTGATCTTTAAAGGTGCTATGCATTTATGTTTTGCGGTCTCAGAAAGGGCTTGCGAGATACCATCCTGTTATATCATATTATGACTGTTTTGATGAAGTGTTGTCATCCGAGATTTATTATTATGGCTCGCTAGTTGATTATGCCATTGATATGGGTAAACATGAGACCTGAGAATTATTGCAAACGTGGTTAGTTATAATCTTTGTTGAAAACTTGAATGCTGGCTTGACATATTTACAACAACAAGAGCAAACAGAGTTTGTAAAAGTTTTTCTTTTTCTCTTTCAGTTTGTCAACTGAATTGCTTGAGGACAAGCAAGGATTTAAGCTTGGGGGAGTAGATACGTCTTCGTCGTATCTACTTTTCCAAACACTTTTGCCCTTGTTTTGGACTCTAACTTGTACGATTTGAATGGAACTAACCCGGACTGACGCTATTTTCTGCAGAATTGCCATGATGTTGTTTTATGTGCAGAAAACATAAGTTCTCGGAATGACCTGAAACTCCACGGGACATCTTAGAAAAAATAATAAAAAATCCTCGCCAAACATGAAGACCAGGGGGCCCACACCCTGTCCACGAGGGTGGGGGGTGTGCCCCCCTCCTGGGCGCGCCCCCTACCTCGTGGGCCCCCTGGAGCTCCTCCGACGCCAACTCCAACTCTATATATTTGCTTTAGGAGATAAAAAATCAGAGAGAAGAAGTCATCGCGTTTACGATACGGAGCCGCCGCCAAGCCCTAAAACCTCTCGGGAGGGCTGATCTGGAGTCCGTTCGGGGCTCCGGAGAGGGGGATTCGTCGCCGTCGTCATCATCAACCATCCTCCATCACCAATTTCATGATGCTCGTCGCCGTGCGTGAGTAATTCCATCGTAGGCTTGCTGGACGGTGATGGGTTGGATGAGATCTATCATGTAATCGAGTTAGTTTTGTTAGGGTTTGATCCCTAGTATCCATTATGTTCTGAGATTGATGTTGCTATGCTTAATGCTTGTCACTAGGGCCCGAGTGCCATGATTTCAGATCTGAACCTATTATGTTTTCATGAATATATGTGTGTTCTTGATCCTATCTTGCAAGTCTATAGTCACCTACTATGTGTTATGATGCGGCAACCCCGAAGTGACAATAATCGGGACCACTCCCGGTGATGACCATAGTTTGAGGAGTTCATGTATTCACTATGTGCTAATGCTTTGTTCCGGTTCTCTATTAAAAGGAGGCCTTAATATCCCTTAGTTTCCATTAGGACCCCACTGCCTTGGGAGGGTAGGACAAAAGATGTCATGCAAGTTCTTTTCCATAAGCACGTATGACTATATTCATAATACATGCCTACATTACATTGATGAATTGGAGCTAGTTCTGTGTCACCCTATGTTATGACTGTTACATGATGAACTGCATCCGGCCCATCACCGATCCAATGCCTACGAGCTTTCCACATACTGTACTTCGTTTATTTACTTTCCCGTTGCTACTGTTACAATCAATATAAAACACCAAAAATATTACTTTTGCTTTCATTACTCTTTTGTTACCGTTACCACTACTATCATACTACTTTGCTACTGAATACCTTGCTGCAGATATTAAGTTATCCAGGTGTGGCTGAACTGTCAACTCAGTTGCTAATACTTGAGAATATTCTTTGGCTCCCCTTGTGTCGAATCAATAAATTTGGGTTGAATACTCTACCCTCGAAAGCTGTTGCGATCCCCTACACTTGTGGGTTATCAGTGGACACACAATGAAGGTTAAAGTATTTCATCCAGACTACAATGAGCATCGAGAAGTCATAATGAAGACAGTGAAGGATGGACGGGCAGCCATCACAAGGGGTTGGCCTAGGGTCATGCGTGCATTACACATGGAGGAGGGCACAATATGGGCATTCCGCTTCACCTTCTCCAACAACCAGAATGTCTTTCGCATCTCTCTTTACAGTCTTTAGTACAACTTTGGTTCATCATTCTTTACTTGGTGCTTCTGTAGTTCTTCCGTATATGTACCTGTGCATCGAATTATGCATTCGTGGTTGAACCTATATTTGTAATAAACATGGTTGGATATGAAATAAGTGATTTCCTACTTTCAAATTCAAAACATGTGATTTTTAAATTAGGTATTAATTAGGGATTACACTGCACACGGTTTGCGAAAGCGAAACGTCTGCGATAGACGTGGAGATCAGACACGTTTCTAGGATCCACTACGTGTGCGATCAATCTCCACTGCACACACGATCAGCCAAGAAAAACGTGTGCGATTAACAACATCATCGCACACAGTTCTTTCTTATTAAATGTTTGCATAGTCACCTTATCACACATCCTTCAAAATTATGGACTGTTTGTGATGGTGTGCACATCGCAAACATTTGGTCATCGAAGAACGTGTGCGATCACTACAAAAAAAATACACTTCCATGATGATACGTGTTTGTCATAGTAGGTCACGTTTTCTGTCATGCATGTACATCCATGACGATTTTATACAGAATCAAGATAGTCATACCTATGCTATCGTAGAAGTGTTCCATGACATTAACAAAATTATCATCATGGAAGTGTCCACTTCCATGACGATAAGTCGCGCGAAATAGAAGTGCTTTCGTCAAGGGTGACCGACATGTGGCATCCACCATAACAGGTCGTCATTAAGCTATCGGGTCCGGTTTTAGTTCTGATAACCCGTTCACAGCCCGGACCAATGGGGATTTTCCACGTGTAAAATTCTCATTGGCCGGAGGAAACACGTGTTGGCTCACCGTTGGGACAGATGTCATTCACTCATTGGACAGGAGGCGCCTATGATACGTCGACACGTGGCACGGCCCAACAAAGGCCCATTCCGGTGAAAAGGTCGGCCCATTTGACTTGGTCAAAAGGTAACGGGCCGGCCCACGGAAAGCCTGTTAACGGCCTGTTCGTATATCGCCCAATTATGACCCGCTAACTCCCGGCCCGTTAGGGCCTATCGGAATTAAGCCCAGTAGCTTCAACCGGGCCGTCCAATATGATTCCAGCCCATTGTAACTTCCAGCCCATGTATAGCCCATGATGTCTTTCGGCCCATATGAGGCCCTTCGTAACTCTGGTCCCATTAAAGGCCCGAGATGAAACTGGCCCATAATGAACAGTGTATCACTTTATACCCATTAAAGGCCCATTATTCCGTCGGCCATTTACAGCCCGTGTTAACTTTCGGCCTTCTAAGGGCCCATTTATTCTTGGGCTCATTTCTAGAATTCGGTTAGTTACGGTCCGTTACTGGCCTGTTCCGTTTGTGGGCCAAATTCGGCCCGTGGTTACATTCAGCCCGTTTATGGCCCGTTAACCCGTTGGGTTGTTTTCATAGAGTTATCAAATACGGCCTATTAACGGCCCGTTATGGTCCACAAATAGTATGGCCCATGATTGGCGAAATTATTATACGCCCCGTAGAAGGCCCATGGATCCTACAGCCCGTAGAAGACCAATGGATCCTACGGCCCGTAGAACGCCCATGGATCATACGGCCCATAGAAAATCCATGGATCCTACGGCCTGTAGAAGGCCCATGGATCCTACGGCCTGTAGAAGGCCCATGGATCATACGGCCCGTATAGAAGACCAATGGATCCTACGGCCCGTAGAAGGCCCATGGATCATACGGCCCGCAGGAGGCCCATGGTTACAACAGTCCGTGTGTTGCCATGATTATTGTGGCCTAGTTACCAAAAGTAGGTTATTGTGGCCACTAGAAAAACGCGGAAAAAGAACAGCAGTGACTACAAGCAAACAACTAAACAAGACAATAAGGAAATAAATAAGCAAGCAACTAGCGCTAGCCTATTACCGCTATTACACATATTAAATCCACTGGGCATCAAAGTTCGCCACCAGTGCAAATATAGGGAACAAAACAGCATATTGCATACACTGGCCATCAAAATCGCCACCGATTGCAAATAAACGCGGCAGCAAAACAAGAACATAACGAAACAACCGGAAGAGCTCAAGAAACATTATCCTAGGTATCCACCATGCTGGCAATAAGCTTAGCAAGCTTATTAGCATTATCTGTTGGCGCTAAAATCCTCCAACGCTTGTTGTTGCACCGGAAAGTATGCATCTGAATGCTCCGGGGACTTCGCGGTCCTTCCGCTTCTTGTCGCATAGCACAGCTGATCGATGTTTTCAGCTTGTAGTTGAGACTCAAGAAACCGAACCGATTGCACGGTGAGTTTGAATAGCTTGTGCAAGCGGTAGTGGCCAGTAACTCGAACACTAAACCAAGACAGGACTTTGGGGTTGTCTCACTATCTTCAAGATAGTCTTCCTTAGCGGTTTTATCAGCATTGTTGGCGACCAACAAGGATGTCTCACTATCCTGAACCTTATCTTCATTACTTCCTTTACCATTGCTTAATAAGGCACTCTTCCCAATATTCTGTCAGCATTCTAAAAGAAGAAACAAGCAGACACATAACAGGTTTAGCATGTGCTAGTATATGAAACTCATTTCGGTGAACGAGTTCATTAGTAAGGTGGACAGGATTAAACTACCAAGTCTTCTATTGCCAAGTACTAGTACATAATAAAAGCATCAAACAAACATATATCTATGTCCTATGGTCACTTCATTGTCTTGCCAAATCAAAATAGAGACACAGTTCAAATCATATCAGTTCAAGACAAAGTAGCGGTGAAAGAATACAAAGCGTGGGAAACTACATGGCACAACAAGATTTCAGATGGGTACCACGGGTCTACATGTACAAAAACACTATTGGCTCTGTTGTGATGCTAGTAATGTGCATGATATGAGAAGTTGTCGGCGTTCTGGGAACGGGGGTCCCCAAACTTGCCTCCCTGTGTCCCATGGCGTGGCTAAGTCAGCAGGCCGTACGGCCCATCTTCATCAACAAGGCATCCAAGACCGTCGCGAGGGGCAAAGCCTGGCGAGGCGGACGACGCAAGGCTTCCTCAGGAGTGTCCTAGTTGGGCAGGCTCACGAGGAGCGGAGATATCAAGGCAGGGCAAACCTCACGAGGCTCTCGTGACGTGAGCCATGACGATCGGCACCAGGCGGGTGCCAGGCGGGCGCCAGCGCGCGCAGCGTCCTTGTTTCCTCTTTGGTGCTAAGGAGGCCAGCACAGACGAGGAGTACTGAGGCATCAGGCAAAGGTTGCTATATCGGTGCAACGAGACCAAGACCAGCAAGACGGCAAGACGGAGGTCATCGTGGAGCCCAAGACGGTGTCACCGTAGAGCCTTTCGCAGGCGAAGACCACTTTTGTCATGATAGCTTGTACTAGCTGTCCCCCTTCAAATTTGCCCGCCATTGTTGGCTCCCTTCCCGCTCAATATTTGGGAAGAGGACCAGGGCTCCTATAAATAGGTCTAGCCACCATAGTAGAGAAAGAGGATGGAGAGACGCGCACAAGTCCGCAAGCACAAGAACACCTCAACCTCAGGAGGCTGGTCTTCCCTCTGTACTGTTCATCATCAGCCTGAGAGGCAATCCACCACCACCACACTGGAGTAGGGTATTACACCACAACGATGGCCCGAACCAGTATAAATCTCGTGTCTCTTTGCGTTGTGACTTCGTCGAGTTCGTCCGCGAGATCTTAGCTAGCTAGGGCGTTGATCACTGGGAGGGAAAGACTTCACGCGCACCCCAGTGTTCGAACCTCAAGGGTTTGCCGGAACCCCACTTCCTCTCTGCTGACCAGCTCGCCGACGCTCCACAGCCACGATGTCCGGCCACTCAAGGGCCGACTCCGACCGCTGGGCAGCCTGGCCAGCCCGGGCAGCGCCGCCTACCCACGAAGACCTCGACCCCGCGCTCCAGGCGGCGCGAGCGCCGCCAAACTCCACTGGGCGCGGGCAGCGCGGCCATGCGTCGTCCACCCTTACCCCGCGGCAAGTACGAGCCGCTGCAAGAGCGGCGAACCATGCCGCAGCAACGACGCCGCACTCACGGTGGGAACAAGGAAACATGCGGGCAGCGCTCACCGTGGCAAGGGAGCTGCTACGATGCAGACTGATGGAGAGCGGTCGGGATACACTGCTGGAGCGTGTTGCCAAGCTACTGGATGCGGCAGCGTCGGGAGCACCACCTTTCTGCTATCGACTTTCCCCTCAGGCCACTGCAGGGCCACACGGCGGGCCTCATCACAACCGCGCGCCATCAGCTACGCCCGGGGGCTTCATCAACATCAGCACGGCCAGCGGCGTAGGGGGCTCCGCCGCCTCCATGCCGCCCGCAACAAGCATGGGCGCAAGCGTCGCCCCCATGGTCCAAGCCGGATGCCACGCTACCATCCTCAGGACGCCACCCTGGGCGAGCAACATGGAGCGTGGGGCACCACGGCGAGGTGTTCGGGGTAACGGCCCCGGAGGCCTACGTGCCCCGCATGATGGACCAAAATACGCATAGCGAAGGGCGACCCGGCTCATTCGTTGGAGAAGATTGGGAGAGGGGCCCTAGGAGCCGAAGCTTTCCAAGAACCAACGGAGCACCACGATGATCGCACCGGCAACGACAACTACAGGGTACCGCTAATCTCTCAGGAACAGGCTTACGCTAACCATGGGCTACAGATGAATCAGGTTGCAGCGTCGATCGACGACCCTGGCATGGCAGCACCCCTTCCAACGAGGGAAACACGCTGGGGGGCGCCAGGAGCAAGGCCCCTCCCCGCGTCGCGCAACGCCTGGCGACACCCGGAGGTAGGCCCTCTGCCGGGGAGGCCTCGACGACCCTTCCCCCGGCAGAGGTCCTATGGTCGCCGAGGGCACTGCTGGCGTCCTCTTTCCCTCTTTTGTGTCGCCCCGGTGACCGGTCGGCTCAAAGGAGGTCAAGGGTGGCGCAAGGCGGCGCCCTCGTCTGGCGATAAGAAGCAAGGCCGGTACCTGTGAAGAAGGCCCAGTGCCTGTGAAGCTCGCCGCCCGTGACACTCTCACGTAATAATGAGTTGGGGCTGTACACGCCCTGGAGTCTCAGGGGTGCTGGCTCAGGCCCTGGGGCTCCCTCCCACGCCTAGTGGCAGCACTTAGCTCCACGCTGGTGAGAAGACTTGAAGACCAGAAGACTATACTACGTGCCGGACGCGGCCTTTCGCTTTGGATTTCCCTTTCTGTAACCTTGCTTTCTGGATATGGATTTAAGTTGAAGCCTAATTTTTTTCGATGCGCGCGGGGGGAGCCTTTTCTCGTTCGAGCAATTTCTTGCCTTCTAGATCTCGTTTTGTCTGGGACTCATGTCCGTCGCCTTCCCCTCACGAGCTCCTCATGGCCAGGACTGCTGTGGCTGCGCGCGACGTTGGAGCGTGCTAGCACTGCAAATGGTGCTCACCTCTTGCGGGGCCCCTTCTGACGGGGCGATAAGCTCCGTAGGATTCTCAGAAACTCGACGCCTCGCGACCCAGCTCAAAGCTGGCGCTGGCTACGGTAAACCATGACAGAAAACTCGCACCTGGATCTACGAGTCCACAAGGACACAAACTCACACCGCATAGGAAAGTAAAAACTGCAATTTTCTTACATGAGGGCCCCCCCTCTCAAAATTCTCTTACAAGTTTTCCAAGGGCCACGCCCGAGTTTTGTGTGCAGGATGAAACAATAGGAGGACAAGGGATCAGCCAGAAATGTCACTCGCTGCATCACCCGCGGACGCGTCACTCGCGTCATCGTCGTCTTCGTCGGCATCGTCGCCGCCGTCAGCGATGCCCCCGAAGCCGTCGTCAACCACGTCGCCTTCGTCTGCGACGACCACCACCGCGTCATCCTCTGAAGTGAAGGCCCTGACCAATGCGTCCACATTGTCCTTGACCCAACGCGCCAGGTCGCCCCGGACAGCCGTGGGTACGGGGGCGATGGCGGCGTCGAAATCAAAGTTGGGGTCGGCATTCAGGAGGTGGCTGAAGACACGGGAGAAAGTGCGCTCAAGCAAGCCACGACCCCTTTCCTCCACAAGCTGGCGAGCTCTGGCATATCGAGCCTCCAGGCGCGTCACCACCTCGGTGAAGAAGGTCAGGTGGCTGGCATAATCATTCAAGTGAGGGTCCGGCACCTCCACATCGCAAATATGGCCCAGGGCGGTATTGGCGTTGTTCCGGAGATTCTGAAGCATAGGGGCATGCTCGCGCTCCAGTGTTCGTCGTTGGAGCACTTCCTCCATGTTTTGTCGTGCGATGGCCTCAGCGTCATCAACCCGCCTCTGAAGAGAACGCAGCTCGGCACGGGCGGAGGCCAAGTCCGCCTGCACCGTAACCAGGGCAGCGGCCGAGGCTTCCGCACACCTCTCAGCCTCATCCAACCTGGGCCTGAGGGCAGCGTCCCTACCCACATCCTCCGCACCCGCGAGCTTGAGCTTCTGGTTGTACCTAATCTCTAGGTCTGTGTGAACCTCGGCCACCCGGCGATTGACCTCCTCCTTGACCCTGGCCTCGCGAGCCCCGGCGGCATCTTCCGTTTGAGCAACTTGACGCTCCCTCATCTCCAGTTGCTCAAGCTCGAGGCTGCGCTCCACGGCTTCCAGGGCCAGCGCCTCGTCGCGCTTCTGAACCTCCTCTTCCTCCACGGGCGTCCCCCTTAGCGATGCAAGAGCAGCCCTGCGCGCCTCCACCTGCTGCTCAAGGGACGCGCTCCAGGCCTGGAGCTCCCACGCGCACTCTTTCGCAGCCTCGCAACGGCGGTCAGCCTCGCGAGCCTCTTCCGAGGCTCGCGAGCGGGCTTCTTGGGAGATCTTGAGGGACGCCCCAGCCTTCGCGCTCTCAAGGTCGCGCTGATAGCGACCGAGGTTGATGGCCACCTTCAGCTTACGCCGCTCCTCCACCAGCCGGAGACCTTCAGCCTCAAGGCGCGAGTCGACACCAGCGAGCTCTTCACCAAGTCGGTTCATCGCGACCATCGCCTCCTGGAAGAGCTCGTGGCGAACCACGCTCCGCTCACGCTCGAGCTCGAACGCTCGGCCCACCTCGTCCTCCACCTATGGGGCAGCGGGCGGGACGCCAAGTGGCGCGCCACCTCCCGGCAGGGGGCTGGGGGCTGACGCCGCACCTGACGTCAGCCCGCCCTCGCGAGGAGCCCAAGCCGATTGGGGCTCACTGCTTGAAGAGGAGCCAAAGATCAAGGCCAACCAGCTACTGTCCATGAGCAAAGGAGGGGTATTGGGCACGCCCGCTAGGCTCCGCGCCAGACCGTGGGGGAGGGGCGACCAAGCCGCGGGCTCAGTGCGCCACGAAGGCAGAGATGCACCCCCATCCGGCCCTGCTCCAGGGGAGGTAGGCAGACCAGGAACGCTCAAGGCCAATGGGGGAGTTGAGGAAGGAGGAGGCCGTTTCTCAGGAGGCGCAGCCGCCTCGACGGAAGGAGCCCTGAAGAGCTGACGTCAGGAGATGGAAAACAGCACGCAAGGAGCCACAACGATATGATACTTACATGTCAACGGCGATGTACTTCCTCCACTTCAGCGGTCCAAAGATGTTGTTGCCGCTCGAGGACTCTCTCCTCTTGCGGAGCTCCGCGAAATCAACGCAGAGCCGACCGTATCGCTAGACGTGGCGGCCTGCACGGGGCGAAGAGCTTGGAGAGACAACTTCAGGGGTGCCCGGATGTGGCAAACAACCGGGCACCGCCTCACCGCCAACTCCCGAGGTTTCCGGGGCCTTAGCCTCGGGAGCCGCACGCTGTGCCTCCTCAGCGGCCGGCGTCTCGGAGGGGGTCGCAAGCTCCCGAGGATGATGCCCCAGGATCACTGCGCGACATGTGCTCCTCAGCACTTGGGCCACCAGCCTCCGTCAGAGCTCGCCCCCCTGCACCCCCACTTGGGGTGAGCTCGGCACCAGCGGCAAGGAAGGGAACCACGGCGACGGGGTTCTCGCGGGGCCCCACCAGACCGATCGGCCGCAGCCCCCATTCGTCAAAGAAAGGCATGCTCGCTGCAAATTCGTCCTTGTTCTTGCAGCGATACAATAGGCAATTCTTCCCAGGCATTTCGGCCGGCAAGGGGACGCCCGTCAAGACCTTGAGCACCGTCTGCCGCGTCTCGAGAGGGAGCCCGGACTCCTGGAACCTCATGTGGTCCTGACTGTTGAGCAAGGTCCACATTGGGCGAAAGTGGCGCTGAAGCGGAGCAACCCGGCGTTTGGCAAACTCCTTCACCACCATAGGCGCGGTCACGCTGTGGTCCTTCAGCAGCCTCAGCCTGGCCCAGACGAGAGCAAGGTGGGGGCTCGTGAGCTTCTGATGGCCCCAGCCGGAGTCCGGAACAGCAGGCCCCGCCGGAACTTGGAGCAGAGGGCTAAGCACGCCGGCGTTAAGAAACACCCATCGTATGCGGAACTCACTCGTGGAGGGAGGAAGCTCGAAGTCAATCCCCGCGCCCGCAGTCGCGGCCACGGCCTGGAAACCCACGCACCCCAAGCCTTGCGGGGACCGGTCAGATGCAATGAGAAGAAATGGCGAAGCAAGGCAACGGAAGGAGCGATGCCCACCATGGCCTCGCACAAGAAGGCGAAAACGGCAAGAAGGGTCACAGATTGAGGGTCAAGATGAAGCATGTGGATCTGATAATGCTCGAGCACCGCATTGAAGAAGGCAGAGAAGGGAGGAATCAAGCCAGCCCAGAGGGCATCAATGAAGATCGGGACCTCAGTGGCTGCCCGATCCATGTGGGTGTGGGACGCGGGCCAGGCCACCGTCTCTCCCCACTCGTTGAAGCTGGAGGCAAGCATGGGGCGCACCTTGTCCATGGCCTTGTCATTGAGCACCCGAGGCCGGCCGAGTGCAGGCTCAAAGGGCGGGGCTTGATTAGCAAAGATAGAGGTTTCTTCCCTTTTCAGCTGTTTGATTGCCATGGCGATGAAGCGGTGGGCGCAAGTCAGATTGGAAGGCCAAAGCAGGGCCTCGAGGAAGCAGGGAGATTGGAGGGCAGGCGTGGCGAAGGAAGAATAATCTGGCGAGAGGCGGGGGCCGCATAGCCAGGCGGATTCAAGGGCAGCGTGGGGAAGCGGAGATGCCCACGTCCAATCAACCGCCACACATCAACCGAGGCCGTAGGCTTTTGGGGCCCGTGGTGCTCCCTACTTGACCCTTGGCTTCGCTGCGAAGCCAAGCCCGAGCGCACCTTGGGCCCGGGGGTTACTGTCGGTGTTCTGGGAATGGGGCTCCCCAGACTTGCCTGCCTGCGGCCCACGGCGTGGCTAAGTCACCAGACCGTACGGTCCACCTTCATCAACAAGGCATCCAAGACCCTCGCGAGGGGCCAAGCCTCGCGAGGCGGAGGACGCAAGGTTTCCTCAGGAGTGGCCTAGTCGGGCAGGCTCACGAGGAGCGGAGATATCAAGGTGGGGCAAACCTCATGAGGCTCTCGTGATGTGAGCCATGACGATCGGCACCAGGCGGGCGCCAGCGCGCGCAGCGTCCTTGTTTCCTCTTTGGTGCTAAGTAGGCCAACGCAGGCGAGGAGTACCGAGGCATCAGGCAAAGGTTGCTATATCGGTGCAACGAGACCAAGACCAGTTAGACGGCAAGATGGAGGTCATCATGGAGCCCAAGACGGCGTCACCGCAGAGCCTTTCGCGGGCGAAGACCACTTTTGTCAAGATAGCTTGTACTAGCTGTCCCCCTTCCTGCTTAATATTTGGGAAGAGGACCAGGGCCCCTATAAATAGGTCTAGCCACCATAGTAGAGAAAGAGGATGGAGAGACGCGCACAAGTCCGCAAGCACAAGAACACCTCAACCTCAGGAGGCTGTTCTGCCCTCTGTACTGTTCATCATCAGCCCGAGAGGCAATACACCACCACCACACTGGAGTAGGGTATTACACCACAACGGTGGCCCGAACCAGTCTAAATCTTGTGTCTCTTTGCGTTGTGAGTTCGTCGAGTTTGTCCGCGAGATTTAGCAAGCTAGGGCGTAGATCGGTAGGAGGGAAAGACTTCGCGCGCACCCCAGTGTTCGAACCTCAAGGGTTTGCCGGAACCCCACATCCGACAGAATTCTACTGTATACACAATTGAAATTGAAATCAACAGAGCTATTGATAATAGCAAACCTATTAAACAAACATGCGGGAACATACCTGCTGTGCCATTGGAGTTTCGATTGGATCCTTCAATTTAAAAATAAGTTTGTATGAGTAAATACAGTGATACAAGAGCAAAGCAGTATGCACGATAGCAATGGAATCTTAAATTAGAACAGTTGTTCATCAGGTTTAAGCACTTGTTCTACATGAACAAAGTACAGTAAGATGCAAGAATATAGTACTTAAAAATATAAAATGAGCTCATAGACCTTACCACATTCTTGGTTCGGGACCAGTACAGAACAAGGCATTCCCAGTCATCGTCCAGTATATGTGTCTCAGGAGAACGTAAGGGAATTTGATGAGTTTCTTTGGCGGTGAAGTACGTTTTATTTATGTAAATCCGATACTGCCACCAAGCATTCTTGAAGAAAGCAGAGGTATTAGCACATGTTACCTCATCCCGAGTTTCCAAATCGGTCCTTTTCTATAGAGAAAAATGGGAAAATTTGTTGTATTATAACCATCATGGAGGTAGAATGTATTGGACAAAGCAAAGTAATTGCCATGAATAACATTACTTACACATAACCCCTGGACAAACACCTGCAACTGGCATTTTCCTTCATCTTCAGTATAATATTTCCAAGATGGGAAGATACGCACATAGGATTTAACAACATAAAATGCGATAGATGCTAAACTACGACTGGCTGGTTGTGCTTCCTCCACAGGAATAGGCGTACTAACTGGTGGAGTTGAGGTTCTCCGTGGTAGTACTGGCCCTTTGGGCACTGGAGCTGCCTTACTAACTGCTCTTGTTTGGGAGCTCTGTGGTGGAGATGGTGTTGTGTTAACAGGAACTGGGTTACTATCTGCTGGGGTTGGGGTTAGATTTGGTGAAGCTGGTTCTCTGTCCATCGCAGTAGGGGTAGAATCTGCGAGAGTCTGGGTTATGTGTGGTAGGGCTGGTTCTCGTGCATGTACAACCGGGGTGCTATCTCCACCAAGAGGTAGCACTGTTTTATTTGAAGATCGTGTTTTTACTCCACTAGATACTGGCATCACCCGCTCCAATTCAAATGGCTGATAAACAGGAAACATAATTGAATGTACAGACATTGTATGAGAGACAGATGCAATAGATAATGTGGAAAAAGAGGGCATGGATAGTTGACATGTGTATTGTTTAATTAAAATGGATAGCATGACATAATTTCACATATATGATGTCTATCTAAACTGGATAGCATAGCATAACATAATTCAAAGATATGATAAATAACTAAACAAGATCGCATGACATAATTCACATACATGTTATCTAAGTAATCAGGATCGCATGATTTAATTCACATATGTGATTTATATGCTAAACAGAGGGCACTCGATAAGATGTCTGAACTAAGAACATGGTGTTGAATATTGTGTATATGATGTCTAAACTATGCAATGCAAGACACCATATGCATGATATGAGCAGTATAACCGTGCCAAGTTAGAGCATACACCTCCGTGGGGGAATAGGACTGGTCATCTGTCTCTGAATCCATCTCCGAGGAGCTATCGGGACCCAACAAGAGATCTGCTTCGACACGTAGCACTGTTTGCTCTGAAGGCCTTGTTTTCACTCCAGATTTTTCCATCTCCCACCCAAATGGATGATTCACAGGAAAAGTAGTTTAATGTACAAATATTGTCGACAAATGGAAATGTAATGAAGAAAAGGATGGGCAAGATATCATTCAAATATATGATGCCTGGTCAAACAGGATGGCATTGCACATTTCACATATATTATGGCTGGTTAAAAGACATGAGACTGCATAATTCCCATATATGATATAGAAACTAAACAGGTGGCATTATAGAACATGTCTAAACTAAGTAGATGACATATATGATGTCAAAAGTAGGCACTGCAAGGCAACATATGCATGATATGACTAACATCATCATGCCAAGGTAGAGCAAACACCTTGGGGTTAAATAGGAGTGGTCAGCTGCATCTGAATCCGCCGCAGAACAGATATCTTCCTCTGGATTGCAATCTGGAGAGGGGGGAGGGTTTGCCATTGAACCCACCATGGAGCGATGACTGCATGACATTGTATTGCCGCGCAAAACTCTTCTTTTTTCTCTACATGTTCAGCATGACTATGTACAATATCTGACATGCATACGAAAAAAATATGGTGAGATTATGTAAGGAGAGCATGCAGAAATTCAGACTGATGGTAACAACCAGTGGATGGATCCCAAAATAATGATAGCAGGCTAATGATTGCTTTAATTTAATAAAAAGACAGATGATGATTACTTTACTATTTGTTTCCCACCCAAGATGAACGACATAGGCATACCCTAGGTGAACCAGATATTAGACAGAGATACTATTCATTGTTGCCTCGATATGTGCCCCACAACTAATTTAGAACTCAAGTTTGAACATTAATTTGGACCTGACTTGGAGTCTAAGAGGTGAACAAGACGATGATGGTGATGCTGTTGCGGTGGGTGCCGGCGGCAGTGAAGGAGATCTAAGGCGGTGAAAGACGGTCAGGAGTCGTGATGTCTGGTTTGGTGGATGCTTCTGCCAATGGAGCAGCTCAGGTGAGGTGGACGACATCGCGACAGGAGTAGGACAAACCACACAAAGTTCCCTTCGACACCAACCTGTAACTGAAGTAATTCTGTAAGGGCTCATTTGGCTTGCATGATTCTAAAAACGCAGGGATAGGAAAAACACCGGAAGAGGATAGGAATGCACATGGTAAACACAGCATTTGTAAACATAGGATTTCAGTCAACTTGGGTGTTTGGTTCACGGGAATTGGAAGAGCAGAGGAATGCAAAGAAACATGGCCAAAATAAAGTGAAACCATATGAAAGCGTGTATAGTTAGAATGTTATTCTGCCACTAATGCACTTGGTCTTGTTTTCATGCATAGTATTTTGAAAAGTAGGTCCATGTGGATGTTTTGCTCCATTGCTTTCACCAAAATGCATGAATAATTGAATAGTAGAGTGCCATAGGAAAATTTCCTATTGCTGTGTTTTTCCGTTGAACCAAAATAGCCCTAATGGTTCGACATGAATGTAGAGTAATAAGTGATGCAACAAGTGTACAACTTCTTTGCCGTAGCCGTGTTGACCTCGGCATCATTGGGTTGGTCGCTGAAGAAGTTGATGCAGAGGTAGCTGTCAGAGGTGTGGAGGAAGATCTGAGGAATCTGTAGACGGCGTCCAGGGCACTGCTCTGTTGTGATGGATCGTTCTGTCGTTGGAGCAGCTCCAGTGAGTCGTAAGACGTCAAGGCTGAAGCAGCACAAGACAGTCATCGTTAATCTCAAGTGGTATTCTAATAGCATCTCCAATAGATGATGTAAAATAGATGTAAAATTTACATCACCAAAAACCACCTGACTACAACAGATGAGGTAAAAATTGTGGACTCTGAACTTAACCGTCGAAACTGAAATTTACTGTGGAATCTAAATGTTACTGTCGAAACGGAATGCAATGGTATCAGAGAGGCACTTCACATGTAGTTTAGGGAGGTCCCGCAGTTCATCTTCAACCTGCACCCCCCTGAGCCGCTAGCCACCACCGGCCGAACCGCCAGCCCCCGCGCCGCCTCACCGCCCCGAAACAACTCCCCACCGCCGGTCCGCCACCGCCCCGCCGCCCCGAAACAACTCCCCACCGCCGGTCTGCCGCCCCCACCCTGAACCCTAAGATATATAGTGGGGTACCTCTCCGGCGAGCACCCCTCCCCGCTGCGGGTGGTTCTTCCTTAACTCCGGCGAGCCCCCCACCCCCTGAAAATCGAATGACCCAAAAGTCGATTCAGTCGACTGAAGTATAGCTAAATCGGAGCATAGCAGCAGCACGAGCGAGGGGGAGAGGAGCAGCAGCAACGCGAGCGAGAGCTGGAGCAGCAGCAGTTCCGCGAGTGAGCGAGAGCCGGAACAGCTGTAGCAGCGCGAGCGAGCGAGCGAGAGCCGGAGCAGCAGCAGCAGATCCGGCTGGTATGGACGCCGCCGTCGAAGGGGCCTCGCACTGGGGGAGAGCCGCCATGGAGATGTCGCCCGTGGCGCCGGCTTCGAGGTAGCCGCTCCATGGGGGTGTGGGATGGAGCACCATCGGCGCCGGGAGGTCGAGTTAAGGAGAAGGTACGATGCGATGAGTGTACAACATCTTTGGTGGCGCCGAGTAGGCGTCGTCTTCGTCTGAGGAGTCGGTGAGGATGCTGCGGTTCCGGTGGAGCAGGTTAAGGCAGTGATGTGGGGATGGAGCAGCCATGATAGACGAGGCGATCGTCAGAGCAGCTGCTTGGAGGTGGAGGACGGGGCGGCTGAACCGGCGGGACGGCGAGATGGACGATAGATCCTCATCCGGGGAGATGGACGAGGGACGTCGAGCTGTTGCGGTGGACAATGTTGTCGGGGAAGAGGCTCCGGTTGGGCAGCGGTGAGGTGGCGGACGGAGGAGGGTGGGGTTTCGCTTCTGGAGCGGAGAGGTTATGGCGGCCTAGGATTTCGAATGGCGAAAAGGAGGCGTTGGGAGGGGGGAACCATGACTTAGGGACGCGCTTGTCCAAAATGTAGGGTGTGTTACAAAAGTACCCCCACCGATTTGAACTAGCGGCCCTTTCGGCTCAGGGTTAGAAGGGGGATTTCGCGTGTCGGGATTTGGCAACTGGAGGAAGTTTCTGCGCGTGTTGTAATTTCGGTATAGCAAGGCGCGTGCTGTGAAGGCGCCAGTTTTAGGAGCACGATATCTGAATTTTCGGGATATAACAAAGCGCGGGTTGAATTTTAGGGACAAGCCTAACGTGTAATATTGTACTTGTACATACCAAATCAATTCACACTTCCCTCAACAAAAAAACGAAAAAATAAAACTATTCACCCCACACAAAGAGAGAGTCTTGTCCTGTTTTACTATACAAATGCTATTCAAAGCTACTCCCTCCTTCCATCTATATAGGGCCTAATGCTTTTTCGAGGCTAACTTTGACCAAATATTAGAGCAATAATATATGACATGCAACTTACACAAAGCACGCCGTTTAATTCGTGTGTGAAAGGAGCTTTCAATGATATAATTTTCACATTGTGCATCTCATGTACTATTAATCTTGTCAATAGTCAAAGGCGGTCTTAAAAAATGCATTAGGCCCTATATAGATGGAAGGAGGGAGTATGAATCCATGTTATGTCCAATTAAATTTTTTCGCTGGCTGTATAATGCATGTAACCTACTAAACCAACATTTTAGTGCATTCCAAATGTCTACACTATCGCTGCAATTCGAACTGAATTTGAATTCGTTTCTCTATTTCAATAAGAATCTACAATCACGATTGTTGCCAACTTCAACCATTATTCGTGTATTACCTTAATAACACACCACATGATTACTATAGAGATAGATATGAACTATGTGTACTATATGAACTCGAATTCTATTTTTTGAATACAGTTGATGTTTATTCCAAATAATAGTACATTTGATGTACTAACTATATATTCATAATCTAAACCATGTTCCATATGTACACCGTGTTTATCACACAAAGTATAGTGCCTCGCCCCCTACATTATGACAAGTATTTAGCCCCAAGCTGCAAAAGCCAGACATTAGCCCAAATTATAATCAATGTTCTACATTATGATATCTTCTTCAAGTATCCGTATCCACTTTTTTATAATGAATTATGATCTTTGTTCGTCTTTTACACTTTCACGCCCGCCCCCTCTCACCCTCCCTCAGCGTCCCCCCCATCGCGCAAGCTCATTATTTATCCTTAGGTCATTCACCCGGTGTGTGTAGGCCCCCCAGCTCCTTCTTTCCGGCACACACCGGTCGATATACCTCTCTAGCCACGTGTGCCTACCACAAACACATATATACTTCCCCTCTTCTCTTCTCACCGTCCATGCCCCCCTGTGTCCAATACGATTCCACGCAGATGCACACTCACGCCCCTCTTTTCATTGATCTCATACTCGCACACTCCTCCCCCCTCGACATGGTAGGCCTCTTGCACCACCTCCTAGCCGCACCCCTCTCCCCATGTCTGTCTCTCCGGACCTTATTTGCTTCTAACACATGCATGCATGTATACATACCGATCTCCCTACATATAGCTAGGTCGACTATAATTCATTTTCCCCATGCACCGATACACTTACCTCACTAGTTATGTCTATCCCTTTCTCGGACACACGACGGTTGATCTTCCTATGTAGTTACGTATGCTTACCACAACCATATCGTCTCCCCTCATCATCCTTGCATACCTCCCGACCCGTCTCTCACACGCACGTGCATAGACAGACAAACATCCCCCACCCTCTCTTATTGATATTGCACTGATACCCTTCGTTTGTCTAGCAGGCCTCTCCCACCATTTGTGAGACGCCACTCCACCACCAACCCTCCGACACTCTGCCCTTGTCTTTCTCCCAACCTTATTCCTCTGCAACACATATCCATGGATGCCGATCGATCTCCCTCAATACATAGCTAGGTCTCTCTCCTTCCCCACACATATACTAGTCGATCGGTCTCTGCCCCCTCCTCCCCCCACACACCAATAGTCGAATGTTGTAGGTAGATATCCATGCCACAGAAAAAACTGCACCTCTGCCCTCTAAAATTCCTGTAGGCCAGCCGCCATGTATCTTTGACGTGAGCAAACACAAATTCGATGGCACTCTTTATCGATCGCACAGCCACACACTTCATCCATGTTTTCAATTCTATCGATATCTCACATCCATGACTCCGTTTCACACACATTGCATATGTTATGTTTTTTTGTTTGAGATATCATCGACACATTGCCTCTGTTTTGCACAAACCATCTCTCTCACACCCACCCACGTACGTACCTGCGCCTAAAGAAGAGGTGCACGCACGACGCACGTACTCACGCTCGTTCCCGGCCACACCTGCGCGGGTACACGGTGGAGTTCGTTTCTGTACGAAAAGGCAGCCCACGTGATAAGTTCACGCGTGTAGCGGTTATTTACTCTAAGGAGGGTCGGGTACCACGCCTAAATGGAACAAAGTTCGGCTTCACACATTAGTATTAAATAAATTTATATATTCCTCAATGGCACATACAGAATATAAAACAATTACCGTGGGGAAAATGGAAAAATCCGCTCCACTATATAGAATGGAGCCTGCCTGCCGGGGTTTGTCTCTCGTCACACCATCTCACACAAGGCGGCAGTGGCCTATCTCTCTCTCACCGTTGGTCAGTGATCCGGCCGCATCCCGTCCGCCGGCGGAAAGGGCGGATGTGCATCGTTTCTCCGTTCGACGGCGTTGAGGCAGCACGTCCCGGTCTGTCGTACCCGCCATTCTCTCTGACCATGCTCTGGTGCGGTAGGGCCTTCGCCACTTGCTTGCTACCGCAGTATGGGCAGATCCCGGCAGCCGACGCACTCCTAGTAACATCCCGACAACCCTCAGGTACAGCTTTCTCCGGCCTTGCTCCACTGCCCATCTTCCCACATTGTTGCATGTGGATCTTCTTTAGTTGTTTGCTTAAAACGTATCTCGGTCGGCGTACTTTCCATCTTGCATTCTCGTCCTGAAACCATTTTTGATAAACCACCATGTGCTATATTTCCCTTATTACATGGAATATGCTTCTTTTTTGTGGGTGTATGTGTCTTCAACTCGTGTTATTGGGCAGTAATTGTTTCCTTTCTACCTCCTTTTGCAAACAGGCTATCCATTTTCACCTCGTTGCTATTGTGACCTTTTGGTGAACTGCACAAATCACATTTTTCTTAAGAGTGTTTTGTGCAGTTCCGCCAAAATGTCACACAGGCAACGTTTTACATTTCCGTGGGACTACAGAAAGGGAGATTGGCTTTGCTATCCTCCTCATCCAACTTTGTGCCTAATCTTCTCCAATAAGTAGTTAGTCCTAAAGAGAGATCGTAGAGTGGATCGGCTTCTATTTGTGTGTGTTATGTTTCATCATCTAGTTCCACTATTATTTTTATCACACTGACTGGATATCTTTGCAAACAGGGATGGTCCGCTCGATTTTAGTGGAGCTGCACAAAATGATCAGATTGTGGTGTCCTCCATACACCTCTTTTTTGGCTACAGAGCTGGGTGAAACTAGCTGCCAAGAAATTGACACTGTGCCCAGGAAATGGAGCCATGCCTACGAACAGCATCGATCAATTATATATTTTTATTTATTTGTACACCTTCTCACAACTTTGTCTTCAGTTGTGATGTGAATATTGGCGCTGATCTGCGAACCATTGAGATGCATTAGCAGCCATGGTAGTTTAATTTGTATTTGATGGAATGTTGTAACGAGATAATCTTGAGGCAAGAGACATGAATCCTAAGTTGAAACCTTCATAGCATCACAGTACAATTTCATTAAAATTATGCGTACATATAAACAAATCCTGAAGGATTGATAGCAATGCCAGAAATAATTCAACTTCGTTTCGCCGACATGTGGGACATCCTTCATCCGGCTCCATCTGCCATGCAGCAATATTGAGTGCACAAATGCAGGGAAAGATTCACCCCGGTCGTTGCACCGCAGTAGTAATGACTAGTGAGCAGTCAAATCACAGAGCCCCACCTTCGCCACAATAAGTTGCTCGGACGAAGCAACCATCATTTCTCTGTTCCTTGAATCCGCTGGTACTCCCATATTCCCAGAGTAATAGTTGCTCGGGCGAAGCAACCATCACTTCAGCTTTCCCACATTAAGTACTAGTACCTCCTTTTTTTACTCTAGAAATAACCACACGCGAATATTGGACGGTAGCAGCACAACAACTATCTCAAACTAACTCTAACCCATGGATCCAAATAGGGCCAAAGTTAGTCTCGGAAAACGCATTAAGCCATATATACATGGACAGACGGAGTACATGATACGTACTAGCAATCGCTCACCAGTAGTAGTAGTTCATTGGTTGGTTTCGATTTTTTATTCAGTTGATGTGCTCCTACCGTCCAATATTCGCGTGTGGTTGTTTCTAGAATAAAAAAAGGAGGTACTCCTACTTAAGTTACTCCCACTATGCCTAGCCTAAGGTTAGTAGGTGACCTTGCGCTTGGCTCTTCGCCTCTTCCGGAAGTCGAACAATAATGATGGTACTACAGTAGTACTTCTGCCAATCTGACACCAAATGAACTGCTGCACACTACTGCAGGATGGTCCAAACACGACACTACGATCAGAGACCCTTCGACGAAACTGTGTGCGATGCCATAATCGCAAATGGTGGTGTAAAAAACCCGTCAAAAAAGGTGCAAAACGTTTGCGATGAGAGATGCATCAAACATGGTTCAGAATTTAGTTGTGTGTGCGATGCAGGGCAAACGGTTCAGCTATATTGACTGTTTGGGATGAGGAGGCACAAAAGAAACGGGTAGCCAGATGAAGGCGTGTGCGATATACAACATACGGTTCACTGGGATGAACTGTGTGTGATTAGGCAACACAATGGAAACGGTTCAACAGAACAAGATGTGTGTGATACGCGGCAAACAGGTCCGTAATCTGTAATGTGCGCGAAGACCAATAGTAACATAGACGATTGCTGCTAATAAGCCGTGTGAATTGCTCTGTCTACGGAGAATAACATGTATATATATATATATATATATATATATATATATATATATATATATATATATATATATATATATAAAACTGAAATAAACATCCAATTACATAAGTGACTATACAGATCATTCGCACACACCTCAATAAACAATTGTTGGGGAACGTAGTAATTTCAAAAATTTTCCTACGATCACGCAAGACCATGGTGATGGCATAGCAACGAGAGGGAGAGTGTCCGTCCACGTACCCTCGTGAGACCGAAAGCGAAGCGTTATAACAACGCTGTTGATGTAGTCGACGTCCCCACGATCCGACCGATCCAAGCACCGAGCGTCACGGCACCTCCGAGTTACGCACACGTTCAGCTCGATGGCGATCCCGGACTCCGATCCAGCAAAGTGTCGGGATGAGTTCCGTCAACCGACGGCGTGGTGGCGATGTTGATGCTCCACCGACGCAGGGCTTCGCCTAAGCTCCATGACGATATGACTTCTCCGGTGCAGGGCTTCTCCTAAGCTCCGCGACAATATGACGAAGTGGAATATGGTGGAAGGGGCACCGCGACACGGCTAAGGCAAGATCCGAGATCAACTTGTGTGTCTTGGGTGCCCCTGCCCCAGATATAAAGGAGACAGGGGAGGTGGCGGCCCTAGAGGAGGCGCGATTAAGGAGGAGTCCTACTCCCACCGGAGTAGGACTCCCCCTCTCCTAGTTGGACTAGGATTGGAGGAAGGGGAAGAGGAAGGCGCCGCCCCTTTCCTTGTCCTATTCGGACTAGAGGGGAGGGCGCGCAGCCCACCTTGGCCTGCCCTTCCTCTTCTCCCATGGCCCATTAAGGCCCATAGACTTCCCGGGGTTCGGTAACCTCCGGTACTCGATAAAATCCGATTTCACCGGAACACTTCCGAAGTCAAACATAGGCTTCCAATATATCAATCTTTATGTCTCGACCATTTCGAGACTCCTCGTCATGTCCGTGATCACATCCGGGACTCGAACAACCTTGGTGCATCAATACTTATAAACTCATTATGAACTGTCATCGAAGCGTTAAGCGTGCGGACCCTACGGGTTCGAGAACTATGTAGACATGACCTAGAACCATTCTCGGTCAATAACCAATAGCGGAACCTGGATGCCCATATTGGTTCCTACATATTCTACGAAGATCTTTATCGGTCAAACCGCATAACGACATCGTTGTTCCCTTTGTCATCGGTATGTTACTTACCCGAGATTCGATCGTCGGTATCCAATACCTAGTTCAATCTCGTTACCAAGAAGTCTTTTACTCGTTCCGTAATACATCATCTCACAACTAACTCATTAGTTGTAATGCTTGCAAGGCTTAAGTGATGTGCATTACCGAGAAGGCTGGAGATACCTCTCCGACAATCGGATGACAAAACCTAATCTCAAATACGCCAACCCAACAAGTACCTTTGGAGACACCTGTAGTACTCCTTTATAATCACCCGATTCGTTGTGACGTTTGGTAGTACCAAAGTGTTCCTCCGTGGCGGAGTTGCATAATCTCATAGTTATAGGAACATGTATGGGTCATGAAGAAAGCATTAACATACTAAGCGATCAAGCTGTTAAGCTAACGGAATGGGTCATGTCAATCAGATCATTCAACTAATGATGTGACCTTGTTAATCAAATAACAACTCCTTGTTCATGGTTAGGAAACATAACCATCTTTGATTAACAAGCTAGTCAAGTAGAGGCATACTAGTGACATCTGTTTGTCTATATATTCACACATGTATTATGTTTCGGTTAATACAATTCTAGCATGAATAATAAACATTTATCATGATATAAGGAAATAAATAATAACTTTTATTATTGCCTCTAGGGCATATTTCCTTGATCTCCCACTTGCACTAGAGTCAATAATCTAGATTACAAAGTAATGATCCTAACACCCATGGAGTCTTGGTGCTGATCATGTTTTGCTCGTGGAAGAGGCTTAGTCAGCGGTCGCAACATTCAGATCCGTATGTATTTTGCAAATCTCTATGTCTCCCACTTGGACTTGGTCCCAAATGGAATTGAAGCGTCTCTTGATGTGCTTGGTCCTCTTGTGAAATCTGGATTCCTTTGCCAAGGCAATTGCACCGATATTGTCACGGAAGATCTTCATCGGTCCCGATGCACTAGGTATGACACCTAGATCGGAAATGAACTCTTTCATCCAGACTCCTTCATTCGCTGCTTCGAAGCAGCTATGTACTCCGCTTCACATGTAGATCCCGCCACGACGCTTTGTTTAGAACTGCACCAACCGACAGCTCCACCGTTTAATAAAAACACGTATCCGGTTTGCGATTTAGAATCGTCCGGATCAGTGTCAAAGCTTACATCGGCGTAACCATTTACGACTAGCTCTTTGTCACCTCCATATCGAGAAACATATCCTTAGTCCTTTTCGGTATTTCAGGATGTTCTTGACCGCTGTCGATGATCCACTCTGGATTACTTTGGTACCTTCCTGCCAAGCTTACAGCTAAGCATCGTCGGTCTGGTACACAGCATTGCATACATGATAGAGCCTATGGCTGAAGCATAGGAACATCTTTCATTTCTCTCTATCTTCTGCTGTGGTCGGGCATTGAGTCCGACTCAATCTTACACCTTGTAATACAGGTAAAAACCTTTCTTTGCTGATCCATTTTGAACTTCTTCAAAACTTTATCAAGGTATGTGCTTTGTGAAAGTCAATTAAGCGTCTTGATCTATCTCTATAGATCTTGATGCCCAATATGTAAGCAGCTTCACGAGGTCTTTCATTGAAAAACTTTTATTCAAGTATCCTTTTATGCTATCCAGAAATTCTATATCATTTCCAATCAATAATATGTCGTCCACATATAATATTAGAAATGCTCTGAGCTCCCACTCACTTTCTTGTAAATACAGGCTTCTCCAAAAGTGCAGTACAAACCCATATGCTTTGATCACACTATCAAAGCGTTTATTCCAACTCCGAGAGGCTTGCACTGGACCATAAATTGATCGTTGGAGCTTGCACACTTTGTTAGCGCCCTTTGGATCGACAAAACCTTCTGGTTGCATCATATACAACTCTTCTTCTAGAAATCCATTCAAGAATGCGGTTTTACATCCATTTGCCAAATTTCATAATCATAAAATGCGGCAATTGCTAACATGATTCGGACAGACTTAAGCATCGCCACGGGTGAGAAAGTCTCATCGTAGTCAACCCCTTGAACTTGTCGAAAACCTTTTGCAACAAGTCGAGCTTTGTAGACAGTTACATTACCATCGGCGTCGGTCTTCTTCTTAAAGATCCATTTATTTTCAATGGCTTGCCGATCATCGGGCAAGTCAACCAAAGTCCATACTTTGTTCTCATACATGGATCCCATCTCAGATTTCATGGCTTCCAGCCATTTTATGGAATCTGGGCTCACCATCGCTTCTTCATAGTTCGTAGGTTCGCCATGGTCAAGTAACATGACTTCGAATAGGATTACCGTACCACTCAGTGCGTATTTTACTCTGGTTGACCCACGAGGTTCAATAGTAACTTGATCTGAAGCTACATGATCATCATCATTAGTTTCTTCACTAATTGGTGTAGTTGTCACGGGAACCATTTCTTGTGATGAACTACTTTCCAATAAGGGAGCAGATCTGATTATCTCATCAAGTTCTACTTTCCTCCCACTCACTTCTTTCGAGAGAAACTCCTTCTCTAGAAAGGACCCGAATTTAGCAACGAAAATCTTGCCTTCAGATCTGTGATAGAAGGTGTACCCAACAGTCTCCTTTGGGTATCCTATGAAGACACATTTTCCGATTTGGGTTCGAGCTTATCGGTTGAAGTTTCTTTACATAAGCATCGCAGCCCCAAACTTTAAGAAACGACAACTTTGGTTTCTTGCCAAACCACAGTTCATAAGGCGTCGTCTCAGCGGATTTTGACGGTGTCCTATTCAACGTGAATGCGGCCGTCTCTAAAGCATAACCCCAAAAGCGATAGCGGTAAATCGGAAATAGACATCATAGATCGCACCATATCTAGTAAAATACGATTCGACGTTCGGACACACCATTTCTCTGTGGTGTTCGGGTGGCGTGAGTTGCTGAAACTATTCCACATTGTTTCAAATGTAAACCAAACTCGTAACTCAAATATTCTCCTCCACGATCAGATCGTAGAAATTTTATTTTCTTGTTACGATGATTTTCCACTTCACTCTGAAATTCTTTGAACTTTTCAAATGTTTCAGATTTGTGTTTCATTAAGTAGATATACCCATATCTGCTCAAATCATCTGTGAAGGTGAGAAAATAACGATATCCGCGCGTGCCTCAACATTCATTGGACCACAAACATCAAGTATGTATGATTTCCAACAAATCAGTTGCACGCTCCATAGTTCGGAGAACGGCGTTTTGTCATCTTGCCCATGAGGCACGGTTCGCAAGTACCAAGTGATTCATAATCAAGTGATTCGAAGCCCATCAATATGGAGTTTCTTCATGCGTTTTACACCGATATGACCTAAGCGGCAAGTGCCACAAATAAGTTGCACTATCATTATCAACTCTGCATCTTTTGGCTTCAATATTATGAATATGTGTATCACTACTGTCGAGATTCAACAAGAATAGACCATTCTTCAAGGGTGCATGACCATAAAAGATATTATTCATATAAATAGAACAACCATTATTCTCTGATTTAAATGAATAACCGTCTCGCAATAAACAAGATCCAGATATAATGTTCATGCTCAACGCGGCACCAAATAACAATTATTTAGGTCTAAAACTAATCCCGAAGGTAGATGTAGAGGTAGCGTGCCGACTGCGATCACATCGACTTTGGAACCATTTCCAACGCAAGATCGTCACCTCGTCCTTAGCCAATCTTCGCAATCCGTAGTTCTGTTTGAGTTGCAAATATTAGCAAGTAACCAGTATCAAATACCTGTGTACTCTGCGAGTATTAGTAAGGTACACATCAATAACATGTATATCATATATACCTTTGTTCACCTTGCCATCCTTTTCATCCGCCAAATACTTGGGGCAGTTCCGCTTCAAATGTCCATCGCTTGCGGTAAAAACACTCGGCCAGGCTTAGGTCCAGACTTGGGTTTCTTCTCTTGATCAACAACTTTCTTGCTGTTCTTTTGAAGTTTCCTTCTTCTTCCTTTGCCCTTTTCTTGAAACTAGTGGTCTTGCTGACCATCAACACTTGATGCTCTTTCTTGATTTCTACTCCATGCTTTTAGCATCGCGAAGAGCTCAGAATTGTCTTAGTCATCCCTTGCATATTATAGTTCATCACGAAGCTCTTGTAGCTTGGTGGCGTGATTGGAGAATTCATCAATGACACTATCATCCGGAAGATTAACTCCCAGCTGAATTAAGTGATTGTTATACCCGGACATTTTGAGTATGTGCTCCGACGCGAACTATTCTCCTCCATCTTGCAGCTATAGAACTTATTGGAGACTTCATATCTCTCAATCCGGGCATTTTCTTGAAATATTAACTTCAACTCTGGAACATCTCATATGCTCCATGACGTTCAAAACGTCGTTGAAGACCCGGTTCTAAGCCGTAAAGCATGGCACACTGAACTATTGAGTAGTCATCAGCTCTGCTTTGCGGGACGTTCACAACTTCGGCTCAAGATCTGCGCGAGCACTGTCACCCGGCGGTGCTTCGGGGCGTAATTTTTACGTGCAGCAATGAGGATAATCCTCAAGTTACGGACCCAGTCCGTGTAATTGCTACCATCATCTTTCAACTTTGCTTTCTCAAGGAACGCATTAAAATTCAACGGAACAACAAGACGAGCCATCTATCTACATCAAACATAGACAAGCAAAATACTATCGGTACTAAGTTCATGATAAATTTAAGTTTGATTAATCATATTAAAACCTCCCACTTAGCAGACATCTCTCTAGTCATCTAAGTGATCACGTGATCCAAATCAACTAAACCATGTCCGATCATCACGTGAGATGGAGTAGTTTCAATGGTGAACATCACTATGTTGATCATATCTACTATATGATTCACGCCGACCTTTCGGTCTCGTGTTCCGAGGCCATATCTGTTATATGCTAGGCTCGTCAAGTTTAACCTGAGTATTCGCGTGCGCAACTGTTTTGCACCGTTGTATTTGAACGTAGAGCCTATCACACCCGATCATCACGTGGTGTCTCAGACGAAGAACTTTCGCAAGCGGTGCATACTCGGGAGAACACTTCTTGATAATTTTAGTGAGAGATCATCTTATAATGCTACCGTCAATCAAAGCAAGATAAGATGCATAAAGGATAAACATCACATGCAATCAATATAAGTGATATGATATGGTCATCATCATCTTGTGCTTGTGATCTCCATCGCCAAGCACCGTCATGATCACCATCGTCACCGCGCGACACCTTGATCTCCATCGTAGCATCGTTGTCGTCTCGCCAACTATTGCTTCTACGACTATCGCTACTCCTTAGTGATAAAGTAAAGCAATTACATGGCGTTGCATTTCATACAATAAGCGACAACCATATGGCTCCTGCCGATTGCCGATAACTCGGTTACAAAACATGATCATCTCATACAATAAAATATAGCATCACGTCTTGACCATATCACATCACAACATGCCTGCAAAAACAAGTTAGGCGTCCTCTACTTTGTTGTTGCAAGTTTTACGTGGCTGCTACGGGCTGAGCAAGAACCGTTCTTACCTACGCATCAAAACCACAAGCGATACTTCGTCAAATAGACTCCGTTTAACCTTCTCAAGGACGGGCGAGCCACACTCGATTCAACTAAAGTGAGAGAGCAGACACCGCCGGTCACCTTTAAGCAACGAGTGCTCGGAGCGGTGAAACCAGTCTCGCGTAAGCGTCGCGTAATGTCGGTCCGGGCGCTTCATCTCACAATACCGCTGAACCAAAGTATGACATGCTGGTAGGCAGTATGACTTGTATCGTCCACAACTCACTTGTGTTCTACTCGTGCACATGACATCAACGCATAAAACCAGGCTCGGATGCCATGTTGGGGAACGAGTAATTTCAAAAATTTCCTACGATCACGCAAGACCATGGTGATGGCATAGCAACGAGAGGGGAGAGTGTCCGCCCACGCACCCTCGAGACCGAAAGCGAAGCGTTATAACAACGCTGTTGATGTAGTCGACGTCCCACGATCCGACCGATCCAAGCACCGAACGTCACGGCACCTCCGAGTTACGCACACGTTCAGCTCGATGGCGATCCCGGACTCCGATCCAGCAAAGTGTCGGGATGAGTTCCGTCAAGACGACGGCGTGGTGACGATGTTGATGCTCCACCGACGCAGGGCTTCGCCTAAGCTCCGCGACGATATGACTTCTCCGCGCAGGGCTTCTCCTAAGCTCGCGACAATATGACCGAAGTGGAATATGGTGGAAGGGGCACCGACACGGCTAAGGCAAGATCCGTAGATCAACTTGTGTCTTGGGGTGCCCCTGCCCCGTATATAAAGGAGACAAGGGGAGGTGGCGGCCCTAGAGGAGGCGCGCAAGGAGGAGTCCTACTCCCACCGAGTAGGACTCCCCCTCTCCTAGTTGGACTAGGATTGGAGGAGGGGAAGAGGAAGGCGCCGCCCCTTTCCTTGTCCTATTCGGACTAGAGGGGAGGGGGGCGCAGCCCACCTTGGCCTGCCCTTCCTCTTCTCCCATGGCCCATTAAGGCCCATAGACTTCCCGGGGTTCGGTAACCTCCGGTACTCCAGTAAAATCCGATTTCACCCGAACACTTCGAAGTCAAACATAGGCTTCCAATATATCAATCTTTATGTCTCGACCATTTCGAGACTCCTCGTCATGTCCGTGATCACATCCGGGACTCGAACAACCTTCGTGCATCAATACTTATAAACTCATTATGAACTGTCATCGAAGCGTTAAGCGTGCGGACCCTACGGGTTCGAGAACTATGTAGACATGACCTAGAACCATTCTCGGTCAATAACCAATAGCGGAACCTGGATGCCCATATTGGTTCCTACATATTCTACGAAGATCTTTATCGGTCAAACCGCATAACGACATCGTTGTTCCCTTTGTCATCGGTATGTTACTTACCCGAGATTCGATCGTCGGTATCAATACCTAGTTCAATCTCGTTACAGTAAGTCTCTTTACTCGTTCGTAATACATCATCTCACAACTAACTCATTAGTTGTAATGCTTGCAAGGCTTAAGTGATGTGCATTACCGAGAAGGCCTGAGATACCTCTCCGACAATCGGAGTGACAAAACCTAATCTCAAATACGCCAACCCAACAAGTACCTTTGGAGACACCTGTAGTACTCCTTTATAATCACCCGATTACGTTGTGACGTTTGGTAGTACCAAAGTGTTCCTCCGTAAACGGAGTTGCATAATCTCATAGTTATAGGAACATGTATGGGTCATGAAGAAAGCATTAACATACTAAGCGATCAAGTGTTAAGCTAACGGAATGGGTCATGTCAATCAGATCATTCAACTAATGATGTGACCTTGTTAATCAAATAACAACTCCTTGTTCATGGTTAGGAAACATAACCATCTTTGATTAACAAGCTAGTCAAGTAGAGGCATACTAGTGACATACTGTTTGTCTATATATTCACACATGTATTATGTTTCCGGTTAATACAATTCTAGCATGAATAATAAACATTTATCATGATATAAGGAAATAAATAATAACTTTTATTATTGCCTCTAGGGCATATTTCCTTCAACAATTGCATGCATTCTAAAGTAGGAGAAACGATCGTCTAGTCATCTACTTATTGTGACGCTCCCACCACTGCTATGTGGCTTGATCCCTCGTCTTTGTCAAGAAGAAGACAGTTCCTCATGTCAATGATCCGCCTGTACATCTCGTAGCTTGTGTATGCGTCCATGGCCGCGTACTTGACATGTTGTTCATCCAGTCTCTTATGCCACACACTGTGCTAGGCGTTCTTGTCCTTATTTCTCTCTTCCTTCATCTTCGCGCAGTAGGGGTCGATGATGGCTGAGGCGAGGTCAACCAGGGAGTTCAGTTTGTTTTTGTCGCTGCCCCAGACCTTGTAGTGGTGCTGGATGTTGACAAGATTCAGGCATTTCAAGTCCGAAACCTTGAGCGCTTTTAGATCGCTGGTGGTGTCCGCCGTAGCGAAACTGTAGTCGGAGCTCTTGATAAACCTGGAGAAACGCTCGCAAGTCCTTGTGGCAAGGTGGAAGTGGTAGACAAGGATGTCATGTCGCACGCACAACTAGGCGACAACAACCTTTTGATCATGCCCGACACGACTGATGGTGTACTCGAGGTCGAAGCCGACCACTCGGTACTTGTCCTCGGCAAGGAACTGCTCCATAGTTTGGATGGAGCTCTCCACCGAGACCGGATCGTTCGTGTACACCATCGAGAGGGACTTCCCCCTCACGTGGTTGTCCACTACGTGATACGTGGTGAACTGCCCGCCTTTGTCGTTGTTGGCCGCTGGGAGCGCCATTGGAGCCACGGGGAGCACCATTGGAACAAGAGATGAAGGTAAATGGCCGAAGGAATAAAAGGGGACCGGGCGGCATGGATTGTCGGCGCGTCCGCATGGCAGTTTTTGCAGCAGGTAACTGCATCGTCGCGCCGCGGCCGGCGCAACCGCTTGCACACGAACTTGCGTGATCGTGCGCCGGCCCCAAACACTGGCAGCGCGCGTGCAGGGACGAGGGCAGAGCACCCGGAGGGACGCGAGAGCAGAGCGCGCACTGAGGGACGTGAGCAGAGTGCGCCGTGGCCGCCTGAACCGCAAGCAACCACACGCATAGAGCAGTTGAACACGCAGGAAATGGTCGCCTACAAGCCGGCTGACAGTTGCGTCGCTGCGTAGAGAGCGGCCGTGTGGTACCACCTCCGTCTAGTCTATAGTCTCCTTTATATTCCGTGCCATACTTTGCCCTCAAATATAACCAACAAAATGTTAATGCATGGTTTAAAAATTATATAATTGCAAACTATGTTCAAATACAGTTCCAACTATATAATCTTTGGCGACATGCATTCGTATTTTATTAGTGAAATCATACTTATAAACCAGGATGGTTGTATAGTAGGTAATTAAATCATAAACATTTTTTTATTAACCATATGTGTACGTGGCCTTTCGTCCTCCTCTCACACGTCTTGTCACCCCGCTGTCGCAGACGGCTTACAGCGCAAGCTTGCGCAGCGCGCGAGGGCATTCTTTTTGCCAAACGGTGGCGCCAATGAATCGTCGAAGAGCCCGTTCCCGCGCAACCTCGCAGGTTCCCGCGCAAGCTTCCCGCCCGAATCAGTGAAATCCCCCAAAATCCCAATGCTTACCGGCCTGCTATAAAAACCCTCACGGCCGGCGAGTCCTGCGTCGCATTTTCCCCTTCATCCATGTAGCTTATCTTGTCTGCTTCTCCCACAATCGCCAATGGCACCGGTCCGTCGTCGTCGCTCAGCCACTCCACCGTCATCAGTGGACAGCTCCAGCTGGGAGGCTACACCACGGCGGCGGCGCAGTCCCCGGCATAGTGTAGTGCGCGTGGCGTCCCTGTTGGGTGTGTGCGGAACACCCACCACACGCTCCGCCGCCGGTGCCCGTAGGCAGCTGTTGCCGGCAGCCGTTGCCGCCACACCACCGTCGAAAGCCAGGGCCATCGCCCGCTCCGCCACCATGGCCCGAAGGCGGGAGGTGGCGGCCACCCCACTGCCGGCCACTTTGGCAATCACCTGCTCCGCCACCGCGGCCCGAAGGCGGGAGGTGGCCGCCACCCGACTGCCGGCCACCGTTGCCATCACCCGCTCCGCCACCGCGGCCCGAAGGCGGGAGCTGGCTGCCACCACACCGCCGGCCACCATGGCCATCACCCGCTCCGCCACCGCGGCCCGAAGGCGGGAGGTGGTGGTCGTGGCTGGCACCCCGTCGTCGGCCGCCGTGGCCGCCAGCCCACCGTCGACCGCCGGGGTCATCAACCGCTCCGCCACGCTGCCCGAAGGCGGGAGGCGGAGGTGGATGCCCGCACGTGCGTCAGCGACCTTGTGCGCTACACCGAGTTCCTGCGGGAGGAGGAGGAGCGCCTCGTCGAGCACGCAAAGAGCCTTACCGCCGCCGTGGCCGCGGCAGATGTCGCCTCATAGGCGAGGAATCTGGAGATCTATGGGGAGAACCACCGCTTCGAGAGGGGTCGTCTAGAGCGGCAGAGGGCGTTCGAGGTGAGCGTCGCTGAAGCTGCATTAGCGGCAGGCACCACATTGTAGTTGCCCAGCTCGTCAGTAGGCTCCTCCTCCGCCTCTTACTGAGCGCGCTCAGCAGAGGAGAGGTAGCTAGAAGTAGTACAAAGCCCTTCCGCAGTACTAGTAGTATTTAGGGGCTATTTTGTTCAGTTCATCTGACTATAGATGTGGTGGAACTATACAACGTACTTAAAATTAGCTAGTATATATAGTTGAACTAGATATTTCAGTACGTGGTTGGCAACAATTGGGGAAAAGTTTGGTCGGTTCAGCTGTCGAGATGAACTGTTTGTATAAATTAAGACCGACTGCTTAATCTATGAATGAAATCTATGCTTAATCTATGAATGAAATCTATGAATGAAATCTATGTTACAAGGATTGACAAATCTTACCAAATTGTTTGTACGTGGTTGCACATGGGTCATCCAAAACAACCATTTCCGTTGAAGGGATTCACAAATCTTGGGCTGCTCTCACTTTGCATACGGGTGTTCTATCTAAAACGTTTGCGATCAAGAGTTGTAGAAATCCTGCTCGGCTCTCGCACGCCTCCCTTTCAGTCAAGGTCAACCAGTTGTCCGCACGGCACCTCCTACAGCCATTAAAACCAAGACACGTGTCGTCACGTGAATGATTAACAGAATTTTGGATTTACTAGGATTTAAAAACCAGGCATCTCAATGTTTTGTCGGCAATCAATGGAGCCCTGGTGTTTGAAATTCGTTCCCATTTCTTGCATGGGACCTAAGCATGCACCCAAGGACACCGATTTGATTTTTCAACCAATTTATATGCACTGGAGCATGTGCATGTAGTTTGAATTTGAATTATGCACATAAATGCATTGAAAAATCAGTTAATGCATAAAAATGTCTAAATGAACCCCGAAAAATCACAAAAATTCACACAACACTCCTGTTGTTCTATGTTTCCATGATAAAAAAATTTGAAAGCAATAAGAGGCAATGGATATCGTTTCGTCCCCAAAGGTGGGACGTTCCCTACCGAAAACCATCATGCTTCTTGTGAGAAGCTCCGGTTTGTGAGAAGCATATACCCAAACCTGCCCCAAATGGGAAAATATTTGTACCACGCCATGTTGATGCCGCTCCATGATAGCATGCCAAGTTTCATGAATTTTAGACGAGTTTTGGATTTACTAGAATTTAAAAACCATGCATCTCAATGTTTTGCCGGCAATCAACGACGCCCTGGAGTTTGAAATTCATTCCCATTTCTTGCATGGGACCTAAGCATGCACCCAAGGACACATATTTGATTTTTCGACCAATTTATATGTAATGGAGCATGTGTATGTAGTTCAAAATTGAATTATGCACATAAATGCGTTGAAAACTTAGTTAATGCACAAAAATGTCCAAACGAACCCCGAAAAATCACAAAAATTCACACAACACTCCTGTTGTTCTATGTTGACACGAATTTTTTTTGAAGGAAATAAGAGGCAATGGATATCGTTTCGTCCCCAAAGGTGGGACGTTCCCTACCGAAAACTATCATGCTTGTTGTGAGAAGCTCCAGTTTGTGAGAAGCATATACCCAAACCTGACCCAAATGGGACAAAATTTGTACCACGACATGTTGATGCCGCTCCATGATAGCATGCCAAGTTTCTTGAATTTCAGACGAGTTTTTGATTTACTAGAATTTAAAAACCAGGAATCTCAATGTTTTGCCGGCAATCAACGGTGCCCTGCTGTTTGAAATTCATTCCCATTACTTGCATGGGACCTAAGCATGCACCCAAGGACACATATTTTATTTTTCAACCAATTTATATGCAATGGAGCATGTGCATGTAGTTCAAAATTGAATTATGCACATAAATGCATTGAAAACTCAGTCCATGCATAAAAATGTCCAAACGAACCCCGAAAAATCACAAAAATTCACACAACACTCCTGTTGTTCTATGTTGACACGAGAAAAAAAATCGAAAGAAATAAGAGGCAATGGATATCGTTTCGTCCCCAAAGGTGGGACGTTCCCTACCGAAAACCATCATGCTTGTTGTGAGAAGCTCCGGTTTGTGAGAAGCATATACCCAAACCTGCCCCAAATGGGACAAAATTTGTACCACGGCATGTTGATGCCGCTCCATGATAGCATGCCAAGTTTCTTGAATTTCAGACGAGTTTTTGATTTACTAGAATTTAAAAACCAGGCATCTCAATGTTTTGCCGGCAATCAACGGTGCCGTGCTGTTTGAAATTCATTCCCATTTCTTGCATTGGACCTAAGCATGCACCCAAGGACACATATTTGATTTTTCGACCAATCTATATGCAATGGAGCATGTGCATGTAGTTCAAAATTGAATTATGCACATAAATGCATTGAAAACTCAGTTCATGCATACAAATGTCCAAACAAACCCCGAAAATTCACAAAAATTCACACAACACTCCTGTTGTTCTATGTTGACACCAGAAAAAAATGAAAGCAATAAGAGGTAATGGATATTGTTTCATCCCCAAAGGTGGGACGTTCCCTACTGAAAACCATCATGCTTGTTGTGAGAAGCTCCGGTTTGTGAGAAGCATATACCCAAACCTACCCCAAATGGGACAAAATTTGTACCACGGCATGTTGATGCCGCTCCATGATAGCATGCCAAGTTTTATGAATTTCATACGAGTTTTTGATTTACTAGAAGTTAAAAAGCAGGCATCTCAATGTTTCGCCGGCAATCAACGGTGCCCTGGTGTTTGAAATCCATTCCCATTTCTTGCATGGGACCTAAGCATGCACCCAAGGACACAGATTTGGTTTTTCGACCAATTTATATGCACTGGAGCATGTGCATGTAGTTCAAATTTGATTTTTTCACCTGAAATGGCTAGAAATCCAATTTAATGTATTAAATGTTCAAACGAACCCTGAATAATTCCAATTCTTTTACGACACACATATAGTTGCATGTTCACTCCAGATAAATGGTCTAGCAATTCAAACACCGTCCATTGCCGCTGTGACCCCATTATGTAATTCAAATCAAGATGAAAAATCAAGTGGATCGCACACAGTTTATTATCAGCAGCCGTGTGAGATGAAGCACAAAATATCCTAGAGCACCCTCAGTGTATAGTATGCACAGGAATAGTGTCCGGCTCTGCAAAACAAATTCCACTCACAACCGCAGAGGGTATAATATTCCACGAGTCCAATCTGCTGACAACTTTTTGTAGCGTGACATCACTGATACGTCTCCATAGTATCTATAATATTTTATTGTTCCATGCTATTATATTATCTGCTTTGTATGTTTAATGGGCTTTATTATACACTTTTATATTATTTTTGGGACTAACCTACTAACCAAAGGCCCAGTGCAAATTGCTGTTTTTTTTTGCCTATTTCAGTGTTTCGCAGAAAAGGAATATCAAACGGAATCCAAATGGAATGAAACCTTCGGGAGAGTTATTTTTGGAACAAACGTGATCCAGGAGACTTGGAGTGGACGTCAAGGAAGCAACGAGGCGGCCACGAGGCAGGGAGGCGCGCCCAGGGGGTAGGCGCCCCTCGACCCTCGTGGGCCCCTCGTGGCTCCACCGACCTACTTCTTTCACCTATATATACTCATATACACCGAAAACATCCGAGAGCACGACGAAACCCTATATCCACCGCCACAACCTTCTGTACCCTTGAGATCCCATCTTCGGGCCTTTTCCGGTGCTCCGCCGGAGGGGGAATCGATCATGGAGGGCTTCTACATCAACACCATAGCCTCTCCGATGATGTGTGGGTAGTTTACCACATACCTTCGTGTCCATAGTTATTAGCTACATGGCTTCTTCTCTCTCTTTGGATCTCAATACAAAGATCTCCTCGATTCTCTTGGAGATCTATTCGACGTAATTCTTTTTGCGGTGTTGTCGAGATCCGATGAATTGTGGGTTTATGATCAAGATTATCTATGAACAATATTTGGTTCTTCTCTGAATTCTTATATGTATGATTTGATATCTTTGCAAGTCTCTTCGAATTATCATTTTGGTTTGGCCTACTAGATTGATCTTTCTTGCAATGGGAGAAGTGCTTAGCTTTGGGTTCAATCTTGCGGTGTCCTTTCCCGTGTGGATGTTAGGGCAGCAAGGCACGATTGTATTGTTGCCATCGAGGATAAAAAGATGGGGTTTATATCATATTGCTTGAGCTTATCCCTCTACATCATGTCATCTTACCTAATGCGTTACTCTGTTCTTATGAACTTAATACTCTAGATGCATGCTGGATAGCGGTCGATGTGTGGAGTAATAGTAGTAGATGCAGAATCGTTTCGGTCTACTTGACACGGACGTGATGCCTATATACATGATCATGCCTAGATATTCTCATAACTATGCGCTTTTTTATCAATTGCTCGACAGTAATTTGTTCACCCACCGTAGATTATGCTATCTTGAGAGAAGCCACTAGTGAAACCTATGCCCCCCGGGTCTATCTTCCATCATCTAAGTTTCTGATTTATTTTACTTTGCAATCTTTAATTTCCAATCTATATCATGAAAATACCAAAAATATTTATCTTATTATCTCTATCAGATCTCACTTTTGCAAGTGGCCATGAAGGGATTGACAACCCCTTTATCACGTTGGTTGCAAGGTTCTTATTTGTTTGTGTAAGTACGAGGCGATTTGCGTGTATCCTCCTACTGGATTGATACCTTGGTTCTCAAAAACTGAGGGAAATACTTACGCTATCTTGCTGCATCACCCTTTCCTCTCCAAGGGAAAACCAACGCATGCTCAAGAGGTAGCAGTCGGCTACAGTCCACAGCCGGCGTCTCAAGCACACTAGCTCGCTCCCCAAATATCATTTCACTGTTCAATCATCGCCGGTGAAAGATGGGCACGTGGACCCGCGTCGTGAGGGCAACTTTGGTGGCCCACTCCGGCGAGAGCGCGGTCTTAGCCTCCATGCGCGTGCTAACAAGGTGCATAAGCGCGGCCGCAATCTGCGACCGGGCGGCAATGGCAGCCCAAACGGCCGCTGTTGCTTCTTAGGTGGCAGCAGTAACATCTGCCTCGGGGATAGCAATTGGCGAGAGCGGCACAACAGCTGTCCGTTCCGCAGCGGCGGCCTTAGCCCTGATGGAGGCTGCCCACGACCATGTCGAGGCCGCCCACGCCCAGCTCCTGGCGGTCACCGCACAAATCGAACGAAGGTTCTCCGACAACGGTCGACAACCCATGGCCGAAGAGCTGGCAATCGCCGAGAGCGTTCGAGCAGCCGTCCATTCCTCCGATGCATACCTTGCGACGACGGAGCCCGTCCAAGCCCAGATCGCGTCCGCCCACGCCCAGCTCGTGGTGGCCTTTTCCAAAGAGATGGCGGACGCGGATGGAGAGATGCTTGTCGAGTATGGTGCAATGGATGCCATGGAGCCCCTTCCCTAGGAGACCGTCGGGCACGAGCTGGACATGGAGGCGGCGGCAAAGATCGACGAGCACCAGCCGTAAGTACTCTTTGTTTTGTTTAATTAAGAGCACCGGTCTTTAATTTGTTAGAGTAATGTTTAGGTCAGCTTGCTCTGTTTAATTGCTGAACTTGCTCGATTAAGAAGTGTGGGTGTGCTGTAGTCTCCTTTGTGTACCCAAATTGTGCAATGACGCGGATGACCACTGTAACCATGGAAATTCGAACCAAAACTTTTGACGTTCAAACTCATCACACACGGGTTAAGCTATATGAATCGTTTGTGATGTCCACATATCGTACACTGTTCTGAATAAGGGACCGTGTCTGATGACACTTTGCGCGCCTGTTTTTTCGCTAAAGTGATCCCAAATTTTCGGCTTCCGCAGAAATATCTAACTCCCCCCTACCAAAAGCCACATTCCCCTCTTTCAACCTTCCTTTCCAAGTTGAAACCTTCACTCCTTGCTTGCAGCGCCGCCTCCTTGTCGGCGACCCTCCTTCACGCTGCTCGGCCTCCTCTATCCAGGAAGGTAATCCACACCCGACCCCCATCCTCCTCCTCCTTCCACATCCCACATGCCCCGACCGCTGGCGCGAGCGCGACACCTTCCACCCAAATCACCGACCCCTCCACCAAATAAGCGCCGACCTAAGCCATGGTGCACGCAGTATAGCCAGGACCTCAAGGAGCATTTGGCAGCGGAGAAGCAAATCGCGTCCGCACGCGCGGATGAGGTCGCGATGGCTGCCATTCGTGCCGACCCCCAGATCTTGAAGGAGCACCTTGCCATTTGCTAGCTACGCCGGTTAAGCATGCTCGGTTTACCCGTTGCATGTGCTGCTCCTGCCTTTCCTTCAAAAATTCTAGTGAATTGTGCTATCTAATTTTACCATGCAATATGTTTCTCTAGTGTATATTTTCTATATGTCATGCAGTGTGGTGCTCACTTACTAACTGTTTTGTTAATTAGTTGTCGTCTTCAGTTAACTGTTTGGTTTAATTCTGCAAATGTGATGTTCAACTCTTCAGGCTGCAATTTTGTATTGTCTTCCATATGAGAAATAAATCGAATTTATCTTTACAAAATTGTTGGTGCATTCTGTTATTGTATACCATGTGAGGAATAAATTGGATTTGGCTGTAGTAAATACATGAGAAACAAATACAATTGCTACAACTGGCTGTAGTTAACTGTCTGATCTTCTATTAGGAGTATGTTATATTGTGCAATGTGGTGCTCAGTTAATGTTTGGTTCATTTGTTGTGGTGTCTAGTTAACTGCTTCGTTCAATTCTGCAATGCAATGTCCAATTGTCATGGGTAGAATTTTGTATTGTTGTGCATGTGAGGAATAAATCGAATTTGTTTGCACTTAATACATGAGAAACATACACAAGTGTTATATTTCCTAGTTCTTAATCATGCTTGGTTTGGGTAAATGGGTTTTCCGTGTGGCTTGAATTAATCTGATGAATCTGCAATGTGCTAATATTTCATCAACATATTTTACTGATAGCATGCGAACCCTTACTTAACCTGATGACAAACTAACTTATATGTGTTGCAGGGAAACAACGGGAAGCACTGAGGTTTACAATCGAGGTTAGCACGTGCATGGTCCATTCTCTAATAGCACATTATTGTGCAATTGCAGGAACCATTCTAATATTTTGGTTTTTAAGAATTTGGTCTTGCACATGTAGGTCCTGGTGTCAGAGGTTTTGACCCATTGTTCGACCCTTTTTGCATATGGGGAAATGAGTTGTCCATGAATATCAATCAAATCAAGGAACTCAAAAAGATTGTTAGGATAAAGAAATTAGTGACAAACAACAAGATCTTTGTCTGCACAATGAAGAAGACATTAGTGCACTACAAGATGGTACTAACTATTATACCTTGCCTTTTTTTATTCCTTTGCCCCATTTCCAATATAGAGAAGATATTTATGCACATCCTTGTTTTCAGGCCTTTCCAAAGTAGTTCACTGATGATTACCTCTCAAACCATCTCTAAGGTCAAGAGGCGGGGAAGGTTTTCATACAACACCCACGGTTCAATATTGAAGTGTTCCTGAACAGGACGAAGGACGGATGTTTAATCGTCCACACGCACTGGCCTAAAGTTGCAAAGACCTTCAACATGAATGAAGGCTCTATATTCGCCTTCCGCTTCAGCAGTTTTCCAGATGAGATGCATCTTTCTATATACCGTCTATGATGCTAATTTCGAAAGGTTCTACATGTTGCATGTGGAACTTGCTGCTGGTGAAGTTGTGTAATGGGGTAGTTGAGTGCTGAAGCTATATCATGTTGTACTCTAATGTATTTCAATTATGAAATTATGCTTCCTTAATATTGAAATGAAATATATTGTGTGCTTAATATGAAATGTCAATTAGATTAATAAATGGATTATGAATAATCGGATAATTAGCCTGCTAATGGCGAATTTTCCTGCTAATTGGGTTTTGCTATTGCAGACGGTTGTCGAAATAATACCGTGGGCGATGACCTCAGACAACGCACACAGTTTCTAGGAATAAACCGTGTTGGATCAATGAACAATCACAAACGACTTTCTCTTGAAAAACTGTTTGCGTTAGGCCACATTGCGCAAACGTTTACCACATAAAAACTGTGTGTGATGGACAACCTTTGCCACACAGTTTCTTCTACAGACCGTGTGTGATACATTCAATAACGCAAACGATTTAACAGGAAAAATTGTGTGTGATGTACCTGTGAACGGAAACGTTTTCCTTGGAGCGACTGTGTGGGATGTGCATACGAACGGAAATGTTTAGCGGGGACTGACTGTGTGGGATGTACTTGCGTCCGGAAACAATTTTGTTGTATAATTGTATTTTTTTAGCTCTACTATACGTATTTCCGTATTTGAGCGCTCGCCGGTCGCACACAACCTCATTTTGCCGAACGTGTGTGTCAGGAGGGCATATTCCTGACGGTTTCTAGGTTGTGTGGGAAGGACCCCCCTATCGCCCACACTCACTTGGAGACGGTTCCAAATGCTGTCGCGGAAAGGGGTTAAAAACCGTTTGTTTAGGACCGTCACGCACCAGTGGCACGTCCACCGCTCCTCGTGATGCGAGCCACCGCGCACGCGTTGGCGAGGGAGAAGGCGTAGTAAGCAAGCTTCTTGTCGTTCTGCGAGTTGATGGGACACATCAAAGTTATTTAGTAGTACATACTCTCTCCAAAAAAGGGATGACCATGTCATCGCTACCATCCCGTGCACCGTCGTTCAGTACGTGCACTATTCACGTGCCATCGAGGAGAAAAAATATTGCATAGTAGGTGCCATCGAAGTGCATGACTCACTTACGCACTGCTTATCTGATGATCTCCATTTTCTTGCATGACACGTGCACCTTGATGCTAGATGTCTCGTGTGTTGGCAGAAGGATGAACAAAGCTCACGTAAAAAAAAGAGTGGAAGAACATAGATTCCAGACGACCGAGAAGGAGCAAGGAACCTTGCGGTGGAGTGTTTGCAAGGAACCTCGCACGTTTTCCCCTGTTTTTTGCCGCCTACCCACCTATAAACAAATAAAAGAACATGAACACTTCGCTAACCACTAGAGACGATACATCAGGATGCTAAGTTGAAGATGTTTTATAGTTTATATTGATAACCACACAAGAAGCCACACATGTACAGGACCCATGCAGCCACGCATGTACACATGCCAACGCACTAACTCATGCCGATCCAACTGATGCACATACGCGCACAACATGGAGCACACAACGCACGTACACAACACATGCATGCACACGCACTTGGCCGCAGAATTCATGTGAATAACACATGCATGCGCACACACTCGGCTGCATGGAGGCGTGCGCCATCTGCGGCAACGTCTGGTTCGTCGTGCTATGATGAAGCTCGCACGTAACGACACCTATGCATCTCTTGCAGCACCTCTTTGCCGTCGTTGCTCAACGACTAGTCGAATACGAAGACGACCGCAACCTCGGCCTTAGAACTAGCACTGATGGAAAAGCACGCACACGAGCACGTACAGAGTGCCCACGACGTGGTGCATCCCCAGTCGCCTCTACTCCTTCTGCGCACGTTGTCTATCAAGGCGGCTGCATGCCTCATGATGATGTGGGTGAGATCTTCTAGGACTCAAATGATGACGAGGAAAATTATGAGACTACCCATAGTGGGAGTAACATAGGTAGTAACATCACACATATCAAGGCAAGATGTGTCTATAGCCTAATAAATGAAGTGTTGCATGTTACCACACATATGTTTACTATAGAGGTAGTAACATAGACTAGTAACATGAGCATGTTACTAGTCTATGTTACTACTACCCACTGTGGCTAGTCTGAGGGGGTGTCTCCAATAGAGTTCCTCGGCTCACACCTCTTGTATCACAGTGGTCGAGCTTGGAGTCATTCATCTGGTACACGTGGCATCTCAGATCTGGACACAAGGTGACGTACACCGTCAAGGTCCACGGTCAAGGGAGTTAGGGCGGACGCGACCTCTCACTGCGTCCGCCATTTGAAGCGGCGCGCCGGCCCAGGGCACCGCCTGCTGCACTCCCAGTTGTACCCGCCTCCTCACCGCATTCAAAAACCTACATTTAAAACCGCGTGGAATGCGAGAAACCAACTTCGGCCACACATGTCTGTTCAGGAGCAGGACGCCGGCCAAGCTCCTCCTTCCACCATTTTGTCCACTCTTTTGGCGGCATCGGACGAGCAGGAAGAGCAGTTCTCCGGCATAAAAGCCGTCTGGGTGGCCCACCGAGCCCGGCAGTTACGAGCGAGGTAGCTCGCTTCTCCACCTACCTCGCCAAGCCCGTCGGAGACAGTTGCCGCACTAAGCCAGCACGTGGTTCCGCAGCTGGCCTCTCCAATACAGCTCGAGGAAGAGTGTTGACTTGCTCGAGGCCGGCTTGTCGGGGAGCACGGCGGCACCGGCATCACCGCTGCCTTCGCCGCCGCCGCATCATACATCGCCTCCAGTGTCTGCGACTGCACAATCCGCCGTCGACGCGCTCGTAGCCGCGACATGCAGGCAGAGAAAGAAGCTGCCGCGGATGTCGACGAGGTGATGCGGCTACGCGGATGTCGATGAGGTGACGGGCAGCACGTCCCCGCCCACCACCATCATCAAGGAGAAGTAGAACACGGGAGGCCGCCGTCGATTGTATCCCATGAAGGCCACCGCCGAGGCGACGCCGGCGAATAAAGCCGGTGTCTTGCACGATTCTTCTTCTGCCGGATGCTGGAGGAGGACAAAGATATCGGGCGACAACCATTTAGATTAGGTATTTTAATTCTACCAGGCTGGTTGTAATGGGAGTATTATAAGTAGTTTCATGCATGCCAACTAGTAATAGGCAAATTTGATGAGGTGGCGTAGAATTAAATGAAGAGAGAGTTGAGTATCATATTATGATACCATATGGAATTAAGACCTCTTCCAATGCAAATGTGCTTAGATGAGGTGCTGAGTGCATTAAATGGCTTAGCAACTCAAGTCTCCAATGCATAGGTGCTTAGTTTGTTGTTGCTAAGCTTGCTTCATTTAATTAGCTATAGACTCAAACTGTCTTTCCACCGTTTCTTCCTTGGGTCACCAAACTAGTCTCTCTCTTCTTAATTAACTTGCCACATCATATTTTATGCCTACGTGGTAGGCTTAGCAGCTATACATGGTGGAGCACTGGGAGAGGCCAAGGCTGGTCATAGTGGGGAGTAACTTATACTGTAACATATTACTATGTTACTCTAAACATCTCTATAAAATGGAAAGGAGGGAGTAGTAACATACACTAGTGTCATATGCATGAAACTACTAGTGAGTATGGGAGTACATGATATTTCCCCGTCCGGACCGATCCCAAGTTGGCTTCTCACCTTCTTGGCCCAACCCCTCCCGCGCGCGCTTCCCTCCCGGCGCCAGCTGAGCCCACCGCTCCACATTGATGGCAAGTCAGGGCGACGCGACCTCTCACTGCTTCTGCCATTGAAGCGGCGCGCCGACCAAAGGCACCTCCCGCTGCACGCCCGACATTTCATACTACACAGTGGAGAGTAACTTCCTCAACGACAGCCTTCTTCCCCGACCTCGGTAACCTCTTCATCAACGACATGAGTGACAACATCAACCACATCGGTTCTTCTCCCGCTATACAGTATGTGATTCTGTCCTCCTGGTTTAGTCCGCATCATTACTTTGATCTTTGCAGTTGTCGTCATGATCTATTTACTGTTGATTCGGATTAAATCTCATAGTAAATTGCTCATATATCCAACAATCCAATCCAAAAACCTGATTATAGGCAATTTACTCTGGGTGATTTTGCTGCCCTTTTGAAGCTGCCTACTTTTAAGGGGGTGCAATATAAAAGGTGGCACACAAGAGCAGTATATTGGTTTAAAATCAGGTAATGTTATGATGCCACTAAGGGTAAGCCTGAGGGCGATCTTAGTCCTACACAGCAGGAAGCTTTTGAGAACACGGATACCCTCTTCAAAGCCGCCCTGCTGAGTGTTCTTGATGATTCCATTGTGGATTCATATATGTCGTTTGACAGTGGCAAAGACATGTGGGCTGCGCTAGAGGCCACGTTTGGGGCCTCGGGCGCTGGCAACGAGTTGTATGTCATGGAGCAATTCTGTGACTACAAGATGACTGATGAGCGCTCTGTTGTTTAGCAGACTCATGAGATACAGTCACTCGCTAAGGAACTTGAGTACTTTAAGTATGTGTTGCTTGACAAATTTGTTGTTGGGACCATCATTGCCAAGCTTCCACCTTTGTGAACGATTTTTCTACTTCTCTAAAAAACAAGAGACATGAGTTTTCCGTTTCGGATCTCATTAGCACTCTTGATTTTGAAGAGAGGAGAGAGCAAAATACACATGTGCTCAGGTCGCTAAGGGAGCTTCTAGTGCCCACATGGTACACAAGAAGAACTTCCAGCCCAACCAGCCCCAAAACAACAAGAACAAATCTCAGGGGAAAGGCAAGTTTGATGCAAAGAACAAGCAGTCACATTCTACCAACTTCAAGAAGAATTCTCATAACGGGAAGGGATACAAACCTCAATTTTTGTAGCACCGCACAAAATTTATATGGCTGCATCTATCTGCTGTCTCTCCAGGTATTCCTACATTCGTAACTAGGTACAATGACCACCGCAAGATGAAATAAGCTTATTCGTACGTTGACTTGCTGATTGCAGTGCGGAATGATCCTGTCATGTGTGGAGGAGCAAACAAGCAGTGCAGCCGAAGGTGGAAATCAACAAAGGACTTATGAAATTATATATAATCTTCCTCAGGCAGGTCAGTATCCCCTTCGTCCAGATGATCGTGTTTGGTCATGCCGAGCTATTGGTATGTGCTACTGTTTTGCAACACCATTTAAGTATAGCTATTGTTTTCCTATCTTTTCAGATTCAGGACAATGAAGATGATTTCATGGGAACTGCACAATATGGACTCATGTTGAGTCATCTCTATTGCCTCATGTGTTTGCTGCAAATGTATCAACATCAATTGCAAGAGGAGTGATACGTCTCCAACGTATCTATAATTTTTGATTGATCCATGCTATATTATCTACTGTTTTGGGCAATATTGGGCTTTATTTTCCACTTTTATATTACTTTTGGGACTAACCTATTAACCGGAGGCCCAGCCTAGATTTGCTGTTTTATGCCTATTTCAGTATTTCGAGGAAAAGGAATATCAAATGGAGTCAAAACGGAACAAAATCAACTGGAGAAGTTATTTTTGGAAGGAAAGCCACCCGATGGACTTGGAGTGCACGTCAGGAAAGAAGGAGGTGCTCACGAGGGTGTGTGTGTGTGTGGGGGGGCCCCCTGTGGCATGTTGCCGGTCCACCGGCGTACTCCTTTCACCCATATATACCTCGTGCCCTAAAACTTCCAGAACAGAAGATAGATCGGGAGTTCCGCCGTCGCAAGCCTCTGTAGCCACCAAAAACCTCTCGGGAGCCCGTTCCAGCATCCTGCCGGAGGCGGAACCCATCACCGGTGGCCATCTTCATCATCCCGACGCTATCCATGAAGAGGAGGGAGTAGTTCACCCTCGGGGCTGAGGGTATGTACCAGTAGCTATGTGTTTGATCTCTCTCTCTCTCGTGTTCCCTCTATGGCACGATCTTGATGTATCCCGAGCTTTGCTATTGTAGTTGGATCTTATGATGTTTCTCCCCTCTACTCTCTTGTGATGAATTGAGTTTCCCCTTTGAAGTTATCTTATCGGATTGAGTCTTTTATGAGAACACTTGATGTATGTCTTGCCGTGCTTATCTATGGTGACAATGGGATATCACGTGCCACTTGATGTATGTTTTGGTGACCAACTTGCGGGTTCCGCCCATGAACCTATGCATAGGGGTTGGCACACGTTCTTGACTCTCTGGTAGAAACTTTGGGGCACTCTTTGAAGTACTTTTAAGTTGGTTGGATGAATCTGAGATTGTGTGATGCATATCGTATAATCATGCCCACGGATACTTGAGGTGACAATGGAGTATCTAGGTGACATTAGGGTTTTGGTTGATTTGGGTCTTAAGGTGTTATTCTAGTACGAACTCTTTAATAGATTGATCCGAAAGAATAACTTTGAGGTGGTTTCGTACCCTACCATAATCTCTTCGTTTGTTCTCCGCTATTAGTGGTTTTGGAGTGACTCTTTGTTGCATGTTGAGGGATTATAATATGATCTATCTATGTTATTATTGTTGAGAGAACTTGCACTAGTGAAAGTATGAACCCTAGGCCTTGTTTCCTATCATTGCAATACCGTTTACGCTCATGTTTATCACTTGTTACCTTGCTGTTTTTATTATTTCAGATTACAAATACCTATATCTATCATCCATATTGCACTTGTATCACCATCTCTTCGCCGAACTAGTGCACCTATACAATTTACCATTGTATTGGGTGTGTTGGGGACACAAGAGACTCTTTGTTATTTGGTTGCAGGGTTGTTTCAGAGAGACCATCTTCATCCTAAGCCTCCTACGGATTGATAAACCTTAGGTCATCCACTTGAGGGAAATTTGCTACTGTCCTACAAACCTGTGCACTTGCAGGCCCAACAACGTCTACAAGAAGAAGGTTGTGTAGTAGACATCAAGCTCTTTTACGGCGCCGCGTTCGGGAGGCTAGGTAAGTTAAGGTATATCTTTAGATCTTGCAATCGAATATTTTTGTTTCTTGTTTTAGCACAAGTCTAGTTTATAAAATAAAACTACCAAAAAATGGAATTGAGTTTGTCTCATACGCTTCACCTTTTTAATATCTTTCGTGAGTATGATGGAAAGGAAAATTGTGCCAAAGTGTTAGAAGAAGAATGCATTAAATTGTTTGGCACTAAATCTTTTAATAATGAGCATGATTGCAATGTTGTTAGTATGAACTCCTTGAATATCCATAGTACTAATGATGATTGCACTAGTTATGATGAAAATGCCTCCTATAAACATGTCAATTTTTGTGGAGTGCATTGGGTTTGTAAGTACACACCAAATAGGGAAGATAGATATTGCAAGAGGCATAAGTACTTAGAAGCCAAATTGTTGCAAGAAGAGCTAGATGAATGTGCTGAAAGATTCAATATTTTTCGTGCCCCTTGTGAACTTTGCAATGAACATGGTCATTTAAAGCTCCAATGCTATTTGTTTCATGATCAAGTTGTGTCCAAATATTGTGATAATTTGATTACCCTTGAGCATCATAAAGAGCTTAGCCTTCTTTTGGGGTATGAAGAAATGAAACGTATAACTGAGGGTATTCCAAAATTTAATCTCGATAAATTTCTTGATTTTGATCTAGAGAAGATTTATATGTATTGTGCGGTGAAAATCCTTATATTGCCAATTACATAAGGAAAAGAAAACAAATAGAAGATGAAAAAATGCTAACGAAAAAGAAGAGACTTCCCAATATCCTCCTATTATTTCTTATGATGAATCAGGTAACGAGGAGGAGCCATCTATTCAACCAATCTCATTAATAAGGAGCTCCAAAAAGAAGATTGAACCCACACATGATGTGGTGAAGAAGAAGAAAAGAAAAAGGAAGAGAGCTAAAAAGGTATCTCTCCCAAATAAAGTTGCTCCTATTATTGTTGTGCCTTATGAAGATGATACACTTGATGATGATCTCATTATGCCTATTGCTTGTTGTGATGATTATGATTGGGAAGATAATGATACTCCTTGTGATCTTGAAAATCTTTTTGGCACTTGCTTGGAAGAATATGATAATAATGTTTGCTATACTATTGGTGATATCCGTACTATTAATGATGAGAGTGATGATGCTTATGATATGAAAAGGCCCAAGCTTGGGGAAGCTATGTTTGATGAGGATGACATATTTGAGAATATATTTGCTGAAATTAATTTTTGTCCCAAGCTTTGGGATGCTATGTTTAATGAAGATGATATTTTTAGCCTCCCAAGTTTTGATATGCAAATGTATAGTGATGATAACATGCCTCCTACTTATGATGATTATATTGATGAATGTGGGTTTGGAAGAGTGTCAACTTTAGGAAGTAGTGATCCCACTATTTTGGAGGATGTTGAATCTTATAATATTTATGAAAGTGGATTTGGAGAGGTCATGACTTTCCTTAGTGATGATTCCACTATCTTGGAAGAGGTTTCAATCGATTATGATGTGAACAAAGTTGCTACTTATGATGATTATTGTGATGAAACTTATGCTATAAAAAGTAGTGATGACTATATTTATAAAACTTGTCATGATTATGAGTAACCTTTCTCTGAACATTACTCTTTTAATGTGGAAACAATTTATAGTATTCAAGTCTCTTATGATACTCCCACTATTACGAATGAGAAGAATTTTGCTTATGTGGAGAGTAATAAATTTTCTATGCTAGTAGATCATGAAAAGAATGCTTTAGGTGCTGGTTATATTGTTGAATTCATTCATGATGCTACTAAAAATTATTATGAGGGAGGAATATATGCTTGTAGGAATTGCAATAATATCAAGTTTCCTCTCTATGTGCTTAAAGTTTTGAAGTTATGCTTGTTTTGCCTTCCTATGCTAGTTGATTATTGTTCCCATAAGTTGTTTGATCATAAAATACCTACGCATATGAAGTGGGTTAGACTTAAATGTGCTAGTCATATTCTTCATGATGCTCTCTTTATGTTTCAATTCTTATCTTTTATGTGAGCATCATTGAAATCATCATGCCTAGCTAGGGGCGTTAAATGATAGCGCTTGTTGGGAGGCAACCCAATTTTATTTTAGTTTCTTGCTTTTTGGTTCTGTTTAGGAATAAATAATCCATATAGCCTCTGGTTAGATGTGGTTTTATGTTTTAATTAGTGTTTGTGCCAAGTAGAACCTTTGGGAAGACTTGGGTGAAGTCTTTATGATCATGCTGTAAAAAACAAAAACTTTAGCGCTCAAGAGATTAGCTCAACTTTTTACTGGAGAGTGATATTTAGTTGATTCTTTTTGCAGATGATTACTAGACAAATTCCTCAGGTCCACAAATTTATTTTAGAATTTTTGGAGTTCCAGAAGTTTGCGTTAGTTACAGATTACTACAGACTCTTCTGTTTTTGACAGATTCTGTTTTCATTGTGTTGTTTGCTTATTTTGATGAATCTATGGCTAGTAAAATAGTTTATAAACCATATAGAAGTTGGAATACCGTAGGTTTAACACCAATATAAATAAAGAATGAGTTCATTATGTTGGATTTCGGGTTCCGGCAGACCCTCTAGGTTCGAACTCTGGGGTGCGCGCGGAGATCTCGCCCTCTGCCTACCTGCACCTCGTCGTCTCGCTAGGATCTAAACTACCAAAAGAACAACACAAGAGACACAAGGTTTATACTGGTTCGGGCCACCATTGTGGTGTAACACCCTACTCCAGTGTGTGGTGTGGTGGATTGCCTCTTGGGCTGATGATGAACAGTACAAGGAAGAACAGCCTCGCGAGGGTGAGGTGTTCTTGTGGCTAGGCTCTCGATCAGAGTGGATCAAGCTAAGATGAGGCAAGGTGTCTCTCTAAGATGCCTCTACCCTGTGGGTGGCTAGTCCTATTTATAGGCAAAGGCCCTGGGCCTCTTCCCAAATATTGAGCGAGAAGGCGCCAACAATTGGCCATTTGAAGGGAACATCTAGTACACTTATCGACTAAAGTTGGTCCTCGCTTTGTCAAAGGCTCTGGTGGTGACGCCGGCTTGGGCTCCACGATGACTTCCTTCCTGCCGTTGCGACGGTCTTGGTCTTGTTGCACCGAAACGGACGCCTTTGCTTGATGCTCTCGCCTGCGCTTGCCCCCTTTGCACCAAAGAGGAAACGAGGACACTGCGCGGGCTGGCGCCCGCCTGGCGCCCTTGGTCGTCATGGCTTGCGTCATGGGCACCTCGTGAGGTACCCCGCCTTGATCTCTGCCTCCTCGCGAGCCAGCTGACGAGGCCGTGCACGAGGAAGCTTCTGTCGTCCGCCCATGATCTTGGCCCCTCGCGAGGTCTTGAGCTCGTCTTGATGAAGATGGGCGTCTGGGCCACCCCTTGAGCCACGCGAGCGAGCAAGTCTGGGTACCCCGTTCCCAGAACGCCGACAGTAGCCCCTGGGCCCAAGGCGCGCCTGGACTTGGCTGAGCAGAGAAGCGAAGGGGCAAGTGCGAAGCGCCGGGCCCTAACAGCCTGTGGCCTCGGGTGCCGCGTGGCGGTTGATTGGACATGGGCGGCCCTATTCCCCCACGCCTCCTTATTTTGCGCCCAGCTAGGCGGACCCGTGGTTGCACACAGTCGTCCCTCTTTTCGCTGCTTGACCGTCCCCTGCTCTTCCTCCTCTCGAGCTCCAGTCTCGCTTCCAATCCAATCTCGAATCCTCCCCCCTTCCGTCACCATGGCTCCGACGAAGAAGGGGAAAGGGAAGAAACATGTGCCTCCGCCTCGCTCGCCGTCGTCGATGGCTCCTGCCGTCGATCGGTCGATCATACTCAACCGAGAAGGCTTGGACAAGGTCAGCTCTGCTCTGGCCACTATCTTCAACGAGTGCAGTAGGACGACGGACTGGCCCGCGTCTCACTTCTCCATTGACAGAATAGTCACCGAGGTCCGGTACTTCGTCGACGCCCTGTGGGCGGGACTGGTTCCCCCCTTTTCCAATTTCTTCAACGCTGTGCTTTCCCATTACCAGATCCATATGATGCATTTGGGTCCTGAATCCATTACTCTTCTTGCCGTTTTCGCCTTTGTCTGTGAGGCGATGACGGGCATCCCTCCTTCAGTTGCCTTGCTGCATCATTTCTTCTCTCTGCGCCTCGTCGACCCCACCCAATGCTCGGGGTGCGTGAGCTTCATTGCCGCACCTGAAACGGCGGCTTCAGGGATTGATTTCAGTCTTCCTCCGCCCGTGTCTGGGTTCCGCGAGCGGTGGCTGTACGTGGATGTCGGGGTTCCCAGCCCTCTGCTTTCGGAGCCAACATCGCCCGCTGTCCCCAATTCAGGCTGGGGCCAGGAGACGCTCACGAGCCCCCGGCTCGTCTTCGTCTGGCGTCGCTTCATGTTCCTGAGGGCACTCGGCGTGACGGCGCCCAAGGTGGTGAAGGAGTTCCTGCTATGCCGCATTGCCCCTCTCCAGCGTCACTCCCGCCGGATGTGGGCCTTCGGCGGGCGTGAGGATCGCATGAGGCTCCAGGAGGAGGACCTGACGCCTGAAGCTCCGAGGAGGGTGCTCTTGGTCTTGACTTGGGACCCTTCCCCCGGCAGCATCCGGCAAGGGGGGGCTTTGTTGTACTTTTGCTCGAACAGGGGCGACTTTGTGAATTAGATGCCCGGCTTCGACGAATGGGGGCTGCGCCCCGCTGGCCTCATGGGGCTTCGTGAGAACCCAGTGGTGGTGACTGCCCTTCCGATCGCCCTGGCAGTCCTTCCTCAGTGGTGGAGCAGGGAGGCATGGGCCACCGGAGGCTGAGGGGGCCTCCGCCGGGATGACGACGCCTGGCGGCACTCCAGAGGTGGCAGCTCCTGAGGCCCGCACTGTTGCGGCTGAAGGCGTTGAGCCACGGCCCGCGGATCTCGTGGTCGAGGCCCCTGAAGCCTCATCTACCCTTCTTAGTGAGGCGACCGGCGGCGTGCGTCAGGACGACGCCCCTGACGCTGGTCGCCTTGATGCTTCTTCCTCGTCGCAGGCTGACCCCTGCGCTGAACTCCTGGGCCGCTTTCGTGTGGACTTCGAGGCTCTCCGGAAGAGAAGGGAGGCCTTGGGTGACGATTACCCTTGCAGCCTGCTGAAGCGTAGGAAGTATTTCTCCATTGATGAGTAAGCCTTCCCCTTTCCTAGTTCCTTATCGTCCCATTGCTTTGGCTGATCCTTGCTCTGCAGGGCCCTTCCTGCCGAGCTCACGGAGATGGCTGAGGAGCCATCCCCCCAGGCTTCGCCCTCTCCACTTGTCTTGGCGCTCGAGCTCAAGCGAGCCCTTGTGGTGAGGCGGTTGGAGAGGTGAGCCATCTGTGGCGCATCGCGGCTCTGCGCACCTCGCGACCCTCCTTTGAGCCTTCTCGGGCATAGCCAGCCTGCCTTGGGCTTCTCGTGCAGTCGTGGATGGCGATTGGCTGAGGTTAGCCCTCGCTCTTCATTTGGGGATGGGCTGGCTCGGGCCGAGCTACAGCGGCGTGCCCGACCATCGCGAGGGCGCCAGCCCCAGCCCCTGCCTGAAGGGAGTGCTGATTCACGGCCCCCCGGGCACACCTGGGGCAGAGGACGACGCGGAAGACGCGCTCGAGCGCGCCCGGGAGCGCCGCGTTCTTCGGGAAGGGTTTCTCCGGAGGGCGGCTGACGCGGTGAGCCAGCTTGGTGAAGAGCTCGCTGATGAAGACGCGCGCCTTAAGGCTGAGGGCCTGCGCCTGGCTGAAGAGAGGCGCAAGCTGAAGGTGGCTGTCGCCATTGCGCGCCACCAGCGTGACCTCGACAATGAGAAAGCTGAGGCGTTGCTGGCGGCCTCTCGGGAGGCCCGTTCCCGGGTCGTCGAGGAGGCCCGAGAGGCTGACCGGCGGCATGAGGCGGCGGAAGAGCAGGCGCGGGAACTCCAGGCCTGGTGCCATTCCCTGGAGCAGCAGGTGGAGCTGCGTGAGACGGCCTTTGCGTCGATGAAGGGGGCTTCGGTAGACCAGGCAGAGCTCCAGAGGCGTGAGGAGGCACTGACGCTGGAAGCTGCGAGCGCGCCGCGATCTTGGCGTCTAGAGGCGAGGGCGCTTGGTGGCGCAGCGGAAGATGGCGTCGCTGCTGGAAGCTCGAGTCTGGAAGAGGTTGAACGCCGGGTGGCGACGGCCCGCTTGAACCTTGAGCGCGAGTTCGAGGAGAGGCTGGGGTTGATCAGGGTCGAGGCTGAAGGCAGGAACGCCGCCCTGAGGGCCAAGCTAGATGAAGTGATGCGGCAGGCTGACGCTTCCCGGGCTGCCCTCGGCGCCGCGCAGGAGGAGCTGACTACCTCCCGCGCCAAGGCGCTTCTTCTCTGTCAACGGGTGGACGAGGCTGAGGCCGTTGTGCGGCAGAACGAGGGCGAGATACGCCAGCGGCGGATCCTGGAGCACGAGCATGGCCCCATGCTCTCTACGCTCCGGGAGAGAGCTAACACGGCCTTGGGCAACATCTGTGAGGCAGCCGTTGGGGAGCCTCACGCGGTTAATTATGTTGGTAACCTCCAGTTCTTCACTGATGTGGTGACGCAGTTGGAGGTGAGGTCAGGCAGAGCCAACAGGTTGGTGGAGGAGAGGAGCCGCGCCCTGCTCGGGCGCGCCTTTTCTCGCGTCTTCAGCCATCTTCGGAACATGGATCCCAACTTCGATTTTGATGCCGCCATCGCCCCGGTACCCCAGGCCATCCGGGACGACTTGGCGCATTGGGTGGAAGACAACGTGGATGCCCTCGTCAGGGCCTTCGCTACTGACAACGACGGCGTGGTCGTGGCTGTTGATGAAGGTGGCGTGGTGAATGGCCCTGACGCCGCTGACGGCGACGCGGAGAGCGATGCCGAGGCCAGCGACGACTCAGGAGGTTCCCTTGAGGATGCATTGGGGGATTTATTCGACTGATCGCGTGCTGTTCCTGTTTCCTTACCATGCGCAGATAGAGTTCGGGCCTTGCCCTGAAGGTTGTAAGAGCATTTTAGGAGGGGGAGCCCCTCATGTAAAAACTCGCATTCATCGTATTAGTAGATGCGATATCACCCGTACGCCCGCGCCAAGTGGCTGGCTTGTTTACCTTCGACCCGCATGGGCCCCGAGATAGCCTACAGAGGGCTGTGGTGTCTCGAGTGTCTCCTGAACGAGCCCATTGAACCTGTAATGAAAACCTCCTGAGAGGGCGTGGTGACAGCAGTCCGGGATGCACGCAAGCTAGGCCTGGCCCGGCTCGCGAGGGGCTCACGAGGGGAGGCAGCTGAGGCAAAGTGGTAACCAGAACACGAGAGATTGCTCGAACGAGACTAAACACCCCTTCCCCGAACACACGCAAATCTCAAGCTCAAATCCAACTTATATCCAGCGGGGAAAAGCGACAGCCAAGGGAAAAGCAAGGAAAGCAGAAAAAAGGCGCGTCCGGCACCTAGTCTAGTCTTGGGCGTCTTCTCACCAGCATGAGCTAAGTGCTGCCATTTGGGCGTGGGAGGGAGCCCGGGGCTGAGGCCGGCACCCCGAGACTCAGGCGTGTACAGCCCCTCATTATTACATGAGAGTGTCACAGGCGGCGAGCTTCACGAGCACTGGGCCTTCTTCAGTACCGGCCTTGCTTCATATCGCCAGACGAGGCCCCCGCCTTGCGCCACACTCTAGTGCCACCGCAGCGACCGGAAACCAAGGGCGCCGCCCGATGGGGTAAGCGGTCGCCAGTGGTTCCCCGACGACCACGGGTCCTCTGCCAAGGTAGGCCACGAGGCACCTCCCGGCAGAAGGCCTACCTCTGAGGGCGCCTTGCTCCGACGCCGCGGTAGTGATGCCGGATCTCGGCCCCTCTCCTGCAGCCCCCGGCGCCCTCCTCCTGAGGGGTAGGAAGCTGCGGGAGTGGGGCAGCCGTCCGCTGCGGCGACCTGTACCTCCTACGATCCATGGTCAGCATATGCCTGCTCCTGAGGAATTAGCGGTACCCGATAATCGTTGCTTCCAGCGCGGCCGACGGGGCTTTCCTGGGGCTCCTGGAAGAGCTCAACTTCTAGTGCCTCGTCCCCCAGCTTGGGCCGAGGAGCAAGCCATGTTCATCCTCCTGCGCGTGCCCTTGATCCATCATGTGGGGCACGTACTCTTCCGGGGCCGCCATCCCGAATGCTGCGCCGTAGTGCTCCGTGTGCCACGCAGTTCTGCCTGAAGCGCCCACCTGGGGGTGGTAGCGCGGTGGCCCACTGGGTCCGTGGGTCGTGGCGAGTCCTTCGCTGGCCGGGGGCGGAGGCAGCGCCGCTGCTGGCCCGGTGCTGACGGCCTGGCTGGCGTTGGGGTGGCCTTGGAGTCCGCTTGGAGCTGCGCGGGCGTGCGTGGAGCCTCCGCATGGGCCACCCTGGACCTGAGGTGGGAGTTGGGTACAGAAGGGGTGAGCCCCCGATGCAGCGAAGCCAGGAGCTCGCCACCCGTTCCGGTGACGCGTCGCGACCGCCTTCCAAAGAGCTCGCATTGCGGTAGCTCTCGGGCCACCGTGGCGCGGCCCTTGAGTTCGCCTGCTCCCGTCGGGTGTACGGCGTCGTGGCCGCGGCGTGGTTGGATGCCCTCGCCACCGACCGCGCCTGCCGCGGCGTGAGAGCTGTCGTTGCCTGACCGCGTCGCACGCGACCCGCAGCGCCCTGCGGACCGCGAGCTGCCTAGGGCATGGGGTCGCCCGGGGCGAGCGGTTCTGCGTGGGCGGGCCAGGCCGCCCAGGGATCAGGGTAGCCCGCCTGGTCGCCGGACATGATGATGACGATGCGACGGGACGCGAAGCGGCAGAAGGTGGATTCTGGCGCACCCCTACCTGGCACGCCAAATGTCGGATTTCGGGTTCCGGCAGACCCTCTAGGTTCGAACTCTGGGGTGCGCGCGGAGATCTCGCCCTCTGCCTACCTGCACCTCGTCGCCTCGCTAGGATCTAAACTACCAAAAGAACAACACAAGAGACACAAGGTTTATACTGCTTCGGGCCACCATTGTGGTGTAACACCCTGCTCCAGTGCGTGGTGTGGTGGATTGCCTCTTGGGCTGATGATGAACAGTACAAGGAAGAACAGCCTCGCGAGGGTGATGTGTTCTTGTGGCTAGGTGTAACACCCCGGATGTAACTTTCCATATTTGTAACTCCAACTCTTGCCATTTTCGGCATTGTGATATGATATTCCCTCCGTGGTTGGGTTTTTGTCTTTCGTTTTGCATTTTGTTTATGTCATGCATCTCATATCATGTCATCATGTGCATCTCATTTGCATACGTGTTCGTCTCATGATTCCGAGCATTTTCCCCGTTGTCCGTTTTGCAATCCGGCACTCCTATGTCCCCCGGCGTCCCCTTTTACATTTTTCCGTGAGCGGGTACTCAACTTTCTCGGAATGGACCGAGCCTTGCCAAGTGGCCTTGGTACACCACCGGTAGACCACTTGTCAAGTTTGGTCATTTGGAGCTCGTTTGGTACTCAGCAGTTAACGCACTCTCGCAAAGGCCTCTTTTGAGTTGCAGCCCAACACCCCTTCAAAATAGCCCAATAACCCATCTAAGTCACTTCCATGCTCTCCATCGTCGGATCACGATCGTGTGGGCGAAAACCGCACTCCATTTGGAGCTTCCTAGCTCCTTCTACCTATAAAAACACCCCCTCCCCCGAAATCCCGGATTAATTCCACCACTAACCCTAGCCCCGTTCCTCTCCGCGCCGCCGGACACATCCGGGCGGAGCCGGACGCGTCCGCCCGCCGCCCCGGACCAACCGCGAGCCGCCACGTGGGCGTGCCCACATCGTCGCCCGGCGCAGCCGCCAGAGCCAGCAGGCCCCGCCCGCCCAGCCGCGCCGCCGCCGCCGCTCGCCGCCTCCCGCGCCGCCCGCCGTCGCGCGCGCCGCCCCCGAGCCGTCGCCCGCCGTCCAGCGCCGTCGCCGCCCGACCGCGCGCCGCCCGGCCGTCGTCGCCGCCCGGCCGCCGCCGCCGCCGCCGTCCCTCGGCCGGCCCCTCCTCCTCCGGCCCGACCTCTCCCGAGCTCCAGCTCCGCGAGCCGCCGCCGGTCGCCTCGGTTCGCGCGCCCCGGATCTAGATCCAAACGGGAGGTTGACTTTCCCCGAGCCCCGAAATCCTCTAAGTCTTTATTCTGTGATAATTTTGTTGCATTTTCATCATGCCATAACTTTGCACTCGTGGCTCCGTTTGGGGCGTGTAGCACACCGAATTGTTCGCCTCGATGAGTACATCATTTCATATCATTGCATCATTTTCATTTGAGCTCATCTTGATGCCCGAAATGCTGGTAGAAGAGGGCTATGTGATGTTAGTTTCAGATTCTTATCAGAACATGCACTTTTGTCATTTTTTCCATGATTGATATGTGCATCCTATGAACTTGAGTCCTACATGTGTTTTGTAATATGCCATGCCATCTTTACAGGGGTGTATGCCATGTATTTTTGGGATCTCTGTGGTGACTAGCACAAGCATGTAAACTAGGCTTCATGATGTTGCTGATTTCAGCCCCTGTTTTGCTGATATTTTTATGCCATGTTAACTTGATGCTACCGAGAGATCCATGCTTATTTTGAGATACTTCAGTAAAGATGTTTTGAACATATGATTATGCTCTATCTATCCATGCCCTTGTTTGCAATTATGGAGTGCCATAGCTTGAGTCAATCGAGCTCTACTTTTGCTATAAAATGTTTCCTGGCAGATTGTTTACATGTTATTCAATTTTGCCAAGGTTGTTGTAGTTGATCCGTGTATGCTATGATGTTGTTCTTGACATGTGTAGCTTCTATGCCATGTCTTCTTGATGTAGGTATTCTTAGATTATCATGTAATGCTCTGTAGTGAGTGCATCGAGCTCTTAAACATGCCTACTTGTTATCTGTTTTTGTCATGCCCTGTTTGCTGAATCTGTTAATGAAACTTGCTATGTTTACATGGGTGCTATTACATTTTCTGATCCCTTTTGGCTCATGGTCAGTAAGGGACTTTTATTCTATGCTTTGCGTAGATTCATTCCATGCCTTGTTTTGCTATGTAAGTTCCTGTAGCATGCTGTTTGCTTGCTCTGAACATTGCTTCCTGATGCTGATTCTATGTTCAGTATTTTCTCTCGAGTCTGTGAAGCTGATATATTTTGCACTTTTGCCATGCTTGTTTGGACCTGTTATGTTGTGATTTAGCCGTAGCTCAGTGTTCATCTTTTGTCAAGCATCTTGAGTAGATCACTGCCATATGCTTTGTTGGTACGTTTGGGTGCAGTAGCTTAATTTCTTGTTGCTTGCTAAGTGGCATCATCTTTGTTAATGGCAGATTTGTGTCATTCTTGTTTTGCTTGTCATTTGCAAACCGTGCATCCGATTCGGTGATCTTTATATCGATTTCAACGAAATCATCTCACCTTTCAGCGGCATACTTGGTTTGCCAAGTTGATGCCTGGTTCATCATTTTACTTCGAGCACGCATACGCATTGCATATCACATCTCGCATATCATGCCATGTATTGCATCATGTTGCTTGTGCATTGCACCGTGATTTATTGTGGTTCCATTGTTTGTGTTCTTACTTTGGGTAGAGCCGGAGGCGAGTGCGTGAGCGAGGAACCTGTTGAGAACGCTTACGAGGATCAAGCTTTCGACAACTCTGAGAACTTTGCAGGCAAGATGACCATACCCTCGAAATCACTTCTATCTTTGCTTGCTAGATGCTCGCTCTTTTGCTATGCCTATGCTACGATGCCTATCACTTGCTTATCATGCCTCCCATATTGCCATGTCAAGCCCCTAACCATCCTTTCCTAGCAAACCGTTGTTTGGCTATGTTACCGCTTTGCTCAGCCCCTCTTATAGCGTTGTTAGTTGCAGGTGAAGATGAAGTTTGTTCCTTGTTGGAACATGGAGATGTTGTTCCTTGTTGGAACATGTTTGCTTGTTGGGGATATCACAATATATCTGCTATAATTAATGCATCTATATACTTGGTAAAGGGTGGAAGACTCGGCCTTATGCCTGGTGTTTTGTTCCACTCTTGCCGCCCTAGTTTCCGTCATACCGGTGTTATGTTCCTTGATTTCGCGTTCCTTACACGGTTGGGTGATTTATGGGACCCCCTTGTCAGTTCGCTTTGAATAAGACTCCTCCAGCAAGGCCCAATTTTGGTTTTACCATTTGCCACCTAAGCCTTTTTCCCCCGGGTTTTCGCGAGCCCGAGGGTCATCTTTATTTTAACCCCCCCGGGCCAGTGTTCCTCTGAGTGCTGGTCCAACTGTCACCGCCGGTGCCATCAGGGCAACTCGAGATGGCCTATCGGAAGCTTGGACAATCCGGTGTGCCACGAGCGAGATATGTGCAGCTCCTATCGGGATTTGTCGGCACATTCGGGCGGCTTTGCTGGTCTTGTTTTATTCTTTGTCGAAATGTCTTGTAGTCCGGGATTCGAGACTGATCGGGTCTTCGGTAGAAGGAATATCCTTCGTTGACCGTGAGAGCTTATAATGGGCTAAGTTGGGACACCCTGCAGGTATTATCTTTCAAAGCCGTGCCGCGGTTATGAGGCAGATGGGAATTTGTTAATGTCGGTTGTAGAAAACCGAAGTTGACCTTAATTAAAATACATCAACGCGTGTGTAACCGTGATGGTCTCTTCTCGGCGGAGTCCGGGAAGTGAACACGGTGTTGGAGTTATGTTTGACGTAAGTAGTTCAGGATCACTTCTTGATCGCTACTAGCTGCATGACCGTGCCTTGCTTCTCTTCTTGCTCTCTTTTGTGAATGTAGCCACCATATATGCTAGTCGCTTGCTGCATCCCCACCTCACAACTCTGTCCTTCCTATAAGCTTAAATAGTCTTTATCTCATGGTGTGAGATTGCTGAGTCCCCATGACTCACAGATTCTACCAAAACAGTTGCAGGTGCCGACAATGCCGGTCAGGTGGCGCAACCGAGCTCAAGTGGGAGTTCGACGAGGCGTGGTCGTTACTATGTGTCTTTTCCCGATGATCGATAGTGGAGCCAGTTGGGACGATCGGGGATCTGTTTAGCATTTGGGGTAGTCTTCTTTTATTTTGGTTCCGTAGTCGGACCTTGAGTGTAATCTGGATGATGGATGTTTATTTATGTATTGTGTGAAGTGGCATTGTAAGCCAACTATGTATCTCTTTCCTTATGTATTACATGGGTTGTGTGAAGATTACCTCACTTGCGACATTGCTTTCAATGCGGTTATGCCTCTAAGTCGTGCTTCGACACGTGGGAGATATAGCCGCATCGAGGCGTTACAAGTTGGTAATCGAGCCATCCCGACTTAGGAGCCCAGCTTGATTGTTTCTTTGGCGTTGTTGAGTCTAGAACAAAAATGTTTTGAGTCTTAGGATTATATATATCGGAGAGTAGGATTCTTTTTACTCCCTAGTCCCTTCGTCGCTCTGGTGAGGTCTCATGACGTAGAAGTTTTGACTCTCCTCTCCTCAAATTTCACTAATTTTTTTTAGGATCACGCGGGTATCTTGGAATCATTCCGATGGTTTTGTGACGAGAACATTGTTCTTGGTGCCTCCTGACATTTAGGGGTTGTGGCAGTGTCCCGGGGAGTTGAGCTCCGAGGTGTTGTCGTCACAATTTTATCGTTGTAGTTCTGGTATACCTGAGCTTTGCCGACATCGAAAATCTCTTTTGTACAGTTGTTGGTGAGATAACCCGATAATCCGATCTTTGGGCGAGCTCGGGAGTATTGCCATGACTCGTATAACGGATGCTTTTGAAGGTCGAGGTACCACGATTTCAAAGGTTTCTTGGTTATGTGTTGTGGATGGATACAAGCTGGATCTAGGTATTGTTAGTTTGGGTGATATATTTTGTGTCCCCTGTATCCCCAACACCAGATTGCATAACCAGAAAGTTTCGGGAGTTTATAGGTGGGATTCAAGTAGCTCTTAGCATTTCTTCCCGCAGATATTTGGTTTGTGATTGGGTAATCCTTACCACTTATTTGTTCCAGCCGTACCTTGTTATTTATTTCATCAACCCTTAATCAAGTGGCTTCTCACCTTAATGGACGTGTGATGTTAACTTTGGAATTCATTCGTTCATCCTTGTTCGAATGTTTATTGTGAAGACTATATGTTGCAATTTCTATCCGTTGATTCAACTTGTCTATCTGTCTATCAAAGTGCTAACGGATGTCACCCTCTTCAGGATGGCTCCGCCAACGCGTCTGAATCCGGATCGCAATGATGGGAGTCAGTCGAACCCTCCACCTCCACCTCCGCCTCCGGAGGCATGGCAAGCTATCATGGCAGCCACCAATGCAAATGCTCAGATGATTTTGCAACTCTTGCAAGAGCGTACCCAAGGGCAAGGCAATCAAGGAAATCAAGGTCAAGGCAACAATCAGCCGCACTTTGCTACCCTCAATCAGTTCCTCGCTAATCAGCCGAAGTCTTTCGGTTTACGTAGCCGAGGCCCAGACGCCGACGATTGCCTTGTGGACATCTGCAAACATTTTGAATGTAGCAATGTCAGATTTGAGGACTTTGTCAAGTTTGCTTCGTTTCAACTCAAGGACCAAGCTGCCGAGTGGTACCAGCAATACAAAGATTCCAGAGGAGGTCGTGTCATTACCTGGGAGGAGTTCCGCCAAGACTTCAAAGCTCACCACATTCCGAAAAGTGTTGTTGAGAGCAAGCGTGAGGAGTTCCGCAATCTCAAGCAAGGCAACATGTATGTGTATCAATACAATATCCAGTTCGAGCTTCGCTTGCCCGCTAAGCAAGGCGTCCACGATGAAAAGAGTATGATCTATCAATTCAGAGGTGGCCTCAGAGAAGATCTGCAATTAGCTCTCGTGCTTTTTGAGCCAGAAAAGTATGATGAATTCTACAACATGGCACTGAAGCAAGAAGCTGCCCAGCTCGAATGTGAGGCTTCTAAGAAGAGAATTAGGGATGCAGTTCAGTCTTCTTCTTCCTCTCAAGTGGCAGCTGAGCAGCAGAAGTTCTACCTTCCTCCTCCTCCGTTCCGTCAGCCTTATTAGCAGAAGAACTCAGGTGGCCGTGGATCTTCCCACCCACCCAACCCAGGCTATCAGAACAAGTCTAATTCTCAAGCTCCAAGGTCAAATGCTCCTTACCACCGTCCGCTCTCAGAGGTGACTTGCAACAAATGTCAGCAGAAAGGTCACTATGCGAACAAATGCTTCAACCAAAGGCGCCTTCCGCCTCCTCCTCCTGTGAGATCTTCCAGTAATGCAGTGGTCAAGCATAATTCCAAGTTTGCAAAGGTCAACATGATGAATGCAGCGCAGGCAGAGGATTCTTCAGATGTGATCATGGGTAATCTTCCTGTTAATGATATTCCTGCAAAAGTTCTTTTTGACACTGGTGCATTGCTTAGTTTCATCTCAAAACCATTAGCAGTTGTCTCTCCGGGTAAATGCATGAACGCAAGCTACATGGTTCCGGATGTTTCTATCAAGATGGGCGACTATAGATTTCTGGCTAAACCAATTGTCCTTGGTGACTCGGATATTGATCTTATTCTCGGGATGGGTGGCTTTCTCAGCACAAAGCTCAGCTTGATTGTGCTGCGTGGAAATTCAATTGACACACTCTTCTAATGATGTGATCATCTATGCGCTCGTGATGAAACCATTCGGTTGTTTTCTCTCAATGAGAAGGGCGAATTGGATGCTATCTCTCGATTCGATCATTTGTGAGTACCAAGATGTCTTTCGGAAGAGCTTCGGGTATGCCTCCTCACCGGCCAGTTGAGTTCGTTATCGATCTTGAGCCTGGCACGAAACCCGTTTGCAAGCGTCCATACAAGCTTGGACCTAATGAGCTGAGGGAATTGAAGAAGCAGCTCGATGAACAAGAGCGTCTGGGTTTGATCAGACCGAGTTCATCTCCTTGGGGTTGTGGTGTTCTTTTTGTCCAGAAGAAGGATGGCACGGACCGACTTTGCGTCGATTACCGTCCATTGAACAAAAAGACTATCAAGAAAAAGTATCCACTTCCTAACATCAATGAGATTTTCGAGCAACTCAAAGGTGCTAAAGTGTTCTCCAAGCTTGACCTTCGTATGGGTTATCATCCAATTCGCATTCGTGAACAAGATATTCCCAAGACAGCATTCAGAACAAGTTTTGGTTCTTATGAATATACTGTCATGTCTTTCGGCCTTGTCAATGCTCCTCCAATATTCTCTCGAATGATGAACTTCATCTTCAACCCCTACACCAATGAATTCGTCTTGGTCTATCTTGATGATATTTTGGTCTTCTCCAAGAATAAGAAGGATCATGCCAAACATTTGCGATTGGTGCTCGACAAGCTCAGAGAGCATGAATTCTATGCGAAGTTTTCCAAATGTGAATTTTGGCTTGATGAAGTGCTTTATCTTGGTCACATCATCTCCGCCAAGGGCATCGCTGTTAATCCCGAGAAGGTGTCTGCAGTTGTGAATTGGGAACCTCCTCAGAATGTCAAGCAGCTTCGCAGTTTTCTTGGTCTTGCAAGCTATTGCCGAAGATTCGTTGAGAATTTCTCCAAGATTGCAAAGCCTCTTTCCAACCTCCTCCAGAAGCATGTCAAGTATGTCTGGTCTCCTGAGTGTGACGTTGCTTTCAACACCCTCAAAGAGAAACTCGTCACAGCTCTGTCTTGACTCCTCTGATGAATCCAAGCCATTGAAGTTTTACGTGATGCTTCTCTTCAAGGTCTCGGTGCTGTGTTAATGCAAGAGAAGAGAGTTGTGGCCTATACCTCTCGTCAGCTGAAGCCCAACGAAAAGAACTACCCCACTCACGATCTTGAGTTGGCGGCAGTTGTCCATGCTTTGATAACATGGAGACATCTCTTGTTGGGAAGGAAAGTGGACATATTCACAGATCACAAGAGTCTCAAGTATATCTTCACTCAACCCAACCTCAACCTCAGGCAAACTCGATGGGTGAAATGATTCAAGAGTACAACCCAAGTATTGAATATACTCTGGCAAGGCCAATGTGATTGCAGATGCTTTGAGCAGGAAGGCTTATTGCAGCAGTTTAATCCTCAAGCCCTTCCAACGGATCTTTGCGAAGCTTTCCATAAGCTGAATCTTCAAGTTGTTCCTCAAGGCTTTCTTGCCAACCTCATAGTCTCTCCTACTTTGGAAGACCAAATTCGTGAGGCTCAACTCCTGGATACCATGGTGAAAAAGGTGAAGCGTGGTATCGACAAGGGCATTTCAAGTACAAGTGCTTCCACATTGATGACAAAGATACTCTTTTCTTGAGGACGGATTGTGGTTCCTAAGGGTGATCTCGTAAAGTCATTATGAGCGAGGCACACAATTCCTTCTATCCATTCATCCGGAAATGCGAAGATGTACCATGACCTCAAGCGATCGTATTGGTGGACTCGAATGAAGCGAGAAATTGCTCAATGAGTGTGATGTCTGCAGAAGAGTGAAAGCGAGAACACCAACGACCAGCTGGTCTCCTCCAACCTCTTGCTATTCCGAATGGAAGTTTGATCATATCGAGATGGACTTCGTGACTGGATTTCCAAAGTCAAGCGTGGAAATGATGCTATCTTCGTTGTCATTGACAAGCTTACTAAAGTGGCTCATTTCCTTCCTATCAAAGAATCCATCACAGCAGCTCGGTTGGCGAGCTATACACATCCATGATTGTCTCCTTGCACGGCATTCCACAAGTGATCTCTTGGACCGTGGCAGCATCTTTACCTCCAAGTTTTGGGATTCTTTTGAGAAGGCCATGGGCACCAACATTCGTTTCAGCACAGCTTTCCATCCTCAAACAAGTGGCCAAGTCGGCGAGTCAATCAAATCCTTGAAGATATGCTCGGGCTTGTGTCATTTCTTCGGTATGAAGTAGGAAGATTGTCTTCCTTATGCGAGTTCTCCTACAACAACAGCTTCCAAGCGAGTTGGGCAAGGCCCCATTCGAAATTCTCTATGGCGAAAGTGTCGTACTCCTCTCAATTGGTCGAGGCAGGTGAGCGCCAACTTCTTGGCAGCGATTTGATCACACAAGCGAAGAAATGTGCAAAGTCATTCGTGAGAATCTCAAAGCCGCGCAATTGCGCGGAAAGAGCTATTATGATGACAAGCACCGTGATGTGGCTTTTGAAATCGGAGACCATGTCTACCTCCGCGTCTCTCAATGAAAGGCACTCGCCGCCCGGTATCAAAGAGAAGCTTGCCCCTAGATCGTGGGTCCTTTTAAGATCATTGGCAAAGAGGCGATCTCGCCTATCAACGAGCTCCGTCCAACTTCGCGAATGTGCACGATGTGTTTCATGTGTCACAGATTCGCAAGTGCTTCAAGACTCCTGAACGCACTATCAACTTCGAAGAAATTGACCTCCAAGAAGATCTCTCTTATCATGAGCACCCCGTTGCTATTCTTGAAGAAACCGAGCGCAAGACTCGCAGCAAGTCAATCAAATTCCTGAAAGTGAAGTGATCACACCATTCCGACCGAGAAGCCACCTGGGAGCGCGAGGATCACCTCCGTTCCGAATATCCGGAGTTCTTTCAGTCCTAGATCTCGGGACGAGATCCTCTTGTAGTGGTGGAGTGTTGTAACACCCCGGATGTAACTTTACATATTTGTAACTCCAACTCTTGCCATTTTCGGCATTGTGATATGATATTCCCTCCGTGGTTGGGTTTTTGTCTATCGTTTTGCATTTTGTTTATGTCATGCATCTCATATCATGTCATCATGTGCATCTCATTTGCATACGTGTTCGTCTCATGATTCCGAGCATTTTCCCCGTTGTCCGTTTTGCAATCCGGCACTCCTACGTCCCCCGGTGTCCCCTTTTACATTTTTCCGTGAGCGGGTACTAAACTTTCTCGGAATGGACCGAGCCTTGCCAAGTGGCCTTGGTACACCACCAGTAGACCACCTGTCAAGTTTGGTCATTTGGAGCTCGTTTGGTACTCAGCAGTTAACCGACTCTCATAAAGGCCTCTTTTGAGTTGCAGCCCAACACCCCTCCAAAATAGCCCAATAACCCATCTAAGTCACTTCCATGCTCTCCGTCGCCGGATCACGATCGTGTGGGCGAAAACCTTACTCCATTTGGAGCTTCCTAGCTCCTTCTACCTATAAAACACCCCTCCCGAAATCCGGATCAATTCCACCCCTAACCCTAGCCCGCTCCTCTCGCGCCGCCGGACACTTCCGGGCGGGCGGGGCGCGTCCGCCCGCCGCCCGGACCAACGGGAGCCGCCACGGCGTGCCCACATCGTCGCCGCCCGCCGCTCCGCTGCCAGCAGGAGCCCCCCCGGCCCAGCGCCCGCGCTGGCGCTTCGCCGCCTCCCGCCGCCGGCCGTCGCCGCGCCGCCCAGCGAGCCGTCGCCCGCCGTCCCGCCGTCGCCGCCCGCCGCGCCCGCCCGCCGCCGTCGCCGCCCGGCCGCCAGCGCCGCCGCCGCCGCCGCCGCCGCCGCCGTCCCTCCGGCCGGCCCCTCCTCCTCAACCCGACCTCTCCCCGAGCTCCAGCTCCGCGAGCCGCCGCCGGCCGCCTCGGTTCGCGCGCCCCGGATCTAGATCCAAACGGGAGGTTGACTTTCCCCGAGCCCCGAAATCCTCTAAGTCTTTATTCTGTGATAATTTTGTTATATTTTCATCATGCCATAACTTTGCACTCGTGGCTCCATTTGGGGCGTGTAGCATACCGGATTGTTCGGCTCGATGAGTACATAATTTCATCTCATTGCATCATTTTCATTTGAGCTCTTCTTGATGCCCGAAATGCTGGTAGAAGAGGGCTATGTGATGTTAGTTTCAGATTCTTATCAGAACATGCACTATTGTCATTTTTGCCATGATTGATGTGTGCATCCTATGAACTTGAGTCCTACATGTGTTTTGTAATATGCCATGCCATCTTTACAGGGGTGTATGCCATGTATTTTTGTGATCTCTGTGGTGACTAGCACAAGCATGTAAACTAGGCTTCATGATGTTGGTGATTTCAGCCCCTGTTTTGCTGATATTTTTATGCCATGTTAACTTGATGCTACCGAGAGATCCATGCTTATTTTGAGATACTTCAGTAAGGATGTTTTGAACATATGGTTATGCTATATGCATCCATGCCCTTGTTTGCAATTATGGAGTGCCATAGCTTGAGTCAATCGAGCTCTACTTTTGCTATAAAATGTTTCCTGGCAGATTGTTTACATGTTATTCAATTTTGCCAAGGTTGTTGTAGTTAATCCGTGTATGCTATGATGTTGTTCTTGCCATGTGTAGCTTCTATGCCATGTCTTCTTGATGTAGGTATGCTTAGATTATCATGTAATGCTCTGTAGTGAGTGCATCGAGCTCTTAAACATGCCTACTTGTTATCTGTTTTTGTCATGCCCTGTTTGCTGAATCTGTTAACGAAACTTGCTATGTTTACATGGGTGCTATTACATTTTCTGATCCCTTTTGGCTCATGGTCAGTAAGGGGCTTTTGTTCTATGCTTTGCGTAGATTCATGCCATGCCTCGTTTTGCTATTATAAGTTCCTGTAGCATGCTGTTTGATTGCTCTGAACATTGCTTCCTGATGCTGATTCTGCCATGTTCAGTATTTTCTCTTGAGTCTATGAAGCTGATATATTTTGCACTTTTGCCATGCTTGTTTGGACCTGTTATGATGTGATTTAGCCGTAGCTCAGTGTTCATCTTTTGTCAAGCATCTTGATTAGATCACTGCCATATGCTTTGTTGGTACGTTTGGGTGCAGTAGCTTAATTTCTTGTTGCTTGCTAAGTGGCATCATGCTGTTAATGGCAGATTTGTGTCATTCTTGTTTTGCTTGTCATTTGCAAACCGTGCATCCGATTCGGTGATCTTTATATCGATTTCAACGAAATCATCTCACCTTTCAGCGGCATACTTGGTTTGCCAAGATGATGCCTGGTTCATAATTTTCCTTCCGAACACATCGCATTGCATATCACATCTCGCATATCATGCCATGTATTGCATCATGTTGCTTGTGCATTGCACCGTGATTTATTGTGGTTCCATTGTATGTGTTTTTCTTTGGGTAGAGCCGGAGGCGAGTGCGTGAGCGAGGAACCTGTTGAGAACGCTTACGAGGATCAAGCTTTCGACAACTCTGAGAACTTTGCAGGCAAGATGACCATACCCTCGAAATCACTTCTATCTTTGCCTGCTAGATGCTCGCTCTTTTGCTAGGCCTATGCTACGATGCCTATCACTTGCTTATCATGCCTCCCATATTGCCATGTCAAGCCCCTAACCATCCTTTCCTAGCAAACCGTTGTTTGGCTATGTTACCGCTTTGCTCAGCCCCTCTTATAGCGTTGTTAGTTGCAGGCGAAGATGAAGTTTGTTCCTTGTTGGAACATGTTTGCTTGTTGGGGATATCACAATATATCTGGTATAATTAATGCATCTATATACTTGGTAAAGGGTGGAAGACTCGGCCTTATTCCTGGTGGTTTGTTCCACTCTTGCCGCCCTAGTTTCCGTCATACCGGTGTTATGTTCCTTGATTTCGCATTCCTTACACGGTTGGGTGATTTATGGGACCCCCTTGACAATTCGCTTTGAATAAGACTCCTCCAGCAAGGCCCAATTTTGGTTTTACCATTTGCCACCTAAGCCTTTTTCCCCCGGGGTTTCGCGAGCCGAGGGTCATCTTTATTTAACCCCGGGCGGTGTTCCTCGAGTCTTTGGTCCAACTGTCGACCGCCGGTGCCATCGGGGGCAACTCGAGATGGCCTATCGAAGCTTGGACAATCCGGTGTGCCACGAGCGAGATATGTGCAGCTCCTATCGGGATTTGTCGGCACATTCGGGCGGCTTTGCTGGTCTTGTTTTATTCTTTGTCGAAATGTCTTGTAGTCGGGATTCGAGACTGATCGGGTCTTCGGTAGAAGGAATATCCTTCGTTGACCGTGAGAGCTTATAATGGGCTAAGTTGGGACACCCTGCGGGTATTATCTTTCAAAGCCGTGCCGCGGTTATGAGGCAGATGGGAATTTGTTAATGTCGGTTGTAGAAAACCGAAGTTGACCTTAATTAAAATACATCAACGCGTGTGTAACGTGATGGTCTCTTCTCGGCGGAGTCCGGAAGTGAACACGGTGTTGGAGTTATGTTTGGCGTAAGTAGTTGGGATCACTTCTTGATCGCTACTAGCTGCACGACCGTGCCTTTCTTCTCTTCTTGCTCTCTTTTGTGAATGTAGCCACCATATATGCTAGTCGCTTGCTGCATCCCCACCTCACAACTCTGTCCTTCCTATAAGCTTAAATAGTCTTGATCTCGCGGGTGTGAGATTGCTGAGTCCCCATGACTCACAGATTCTACCAAAACAGTTGCAGTGCCGACAATGCGGTCTGGTGGCGCTAACCGAGCTCAAGTGGGAGTTCGACGAGGCGTGGTCGTTACTATGTGTCTTTTCACGATGATCGAGTAGTGGAGCCAGTTGGGACGATCGGGGATCTGTTTAGCATTTGGTGTAGTCTTCTTTTATTTTGGTTCCGTAGTCGGACCTTGAGTGTAATCTGGATGATGGATGTTTATTTATGTATTGTGTGAAGTGGCATTGTAAGCCAACTATGTATCTCTTTCCTTATGTATTACATGGGTTGTGTGAAGATTACCTCACTTGCGACATTGCTTTCAATGCGGTTATGCCTCTAAGTCGTGCTTCGACACGTGGGAGATATAGCCGCATCGAGGGCGTTACACTAGGCTCTCGATCAGAGTGGATCAAGCTAAGATGAGGCGAGGTGTCGCTCTAAGATGCCTCTACCCTGTGGGTGGCTAGTCCTATTCATAGGTAAAGGCCCTGGGCCTCTTCCCAAATATTGAGCGGGAAGGGCGCCAACAATTGGCCATTTTGAAGGGGAACATCTAGTACTCTTATCCTGACTAAAGTTGGTCCTCGCTTTGTCAAAGGCTCGTGGTGGTGGCCGGCTTGGGCTCCATGATGACTTCCTTCCTGCCGTTCATGACGGTCTTGGTCTTGTTGCACCAAAGCGGATGCCTTTGCTTGATGCTCTCACTGCGCTTGCCCCCTTTGCACCAAAGAGGAAAGGAGGACCTTGCTTGGGCTGGGGCCCTTTGGCGCTCTTGGTCATCATGGCTTGCGTCATGGGCACCTCGTGAGGTACCCGCCTTGATCTCTCTGCCTCCTCGCGAGCCAGCCTGATGAGGCCGTGCTCGAGAAGCTTCTGTCGTCCGCCCATGAGGCTTGGCCCCTCGCGAGGGTCTTGAGCTCGTGCTGATGAAGATGGGCCGTGTTGGGCAACCCCTTGAGCCACGCCACAGGCCGCAGGTAGGCAAGTCTGGGTACCCCCGTTCCCAGAACGCCGACACATTATAGTACCTTGAAGTGGTGTTTTGTTTTATTTCGCTAACGGAGCTCACGAGTTTCCTGTTAAGTTTTGTGTTGTGAAGTTTTCAAGTTTTGGGTAAAGATTCGATGGACTATGGAATAAGGAGTGGCAAGAGCCTAAGATTGGGGATGCCCAAGGCACCCCAAGGTAATATTCACGGATAATCAAGAGCCTAAGCTTGGGGATGCCCCGGGTGGCATCCCCTCTTTCGTCTTCGTTCATCGGTAACTTTACTTGGAGCTATATTTTTATTCACCACATGATATGTGTTTTGCTTGGAGCATCATGTCATTTTCTTTTGCTTTGCTTGCTGTTTGAATAAAGTATAAAGATCTGAAATTCTTAAATGTTAGAGAGTCTTCACATAGTTGCACAATTATTCGACTACTCATTGATCTTCACTTATATCTTTCGGAGTAGTTTGTCATTTGCTCTAGTGCATCACTTATATCTTTTAGAGCATGGTGGTAGTTTTATTTTGAAGAAATAGATGAACTCTCATGCTTCACTTATATTATTTTGAGAGTCTTAAATAGCATGGTAATTTTCTTAAATAATCCTAATATGCTAAGCATAAAAGATTTGTAAGAATTCTTATGAGTGTGTTGAATACTAAGAAAGGTTTGATGCTTGATAATTGTTTTTAGATATGGAGGTAGTGATATTAAAGTCATGCTAGTTGGGTGATTATGAATTTAAAGAATGCTTGTGTTGAAGTTAGCAAGTCCCGTAGCATGTACGTATGGTTAAAGTTGTGTAACAAATTTGAAACATGAAGTGTACCTGGCTTGTGCATCCTTATGAGTGGCGGTTGGGGACGAGCGATGGTCTTTTCCTACCAATCTATACCCCTAGGAGCATGCGCGTAGTACTTGATTTTTGATGACTTCTAAATTTTTGCAATAAGTATATGTGTTCTTTTGACTAATGTTGAGTCCATGGATTATACGCACTTTTACCTTTCCGCCTTTGCTAGCCTCTTGATTGCCGTGCATTGCCCTTTCTCACCTTGAGAATTGGTGCAAACTTAGCGGTGCATCAAACCCCGTGATATGATCGCTCTATCACACATAAACCTCCTTATATCTTCCTCAAAACAGCCACCATACCTACCTATTATGGCATTTCCATAGCCATTCCGAGATATATTGCCATGCAACTTTCCTCCATTACGTTCATCATCATCATGACATACTTTACTTTTGTCATATTGCCATTGCATGATCATGTAGTTGACATCGTATTTGTGGCAAAGCCACCATGCATTATTTTGCATACATGTCACTCTTGATTCATTGCACCATCCCGGTACACCGCCGGAGGCATTCATATAGAGTCATATCTTGTTCTAGATTCGAGTTTTAATCCTTATGTTGTAATCAATAGAAGTGTGATGATCATCATTATTAGAGCATTGCACAATCAAAAAAAAGAGAAAGGCCAAAAAGAAAAAAAGAAAGGCCCAAAAAAGAGAAAATAAATAAAAAGGGCAATGCTACTATCTCTTTTTCCACACTTGTGCTTCAAAGTAGCAGCTTGTTCTTCATGTAGTGAGTCTCATATATTGTGCTTCAAAGTAGCACCATGTTTTTCATATAGTGAGTCTCATAAGTTGTATTTTTCATACTAGTGGGAATTTTTCATTATAGAACTTGGCTTGTATATTCCTACGATGGGCTTCATCAAATGCCCTAGATCTTCATGAGCAAGCAAGTTGGATGCACACCCACTTGTTTTCTTTTGTTGAGCATTCATAGCTCTAGTGCATCCGTTGCATGGCAATCCCTACTCCTCATGTTGACATCAATTTATGGGCATCTCCATAGCCCGTTAATTATCCTCATCAATGTGAGACTTTCTCCTTTTTGTCTTCTCCACACAATCCCCATCATCATATTATATTCCACCCATAGTGCTATATCCATGGCTCACGCTCATGTATTGCGTGAAGGTTGAAAAAGTTTGAGATTATTTAAGTATGAAACAATTGCTTGGCTTGTCATTGGAGGTATATAAGTTGGGAACATCTTTGTGTGACGAAAATGAAGCATAGCCTAACTATATGATTTTGTAGGGATGAACTTTCTTTTGCCATGCTATTTTGAGATGACATGATTACTTTGATTAGTATGCTTGAAGTATTATTATTTTTATGTCAATACGAACTTTTGTCTTGAATCATTCGGATCTGAATATTCATATCACAATTAAGAAGATTTACATTGAAATTATGCCAAGTAGCACTCCGCATCAAAAATTATCTTTTTATCATTTACCTACTCGAGGACGAGCAGGAATTAAGCTTGGGGATGCTTGATACGTCTCCAACGTATCTATAATTTTTGATTTCTCCATGCTATATTATCTACTGTTTTGGGCAATATTGGGCTTTATTTTCCACTTTTATATTACTTTTGGGACTAACCAATTAACCGGAGGCCCAACCCAGATTTGTTGTTTTATGCCTATTTCAGTATTTCGAGAAAAAGGAATATAAACGGAGTCAAAACGGAAAAAAAATCAACTGGAGAAGTTATTTTTGGAAGGAAAGCCACCCGATGGACTTGGACTGCACGTCAGGAAAGAAGGGAGGTGCTCACGAGGGTGGGGGGCGCGCCCACCCCCCTAGGGCGCGCTCCCCTGCCTCGCGGCCCCGCTTCGGTCCACTGACGTACTCCTTTCACCCATATATACCTACGTACCCTAAAACTTCCAGAATAGAAGATAGATCGGGAGTTCCGTCGCCGCAAGCCTCTATAGCCACCAAAAACCTCTCGGGAGCCCGTTCCGGCATCTTGACGGAGGGGGAACCCATCACCGGTGGCCATCTTCATCATCCCGGCGCTATCCATGACGAGGAGGGAATAGTTCATCCTCAGGGCTGAGGGTATGTACCAGTAGCTATGTGTTTGATCTCTCTCTCTCTCGTGTTCCCTCTATGGCACGATCTTGATGTATCCCGAGCTTTGCTATTGTAGTTGGATGTTATGATGTTTCTCCCCTCTACTCTCTTGTGATGAATTGAGTTTCCCCTTTGAAGTTGTCTTATCGGATTGAGTCTTTTATGAGAACACTTGATGTATGTCTTGCCGTGCTTATCTGTGGTGACAATGGGATATCACGTGCCACTTGATGTATGTTTTGGTGACCAACTTGCGGGTTCCGCCCATGAACCTATGCATAGGGGTTGGCACACGTTCTTGACTCTCCGGTAGAAACTTTGGGGCACTCTTTGAAGTAATTTTATGTTGGTTGGATGAATCTGAGATTGTGTGATGCATATCGTATAATCATGCCCACGGATACTTGAGGTGACAATGGGGTATCTAGGTGACATTAGGGTTTTGGTTGATTTGTGTCTTAAGGTGTTATACTAGTACGAACTCTTTAATAGATCGATCCGAAAGAATAAATTTGAGGTGGTTTCGTACCCTACCATAATCTCTTCGTTTGTTCTCCGCTATTAGTGGTTTTGGAGTGACTCTTTGTTGCATGTTGAGGGATTGTTATATGATCTATCTATGTTATTATTGTTGAGAGAACTTGCACTAGTGAAAGTATGAACCCTATGCCTTGTTTCCTATCATTGCAATACCGTTTACGCTCACGTTTATCACTTGTTACCTTGCTGTTTTTTTATTTCAGATTACAAATACCTATATGTACCATCCATATTGCACTTGTATCACCATCTCTTCGCCGAACTAGTGCACCTATACAATTTACCATTGTATTGGGTGTGTTGGGGACACAAGAGACTCTTTGTTATTTGGTTGCAGGGTTGTTTGAGAGAGGCCATCTTCATCCTACGCCTCCTACGGATTGATAAACCTTAGGTCATCCACTTGAGGGAAATTTGCTACTGCCCTACAAACTTGTGCACTTGCAGGCCCAACAACGTCTACAAGAAGAAGGTTGTGTAGTAGACATCAAGGAGGCAGCTAGCTAGCTGTGGAGTTGCCAACATGCTCAAAGTGGTCGCAACATTGAGAAGAAACAAGCATGCCCAGGAAATTAATGTGTGCGTAGGGAGGCCCTTTGCTCAGAGAAGCATCGACCGATTTTCTTTATTTCCACACCTTCTCACAGCTTTGTATTGGTCATAGTATGGTGAATCATTGAGATGCATAAACATGCTGAACTTTTGTTCTTCTGAATGTTAGTATGCATACCTTATCTTCTAAAGCTTAGTTTAATGTGAATGTTGACTAGGCTGTGAACCTTCACAATCTAGTAAGTATATTGTAGGCCTGTTATTTGACACCTCACTTTGCCGCACTACGCGACCAGTGTGAGTGTCTGCATCCAGTACCGCATCCTCTAATTTGGTGGATGACAAGTTGAAAAAGGTTACCAAAGAGTAGCCATAAGCTGGAAACGTCTCTTTTTTTCTTTCGAATGGGCAATAAGCTGGAGAGTGTCTCGGGTTGCCTCTAGCACAAGGCCCTCCAGTACGAAACACGGGCAGCCGACTGGGCCAATACAAAAGCCTATCCATCTTAAAGCCCATTTGTTTTTGTTTTTTGCGAGGAGAAGCCCATATTTCTTGAAGAGGGGGCGATCCCAGAAAAACCCTCCTTCCTCCTCGCTTCCACTTATACTGCAGCTCGCTCTCCCGCTTTCGTCTACCCCCAATCCCCCACCCCCTCCCCCCTCCCCCGCTCCCCATCTTCCTCACTTGTCCAGAAAACCCCCGTTCACCTTCTTCCTCACTCGTACATAAAATGCCTGCTCCTCTTCTTCCACTCCTACAGAAAACCCCAGCCCTCTTTCTTCCCCACTCGCACTGCCACTAGGCTCGTCTCTGGCTACTCTTCTCAAATCCATGAGCTCGGCGCGACGGCCACAAGGAAAATGGAGTCGGCTGGCCCCAGTGCCAAGAAGATGGGGCTCCCGCCAGTGGCGACGCCGGTTGTAGATCTCGCACCCGGCAGCGCGGGGAGAAGCAGCGAGCCCCCCCCCCCCTCCACCCGGATCTGAGGAACCGGTAGAATCTCCGGTGGACCGCATTAGCGATCTCCCGGGCGTCATCCTTGAGGAGATCATCTCGCTTCTCCCCACCAAGGATTGCTGCCGCACACAAGTCCTCTCAACTCGGTGGTGCCCTCTATGGCGCACCGCACCCCTCAATCTCGATTGTTGTCACATATCTGTCCCTCTTGAATTTGATATCCTCAGAGCCATCGTCTCCTCTCACCAGCAGGGCCCCATTCAACGCCTCTGCATCACGACACGCTACCTGCTGTCCATACCCGACATGGTGGACGCTTGGCTGACATCCCTTGAATTCAGAAAACTCCAGCAGTTTGAGTTCTACCATTAACACGAAAGTATCATACCACGAACACACCAAGAATTTGTGCCCACACCACTGTTGTCTATCTCGCGGTTTTCCTCCTCTTTCCATAGTGCCACCTTCGCCCGGTGCCATCTACCAGACGATCTGGTACAAATGCTTCGACTCCCACTGCTAAAAAAACTTTCGCTTGTGGTGGTTTATTTGTCGGAGGCCTCACTGCACAGCATCATCCACTCTAGTTGCCCTGCCCTGGAGCGCTTGCTGATTGTTTTGCGAATAGAAATCCCTATCAGTTGTCTCCAAATAAAGTTGCCTCACCTTAAAAGCATTGGAATTTGTTTTGAAGGACAGTAGCTCATCATCGAAGATGCCCCTTCACTTCAAAGGTTGCTCCTTGATAATTGTTATAAACCTTCGTAAATAACTGTCGTCTTTGCGTCCAAACTGGAGACCTTGGGTGTAATTCTTGATTCGTTTAATGATCACAAGAAGTTGGTGTTTGGCTCCTCAATTTTTCAGGTACTGTATATTATCATCTACACATTTGTAATCATAAGATGCATTTTTCATTTGTGCGCATAAGTTTTATATCATCTTGGAGTACACTTTGGGTACTAATATTATGTTATATGCTCAATGAAGAGTTCGTCCATGGATAGCCTATCAATGCTGCTGGATTCTGTCAAGATCTTATATATCGGAATGTCTAGTTTTGATCTGAACATAATTATTGGCTTGCTGCGATGCTTTCGATCTCTGGAGAATTTATATATAGAGGTGATGATTTCATGCACATTGAAAGCCTGTATATATTGTACTAGAATTAATCGTTCAGTTGTCGCTCTTTCGACATACTCTTTTTTTCAGACCTTAACTGTTTTCAATCTTCATGTCTACTTAGGTACTGCGACTGCATGGAGAAAAACGTATAACCAATCGGTGGCGTAATAAGCACCAGGATTTTCTCAGTTCTCATGACATTCGTTTGAGGACAATAACGATGGAAAGATATGCATCCAACCAGGCAAACAGAAGCTTTGTCACATTCTTCCTGTTGAATGTGAGGTTACTATTGTCCATGAGGCTTAAGTTTTACAGTAAGAGATTTCTCACGGACGGACACGTTGAACAGCAAAAAGAAGTTTCAGGTGGACAAATGGGCTTCTAAATGTGCTTGGCTTCTATGTACAACAAGTTGTAGTCATCCTGAAATAATTTTTTTTGCACAGGATGTTGATTTTATGGATCAGACCGATCCATTTGTTTGTGACTGTGAAAAAGAGTGGTTGGGTTAGATGTTACTGCCATGTTAAATCTAGATTTTGTCTAAAAATTTGATGAACAATTAATCCTTGGGCTTTCTGTACCATTTGTAAGCTTGAGTTGCATGTTGTTGCCCTCGTACTCCCCTCCACCTGCCACTACACTGCCGCATCTTCCATGGTTGCTGTTCGTTCCCGTCAGAGACCTCGCCGTCGTTCTCCGCCTTGGTTCGCTCGCTGTGCCCGCCGCCGTCTGGCGTTGTCAACATGGTCAACAACCAAGAGGAATCAGGAGATGACTGTACGTGGAGGGGCTGACAGTAGGGACCCACCAGGGTCATTGCATTACGCAAGTAGGTGCCTCATTATTACAAGCCAAAAAATACTTCCTCCTAATTGTTTGACAACTAGGTCCCACGCCATTGTCAATGTAGTCAATAAACGAGAAAATTACACAACAAGCGGATAACACCAGGGACCCAGCAGCTCGCCCAGTTGTTTTTTAGTTTCAAAGACAGAGCTCAACTGTGCGCTGTGCGGGGGCTGTGGCCCATCTAGCCCACGCTTACGATTTTATTTGATCACATGACGAGCCTAGTTGATATCTTTTTTCTTTCTGAAAATGGCTAGCCCAGTTCTTCTTTTTGGAGAATACCAAAACCGAGGCCTACTTGCTTTTCTCAGCCCTGCTGGGCTGCAAATCTTTCAAGAGGAGGAGGGATGTAAGTAGTAAGAAATGGGCTTCCCTAGAAAATGGGCTATAATTTGTAAGAAATGGGTTGTAAATTTTTAAACCAAAGCCAACCAGCAATTACATTAAAATATCATTTTTTTGGATTTCACTACTCTCTACTCTTATAAAAACCAAATCCAACTTGCAATTACATTAAAATATCGTCTTTTCTCCCACAAGATAAACTACTCATACAAATGCATCTTCATGTTCCGTGCAACGCACGGGCATCTTGCTAGTTAAGATTTTAAATTTCATTCATTTTTTTGCGGAGAATTGTTTTTTGAATTTTATTTTGATATAATTTTTTAAAAATTATTTTTAACGTGACTCAAAATTTCATGATTAAAAGAGTTCGGACCCCACCGAAATATGCAAAATTTCGTTGAACTTTTTAGCAGTGCCTAGAATATATGGTCTGTAATGCTAATAAAAAGAATATGGGCTTCAAATATCAATAAGAATTAGCAAATGGGCTGTAAATTATTGAAAATCATGGCAAATGGGTTGTATGCTGCTTTCCACAGATTTGGAGGCTGACTTCTGGGCCTACTAGGTTGACGATGACGCTGTCCTAAAAAAATTTACGCGTACGCAAGGCTTTGTCAACTTAGTCAACACAGAGCAGTGACTGTTGGATGTCCATCCAACGGCCGCCGTGCTTCTTCAATCTCTCATCTTCTTGCTCCAGCCGCCCAAACCAGCGCCGGCGGGACTGCCTGCTCCCTCCTCCCATGGCTGGTTGTGCTGCCGCCAGGCCATCCCTCTACCCACCTGCACATCCTGTTATTTTCCGGCGACGTCAGCCTCACCCCGCAACCGACTAGTCAGCGCTCATACTCCCCTCAGCGTGGGCATCCGCTGCGGTGGCTTCGCCGGCTCTAGGTCATTCCCTTCCTGGGCCTCACCCTTGTCCATCGTGTTTGTACTCTCGGTGCGGCGAGGTCAACATGGTCAACATACAACAGCCATCGGAAGAGGCTGGCAGTAGGGGCCCACACAAGGAAATGCCTCCTTATTACGCGCAAAATAATGATTCCTCCACCTGACAGCTGGTACCCACCAGAAGAGCCTCTGTATTTCACGAAAAAAATGTTCCCCCCGCTGTCAGCTCGGACCCACCAGCTATATCTTCGCACGCAAGGAAGTGCCTCCTTATTACGCACAAAGAAATGAATACCCCCTGCTAGCTGGGACCCACCGTATTGGGAGGCTGACTTGTGGGCCTACTAAGTTGAGGGGACGGAGTGCTTTGTCAACTTAGTCACTATGAACGATTTTAGCTCTAGTGACTGTACGATGTCCATCCAACGGCCATAGTGCTTCTTCAACCTCTGGTCTTCTTGCTCCAGCCGGCCAAACCAGCGTCGGTCGTGCCGCCTGCTCCTGCCTCCCGTGGCTGAATGTGCTGTTGTGGAGGCCTCACCGCCCCCTACTACTCCCGCCGCAGGCCAGGTCATCCCTCTGCTCACCCACACCCCCTGTTATTCTGCGGCGACGGCAGCCTCACACCATAGGCGAACCAGTGAACCCTCGTACTCCTCTCCGCGTGGGCTTCCACTGCCGCGTCTTCCCCGACTCCATGTCGTCCCCTCCCTAGGCCTCGTCGTTTTCCACCGCCCTGCTGCTCTCGGTGCGGAGTTGTCAACGTGCTCAAGGAACGACTTCCATCGGAAGAGTACTGTACCTGGAGAGGCTGACAGCTGGGTCCACGGCCGCAGCAAGGAAGTGCCTCCTTATTATACGGAAAATAATGATTCCTCCACCTGACAGCACAGACCCATTCGCGAAAAAATGATTCGCCCCCTGACTGCTGGGACCCACCTGCTACATCTTCGCATGCAAGGAAGTGCCTGACAGTTGAGACCCTTATCATTCTGGTCACGAACATGTACGTACATACTGGTCGATGTAGAGGCGTGCACGTGTCGTAGTAGAGGCGCGCACGTAGCATGTACATGTACGTACAGCGCCGTGGTGCAAGAAAGTGTCTGACCCGCGTCACGTACATACGGGCGGGGTCTCGAATGCCTACTCGCGCATACGTACGGCCAGGGCTCATGTACATGGCTGGCTCGGAACGGAGAAACTGCGTCGTCGTCGTGTTCATGGGGAGGCAACGGAATGCGTCGTGTTCATCGAGAGGCAACAGAACATGTGCTATTCATCGGGAGCCAACCGGCTTGGACGAAACAGCCGATGGAAACGAGGCCTGGCGTACCACAGAACGGAGGAAACGGCCGTGTGTTCGACCGGCCACGGTCAAAACGGGATCATGTTCATCGGGATGGGTCTGGCGTACTGCAAAACGGAGGAATCAGACCTCCTACGTCCGAAACTGGGTCGTATTGATAGGGAGGGGTGTGGCGTACCGCAAAACAAAGGAAACAGACTTGTATTGGAGCGCTACGGTCGAAATGGGAGTCCTGTTCATCGGGAGGGGTGTGGCGTACCGCAAAACGGGACTCCACGGGATACTGTTCATCTCCTCCATCGACCTCCTCCAGCCTCCACGGGCTACTGTTCATCCACCATCGACCTCCTCCAGTCTCCACCTACGACTGTTCATCCACGGGCTCCTGCTCATCCAGCCTCCACCGCGCGCTCCTCCACCGGCTACTATTCAACCAGCCCTCTCCACGGGGTCCTGTTCAACCACCCATCCACGGGCTACTTGTCATCCAGCCCTCCACCGGCTACTGTTCAACCAACCCTCCACGGTGTCGTCCTGTTCATCCAGCCCTCCACGGGGTCCTGTTCATCCACCCCTCCACCGGCTCGATCGATCGGGGTCCTATTCATCCACCCCTCCACTAGCTTGATCGATCAGGGTCCTGTTCATCCAGCGGCAACACCATGGGTTCCTGTTCATCCAACACCCCACCGGGAACTGTTCATCCAAACCTCCAACAATGCTCACTGTTCATCAAGAAGCAGCAGGTTTGATCGGCTTCAGTTAGCAGCAGTAGCGAACGAAGGAATCGCTCGACCGGGTTCAGTAACCCGTAGCCTGCAGTGCAATCGCTCGGGTTCAGTAGGCGAACACCTCGCTCGGGTTTAGTTAGAGCCCAACGCCTCGCACCCACGCGCATACGTGTACGAGAGAAACACGCAAACCTCCGTGCATCGCTCGCCCCCGACCACCCACCGTAACCGGGAACTCCCCGATATTTTCCTCGCCCTCGCTTCTACCACGGTATTTTCCGTCATGGACGGCCCAAAGAATGTCATGTAGCTGCGTCTCCGGCCCGCCCAGGACGAAAAGCCCATTTTCTGTCTTGATTTTTTGTCATAGAAGTAGGAGCCCACCACATCTATGATGATACCGGGTTTTGTCACAATTATCGTCATAGAAGTGTGATAAGCATGACAGAAGAAAAAAAATCGTTCGACCCAAAATGTCACGGATGTGTCTTTTTTTCTGTAGTGGATAGGTACTTCTTGGATTAACTATGTGGGATGTACATACTAACGAAAATGTATTCCTTGATTGACTGTGTGGCATGTACATACGAACGGAAACATTTTCGGGGACTGACTGTGTGGGTGTGTGGGATGTACTTACGGCCAGAAACGATTTTGCGTGTATAATTGTATTTATTTAGCACTACTGTACATATAACCATATTTGAGCGCTCACCGGTCGCACACGACCTCATTTTGCCGAGCGTGTGTGCCAGGAGGGCATATCCCCGACGGTTTCTGGGTCATGTGGGAAGGACCCCCCCTATCGCGGTCACTCACTTGGCGACGGTTCCGAACGCCGTCGCGGAAAGGGGTGAAAAACCGTTTGTATAGCACCTCGTAGTACCAGTGAATGACAAGTGAATAAACACTCATCTTGAGAATAACACATCTAGCATGGAAAAATATCAGCCACCCCCTACTGAGGGAGTCCTGGATTAAGGGGTCCTCGGGCGTCCGGACTGTGGTACGTGGGCCGGACTGATGGGCTGTGAAGATACAAGACCGAAGACTCTCTCCCGTGTCCGGATGGGACTCTCCTTGGCGTGGAAGGCAAGCTTGGTGCCCTGATATGAAGATTCCTTTCTCTATGACCGACTTTGTACAACCCTAGTCCCCTCCGGTGTCTATTTAAACCAGAGGGTTTAGTCCATAGGGACGATCAGAATTATAGTCATACATGCTAGACTTTTAGGGTTTTAGCCATTACGATCACGAGGTAGATCAACTCTTGTAATAATCATATTCATCAAGATCAATCAAGCAGGAAGTAGGGTATTACCTCCATAGATGTGACAGCCTGATTTTTGGCCCTTTCTTTTTTGTTTTGTTTTTCCGAGGTTTTTGCCTGAGTTTTCTTTTTCCGTGGCTTTGTGGTCTGGAAACTGAAGAAGATGCCCTCTTCTTTGTTACCAGAGTGGCTTGCCATTCCCAAATCTTTCCCTAGACCCTGTCATTTCCATCCTAGCCCAAATCCCAATGTTCTTTTTATTGGGAATATTCCTTTTCTATTAAAGGAATACATCAGACTGCCCTAGGTTGTGAAGCAACCTATATTTCCATCACTCCTAAAATTCACAAATAATTCCCATCAATTGTTTGGGTCATATCTTGATCAAATATGGCAAAACTTTTCATTGCCATGATAAAAAATAATCCTCCCATAATTCATTACCTATTCTGCCCTAAATGGCACTTTGTGAAGGAAGTGTCATTTATATTTCTCCTATTGACTCCCAACCTTTTTGGGCATGTTTGTATGTCCAAATAATTTCCTCATGCACAAGTTCAAATTTATTTGCCCAGCCAATCTTCCTCAGTGAATTTTCAAAGTTTTTGTCAGACAGAAGGCTTTGTGAAGGAAGTACTAGCTAGGAGTATCCAAATGAGTTGAACTTCTGCACACTCCATAATGTGCTCATATTAACCCCCTCCACCCATTTGCAGCCCCATCCAATCATCTATGTGAGCACAGGAGCAAATCTTTGTTTTTGGCAATATTTTCAGGTTGTGAAGCAAGTATATTTTATATTGCTTCAAAAATCCTGATAAATTACCAGATCTATTAAACCCATAAAACAACTCTCCACCCATTTTGGCATCATTTCATTGAGCCATTTGACCACCATAATTATTCCAAGTTTCTGGTCAGCAGAGATGTTTGTGAAGCAAGTGCCATATTTGCTTGGCCATTTGGCATGAGCTTTTTACATCATCTTCATATGACCAAATGACTAAGTTTTGCCCAATTTGAGCTCAAGTGGACACTCCATGTGAGTGCATCTTGCTGATCTTCATTTCTGGACTAAGTATGCATTTGTGAAGCAACTGCAGTAAATCTTGATCCTTTTACCCTCAAAACCTCCAGGGTCATTGTACCTCCATAGCTAAACATCCCAGACAACTTATTTGGCCTCAATCATTTCCCTGTTGATCACCAGTGCACGGCTAATTTTACTGCAGTAAACTTCAGCAGTTGATAACCTTTTAACCACAGACGTTTTCACCAAGTTACCACCACAGATCAAGGACACCGTTTTGGGTGCTGTAGAGCATTTAATGTGCCATGTCTCATGGTGACCACACGGTGGCATGCACATTGGCGGCGCTCTGCGTGCGATGGCGCGTCGAGAACCGCTTGTGCTGGACCCCCTCCTCCTCTCGTTGTCTTAGAGCCCGTGATGATGTCCAGTAGGTAGCTCTCATCGTCGCCGCTCCGATGGACCCCTCTCCCCCTCCGGAAGCTAGCTCACCGACGCTCGCCGACGAGCGCCCACGAGAGCACAGTGCTCCGACATGTTTTAATGGCGTTCGACCGTTGCTCCTCTGCGTCCCTCGACCCCTTGTACCCCGTGAGCTCCTCCCTGTGCATCGCCGTCGCCTTCCCCCGAGTCCATGCACGAGCACACGCGTCCGCGGCGCCGGACACGCGTCGCCGGCGATGCCAGCTCAGCCTCCCTCTCGCTCGGCTATATATAGACATCCCTCTAGCCTCCCGAGCTCTCCACTGGCCTCCCCGCTCTCCTCTAGCCCCGCCTAGCTTCTTCCCCGAGCTCCTGGAGCACTCCTTGCCCCGCCATCGCCGCCAGGGCCGCCGCCTCTGCCCTCCCTCGATTCGGTCGAGCCCCGAGCTCCTCCTCTCTCTCCACCACCACCAGCAGGCCTCCACCACTCCGGCGAACCTCCCTGCCCTCTCATCCTCTCGCCGGAGCTCCTGTTGCCACGAGCCCCCATCTCCACCCGAAGCTCCCTTCCACCGCGGCTGGCCTCTCGCTCAGCCGAGCCCTTCCCTGCGGCTGCGTGTTGCCTGGATGGGTGCGCCTCGCCGTCCTGAGCACTCCGGTGGTCCGAGCTCCACCGGAGGTGGCCGGAGTCGACCAGGCGAGCGCCGGTGCCGGCGACCCCCTCCCTCTGTTCTGCGCCCGCGTCGGGGAAGAAAGAGGAGGAGCGAGAGGTGGGCGTTGACCAGCCGCGTGGGTCCCGCGGGCCCCGCGTGTCAGCCTCTCGGCGAGGACTAGTCAGCGCCAGTGTGGATAAGTGACGGGCTCCACCCGTGGGACCCGCATGCGTCAGCCCCGCCACTGTTCCAACGGATAAGGTGAAAGTGCATTCCTATGTTTATGTTTTTCTCTTTTTCTGTTCAGTCCCCTGTTAGAAAATCTTTTCATTACAGATAGGTCCCTGGCAGTAAAACCCTTATATCTTTTTATCCGTAACTCCGTTTGAGGTGAAACAAATGCTCACTTCTTTGTTTCGTCGAGCCCTTTCTGTTGGTCATGCTTTCACTATGATTTGACACTGTGAAAAATTACCATTATGCCTTTGCCCTTATTCAGCCCCCTCCGAGAGAGAACGTTTTCCGACAAATCTTTCCGCGGCTTCACCGCACTTCTTCCCGGTGATTTCTTCATCCCCAGGCAAGCCACAATACCCACTTGCATGATAGTCATGGAGTAGCCATGGTTTTAAACTTGAATATTTAATAAATGGTTGCTTCTTGAAAAGATGTTTATCGTTGTTCCGGTGATGTTCATATTTGCATGTTCACTTTTGTGCTATGTTGTCTTATACTCTGTGATCATGTTATACCTGCTAGTATTACTTTTCATATGTTTATGCTTGTTAGTAGTACATGTTGATGTTGGAGATGGTCATGCTAGTCGGTATGTGATGCTCAATGGATATGATTTGCTGTTGATATGGTGGAAAGTTATGTGATGTTCTCATGATGATTTTGATACCATGTTCATGCATTTTATCATGGCTCAGCATATTTGCATTCAAGTTAACTGGATTAAATTGAACTTGAACACATGTTGGCTGAGTCATGGTGCCGCTGAATCGATGCTGACCAGTGCAACCACGCTTACCGGTATGGGATGGTCCTAACTGGGTCTATTGTTGTGCCTCTCGCCGGTGCCTCCAATGAGGGAAGGTTATGGGCGCGTGCTACCCTGATCAGGTAGGCGGAGCATAACCTTGTGTGCCCGTTGTTGAGTTAGTTTTTGGATCCGTGTCCCTGTGTGGGATGGGCCACGACGGTGGTCGTTGTGTCTGGAGGTAGGCACGGGGCCACCCATGACTTAGCTCAGTGAGGAGTGAGTCGGAGTGGCCGGGAGAGTGTCATGGCAGTAGATCGGTTTTGTCGGAACGCCGTTGGTCCACCCGAATGGGAGTGCGAGGCCATGGGTTCCGTAGTGTGGGTACAGTGTACTAACCTCTGCAGAGTGTATATTAATCTATCGATAGCGCGCCCATGATAAGGGCCAGTCGAGAGAAGGTCACACCATGAGTCAACAGTAATAAGAATAATGTGCTTAATAACAGTGAGATAAGTTGGTTGTGATCGCCGTATGGATCACGGGCCATGTAGTGGCCGGGTTGTGATCACCGTAAGGATCACGGGCCAAGTGTTGGTTGGGTGGTGATCGCCGTAAGGATCACAAAGGTATCAAGGATACCGAGTTGTTGTATGTTCGTGATGTTGTACGAGAGTCGTATGTAAAGATCAAGCTCCTTGTGGTTATTTAATGATCGCTATGGTATTGTTTATACCAAGCTTGATTTGATCCTGAGATGATCGTGTGATGTCCGAGGTTGGTAAGTGATGCATGAGTTGGTTACGAGGTAGCCGAGCAGAATAAGTGGTGCATATAGTGTAATTATGTCGCATGCTAGTATTGTCGGATTAATATGTTCATGCTATGTTCAGGTTGAGTTAGCTGTATCATGTTCAAGTTGTTCATGCTATATTGTTCTAATGATATCATGTTAAATTCTGCTTAACCTATAATTGCCATGCTGTTGTTTGTCTTGAATGCTTCTGGATTATTGTGAGCTTGCAAGTACATTCAATGTACTGACCTGGCGTGTCATGCCAGCTTGCAGGTCATTCCGGATTTGATTGATTGTTTGCCGTGGAGTCCTTGTTTGCGAGCTAGGATAAGCATTCCAGCCAGAGTCCCTGCAGAGTGGATTTCACCACCGTCGTCGTTGTTCCGCTGCTAGAGTTATTCCGCTGCTTCGAGTTGTTTCTGTTGCTTGCATAGAGAAACTGAGGATGGCGTAGTGTCGCCATACTGATGTTATTCATTGTAATATCGTAGACCTTGTATTCATATTCGTGTAATAATAGAAGGCTGGTTTGTTCTATGCTAAGCAGTGCCGTATTCCAGAAGACTTCTCCTCGATCTCTGGGCTGGCATACAGGCGTTCGGTTTTCTCGAGCCGGGTGCCACAGCTTGGTATCGAGCAGGTCGGCTGTAGGGCGCCCTAGACCGCGCGAACATTAGAAAGCGGTAGTATAGACCCCAGTTGGTTTATTGCACTTGATTGCTGCATTTGTTTGTCGCATAGCATGCATATAGCCTTAGTATTTGTACTAACGGTTTATCTGGTGAGTGTAGCTGGCATCGGTTCGGATCCACTACAGCTCAACCTTTGCATTTCTCCAGTCCCTTTCTCTTTTGGTGTTTGGTGTCAATTCTGTCCCAGCAGAGTGATGCCAAGTGATCCCGACACTGTTTGCAAAAATGGTGCTTAGGTATCGCACCGATGTCTTTCCTTCAGTCCCGCCTATCATTTCGGTGATGGACATGTTTCTATCCCAGATCGTTCTTTTATTTTGTCGTGTTGGCAACCCTTAATGATCTTAGTTATCAAGAAAGGGCAATGTCAGAAGCCTCAGTTTTTCCCCGCTATCCTATTTCTTGGACGAGTACGGATTTTTTTCCGTCAGCTTGATAATAATGTGGTTGCGACCTTCGTGTCCCACTGCATGATTACCGAGTACGTCCTCGCCTCCGAGCTAGTTCAGGTTGCCACCTGGCTAAGCTAGCACTTGGTGTAGAGCTGTTTACACCAATTCTTCCACACATTTATTTGTCCTCGTGCACATCGTCACAGCATGCTAGATCGTAATACCGGAGATTCTGTGAAATTTGTGTGGTTAGGTAGGCATGCATATTGTGTGACTACCAGTAATATGTGATAATTGCTTGATTAATTATATTAGTAGGATGCTTGTGTGCTTTTTTTAGTCGTTTCTATTGTTCCTTTCTTTGGGCCTTCGGTGTTCGAAATTTTCCCCCTGTTAAAGTTGCTCGTCAGCCGACACCGGACCCGAATAGTCAGCAAGAAATGCATATATTTGGAAACTCGGCTAAACAGAATGGGATTATCAGCAGACTGCAATAAAAATTGGAATATTTGGTCCGGATGCAAAAGAAATCCTGGATGGACCGTCAGTATCAAGTTTGCATCAGCATGCACTCATCACAAAAAAATGATTAACTCAGCAAGAAGATAAATTGTGTGTAAGGTTGACAGAATATTATCAAAGGTATGGCTCAAATACAAGTTTATTTTTGTTGAGGATGATTTTGGAACTCGATGTACCTGGAAGCAAGCATAATATGGCATATACTCGGAAAGGAGAATAGTCCTACAAAATCCCGTTTCATGCAAGAAATCAATAGCAAAAATATTAAAATGGTTATATATGTGGAAATCGGTCTGCATATCACAATAAAAAGCTTCTGGTGTAAGCAACCCAATCTTCCCTCGCAAGATACCAGCAAAGCTTCCAAGGCAAGATTCATCCATCTTCCTCAGTATGATATATGGATGATTTCTTGCGCAAGGTACTCTGCCTTCTACAGTAAGCAACCACAAAATCTTCCGGCATAAGGTACTGAGTCTTTCCCCAGCAAAGTCTTTAAGGGGGTAAGCTTCTGAAGCATGATACCCAGTCTTCTTCAGCAAGCCGTCCGATGAAAGTTTCGAGCACAAGCCAGCAAATATTCCTTAGTAAGACATTGGTACAAGGTAGTACGCTGTGAATTGAAAGCACATGGCAGTGAATATCAAGAGTCATTCAGTATACACCGCAGTGTGACAAAGGATTATGAGGATTGACGAAATCAATGAGCTCAATACAAGTACCCGTGAACCTGGAAAATGATCCTGATGAGCCCTTGTCCCCTTTTCTCCAATGACGGCACCACACCTGTGATCTGAGTTGTTTCTAGCTATCCGGGGTGGATGCCTATTTTTGTTTCTCTCTTCAACGACTGTCACGAGTCTGAGCTGCTTTTCGGCCGACTCGTACAGCTGTTGAGTTTCTTTTTGTGACAGTAGCCCTATAGCTGCTTCTTGGCTATTTTAGGGAGCTGCCACCTTCTTCTTATCGACCCGGTCTCATGCTCGGAGCTGCTTTTTCGTCTTGAGCCGTGGTTGAGTTATTTCAGTAATGTCCCAGATCTGAGTTGTAAAGACCATTCTGGTGGCTACTGATTTATTTGCCGATTTCTTGCAAGGGTTTCAGATGATCATTTCCGGACGATCAGAATTTGAGAGGTGTTGAACCTATCATTTAATGGGTTACCCTGTCAGAAAAATGAGGATAAGCTACAATTGCTAAAAAAAAAATGCACTGACAGTACCTATGGTCATACAATGAAACAATATGGACCAGCTATTTCAGCCAAGGATCCAGACCAAGAAAACAATAATGAAGGAGCAAGACCAGTGATGCAGGTATGAAAATTGTACATGACCCCCATGGTGCAGATCCCATGGACAGTCTAAGTCAGTATTGATCCACATGGATATGCCTACAACATGAGTAATCGGCATGAGGAATAACAGCCTGGAAGCCTGCGTCCTCACTTATATGAATCATCATGGATAGCCTGTCGTGAACAAAAATTTTCCATCAGTACCACCGTCAGTCAAGTCTGCAGATATTATCATACAGGCCAAACCCTTTATGCTGGCCGCGACAGGAGACAATCAAATATTTGGTACGGATCTGATACTCACGATAATGGAACCAGTTAAGATGATTCAGAAACTTCTGCGATGAGTCAGAATCTGTCAGGAAACAGTTATGTTTAAACTCACTGTTTGGAACCCAAAGGACCTGCATTGGGTGGAGAAACCCAATGCAATGAGTCAGAGCTTGAGTTTTCATCAGAAAAAATATGATCAACATTACATGAAAGGTTGTCAGTGCCGGGTGGCACACCCAGCGGAAATCACTTTTGGATTTGTGAGACGGACAAATATTTCAGTCGTGATAATTAAATCACACTCAGCTAGTCAGCAGATCTAAAAAGAAATTGGAGCCTATATAAGCATGATCAAGCCAAGTAAGCTCTGTCAGAATGTGGAGACAGTAAAGCAAACCACCCCAGGGCCAGTCGGATAAAAATTTAGTGGGAACAACAATAAAGGAAAAATGATACCCGAGTTGCAAACGGTTTCCTTAAGTCAGAATATTCATACTTGTTCCCTGAGCAACCAAATCTCGAGGACGAGATTTCTTTAACGGGTTAAGGTTTGTGACAGCCTGATTTTTGGCCCTTTCTTTTTCTTTTGTTTTTCCGAGGTTTTTGCCTGAGTTTTGTTTTTCCGTGGCTTTGTGGTCTGGAAACTGAAGAAGATGCCCTCTTCTTTGTTTCCAGAGTGGCTTTCCATTCCCAAATCTTTCCCTAGACCCTGTCATTTCCATCCTAGCCCAAATCCCAATATTCTTTTTATTGGGAATATTCCTTTTCTATTAAAGGAATAACTCAGATTACCCTAGGTTGTGAAGCAACCTATATTTCCATCACTCCTAAAATTCCCAAATAATTCCCATCAATTTTTGGGGTCATATATTGATAAAATATGGCAAAACTTTTCATTGCCATGATAAAAAATAATCCTCCCATAATTCATTTCCTATTCTGCCCTAAATGGCACTTTGTGAAGGGAGTGTCATTTATATTTATCCTATTGACTCCCAACCTTTTTAGGCATGTTTATATGTCCAAATAATTTCCTCATGCACAAGTTAAAATTTATTTTCCTAGCCAATCTTCCTCAGTGAATTTTCAAAGTTTCTGTCAGACAGAAGGCTTTGTGAAGGAAGTACTAGCTAGGAGTATCCAAATGAGTTTAACTTTTGCACACTCCATAATGTGCTCATATTAACCCCCTCCAAACATTTGCAGCCCCATCCAATCATCTATGTGAGCACAGGAGGAAATCTTTGTTTCTGGAAATATTTTCAGGTTGTGAAGCAAGTATATTTTATATTGCTTATAAAATCCTGATAAATTACCAGATCATTATTCAACCCATAAAACATCTGTCGACCCATTTTAGTATCATTTAATTGAGCCATTTGACCACCATAATTATTCCAAATTTCTTGTCAGCAGAGATGTTTGTGAAGCAAGTGCTATATTGGCTTGGCCATTTGGCATGAGATTTTTACATCATCTTAATATGAACAAATTACTAAGCTTTGCCCAATTTGAGCTCAAGTGGACACTCCATGTGAGTGCATCTTGCTGATCTTCATTTCTGGACCAAGTATGCATTTGTGAAGCAACTGCAGTAAATCTTGATCCTTTTACCCACAAAACCTCCAGGATAATTATACATCTATAGATAAACATCCCAGACAACTTATTTGGCCTCAAGAATTTCCCTGTTGATAACCAGTGCACGGCTAATAAACTTCAGAAGTTGATAACCTTTTAACCACAGACGTTTTCACCAAGTTACCACCACAGATCAAACCTACCCTGGAATTAATTACCACTAGACACCGTTTTGGTTGCTGTAGAGCATTTAATGTGCCATGTCTCATGGTGACCACGCTTGGTGGCATGCTGTCGGCGCGCTTCTGCGTCGATGGCAGCGTCGAGCCTTTGCTTGTCTGGACCCCTCCTCCTGTCATCGGATTAGAGCCCGTGATGATGTCCAGTAGTTAGCTCTCTTCGTCGCCGATCCGACAGACCCCTCTCCCCCTCCGGAAGATAGCTCACGGCGCTTCGACGAGCGCCAGCGGAGCACACAGTGCTCGGACATGTTTTAATGGCGTTGGCCGTTTCTCCTCTGCGTCCCTCGACCCTTCTACCCGTGAGCTCCTCCACGTGTGCCGCCGTCGCCTTCCCGAGTCCATGCACGAGCACACGCGTCTCTGGCGCGCCGGACAGCGTCGCCGGCGATGCCAGCTCGGCCTCCCTCTCGCCCGGCTATATATAGCCATCCCCGAGCCTCCCGAGCTCTCCTTTGGCCTCCCGCTCTCCTCTAGCCCGCATAGATTCTTCCCGAGCTCTGGAGCACTCCTTGCCCGCCATCGCCGCCATGGCGCCGCCTCTGCCCTCCTCGATTCGATCGATGTAGCGACCAGACCGAATGGATCAAGTCTCGTGCTCGATGTCATCCCTGGATCGATAATCTTGACACCACAGTGCTTGAAGGATTTATAGCAGAGTAGCAATCACACACTTATTACATCATTGTCCACAAGGGAACTTCTTACAATAATATGGCTTAAGGCCATCTAACAATAACAGCGGAAGGCTTGGAAGATAAGTGAGTCCATCAACTCCATCGGCATCACTGAGTATAGAACCACGACCTAACACCTTACTCGTCGTCTGAAAAGTCAGCAACGTGAAAGTTGCAGCCCGAAAACGGGTCAACACATGGAATATGTTGGCAATGTATCACATAGAGAACAATGAAAGGATAAGCCTATACTACATGCATATATGGCTGGTGGTAAGGCGCTACTGTTACATTTTTGCATAAAGCTAGTTTTTCCCTACAACAAAGGAATAATTTTATTTAACTATCATGGTGGTTGTTAAACATTGAGAATGGTTGACAGCATCCTCAATCCCAATTAAACAGTACTCATCAAAACCCAATACATTTATTAGAAGTAACATGTTGAGATTCACATGATATTCAATTACCAGATACTCAAAACGTCCATAACCAAGGACACGGCTAACCATGATTAGTTTATACACTCTGCACAGATTTGCGCACTTTTCCCCACAAGACTCGATCGCCTCCGCTTGGTTCTCGCACTACATGGTGTTTGAGAAACGGATGACCAAGACATAGTCTTTCAGAAGCGCTAGCACCTTACATGTGGGTAGACCGTACCAACCTACATCCCCTACATCAGCTAGCCTACCCGTAAGAGTTCGCACAACTTAGTCAACTACGCATGAGCCCATAATTGGCTTGTGGCTGCACGGAAGTTTCAGTTTGAATAATCTTATGATCCCTTAGAGCACGGGTGGCGGTCAGAAGAAATCTGAGCAAGTCTGATAGAAAGCAGGTGCCTCAATCCACCCAGATGTGTGTTTAGGTTGCCACCTTAGATAAACCATTAATTAACAATCTCACATCTGTCATGGATATTCACTCACCCAATCCCGTCTACTAGCATAGCATGGCATAATAAGCAAGCGTAGAAGTAACTCCCAAGGTTTCATAAGTAAGCAGTAATAGGTACTACCTCAATCTACTTCCCAATCCCACAATTTAATTAGATCCTAAACATGCAAGTGTTTGAGGTTTGATCTAATGCATAAAAGCTGGGTAGTAGAAAAGGTATGATCAGGTGTTACTTGCCTTGCTGATGATCCGCGAGAGCTAGAGATTCGAAGTAACAAGCGGCGCACTCCGGGTGATCTAACGCAGACAAACAACAAGCATACAATAAGTACTCAACTAATGCACAGGAAATCTCGAATAAAAGATCTAACAGAGAGTTCAACTTAAGAACCCTGGTTGCAAAAGAATCAAATCAAATAAAGCATCGAAAGTCGAAAGTCGAGAGAGAACGACTCGGTTTTAGCAATCTGAAACTAGGTCAAAATTTTACAGTAGCAAAACTTGGTTTAAGTAGGTTAGTCGGAACGGCGGTTTAAAGAACGAAACTCCAGCGCTTGAATCACTGATTCCGATAAGCGGCGAGAAAATAAACAGATTTGAAAATCGAATCGGAAATCAAAATTAGAAAATAACGGATTAAATCCGATTAAAAGAAAAATGACGAACAGATTAAACAACGGACGTTAGTTAACAGATCTAATCCGACGAACACGTTCATTGAAACGAACGGGTCGGTGAACGTTCACTAAATAATAAAACCGAAAAAAAATAAAAAACCATCTAGGGTTTTAAAAAAAACCGAATAACGCGAGAAAACCGGATCGGGTTTTTTAAACAAAACCGGACCGGGGGGGGGCGGCGAGGTGCTACCTCCGGCGAGTCGCCAGCGAGGCTCGGAGGCGGCGGCGGCGGCAGTGTCGGCGGCGTCGGGCGTGGCGGCGAGGCGGCGGCGGCGGCGGCGGCGGCGGCGTCCGCCGAGGGCGGGCGGCTGCTCGGGTTGAGGCGGCGGCTCGGGGTGAGGGGAGAGGAGGAGGCGGCGGGGTTAAATAGGGGGCGTGTGCTGCCTTGGGGAGGGCAAGCAGGGGCGGCGGCGGCGGGTCGAGCCGGACTCGGCGTCTTGCGGTGAGGCTCCTCCAGCAAGCTGTGAGGAGGAGCTGGGCTGGGCGGCGGCGGTTGGGCGGTGGGCCCTTGGCCCAAGGAGTATGATTTTTTTAAAACAAAACTAAACGAATTTAAAATAAAACCAAGCGGACTCCAAATTTAATAAAATTAATTTTCCCGACTCCTAAAATGAGTGAACAAAATGAACTTTAAAACGGGCAAAATGCATATTTTAAAATACTCATTTTTTGCCTAAAGCAAATAAAACTTTCAAAACCAAAATTTGATTTATTTATAAAATCTTCATTTTCCTAAAATGTTGGGAAAGTCATATTATTCCCTCTCTTAATTTTTATATCGGAAAAACTCTTGAAGATAATTAAATAAATCAATGATCCTATTTTCAAAATTTGAGAAATCCCAAATATGAAAATAATGAAATCTCAACTCTCTCCGAAGGTCCTTGAGTTGCGTGAAATTTTCTAGGATCGAAAATGCGAGAAAATATGATATGCATGATGACCTAATGTATAACATTCCAGATTGAAAATTTGGGATGTTACAAACCTACCCTTAAGATGAATCTAGCCCTCGAGATTCGGGTTAACTAGAAAATAGGTGAGGTGGTCCTTGAGCAAAACTTCCTCTCTTTCCCGGTGGCCGTCTTGGTGTGGTGGCTCCACTTGAACTTTGCAAAACTTGATAACCTTGCTGCGAGTAACTCTGCTAGCATAATCGAGAATCTTAACGGTTTTCCTCATATGTTAAATCATCCTTCAACTGAATTGCTTCGGTGTACTGTGTCTCTTAACGGTACCTCTGCTATCTCGGGTGACATTTCTTCACTGAGAAACATGGAATACATCATGAACTCTGACAGTCCTTCCGCAATTCCAGCTTATAAGCAACTTCTCCCATGCGTTGCAAAATCTTATCTGGTCCAACGAAGCGTGGTGCTAACTTTCCTTTAACTCCAAAGCGCTTAACTCCTCAAGCGGGGTACTCTAAGATATACTCTGTCTCCAACTTCATACTCAATCGCTTTGCGCTTTGAATCGGCATAGCTCTTTTATGCGGACTGGGCTACCTTGAGCCTATCTCGAATCAGTTTAACCTACCTTTCAGACTCCTTAATCAAATCTGGTCCAAACAAGCGGCGATCTCGGTTTAGTCCCATGACAACGGTGTCCTGCATCTCCTTCCATACATAGCCTCGAAGGTGCCATCTTCAAGCTGGTTTGGTAACTGTTGTTGTAAGAAAATTCTGCATCTGACAAATTATCATCCCAACTAGATCCATAATCTAGTGCACAAGCTCTCAAACATATCCTCCAAAATCTGGTTGACTCTCTCGGTGCATCCATCGGTGCGTGGGTGGAAAGCATCTTGAATTCAATCTAGTTCCCAATGTCTCGTGCAACTGGTTCCAAAATTTTGAGGTAAATTGGGTTCCTCTATCCGATCTGATGCTCCTCGGAACTCCGTGTAAACACACAATTCTGGTCATGTATATCTTTGCCAACTTAGCACTGCTATAGGTAGTCTTGATGGAATGAAATGAGCTACCTTCGTTAAGCGATTCGACTATGACCCAAATCGAGTCATATCCTGAGCGGGACTTTGGCAAACCTGTGATGAAATCCATGCCTAGTTTATCCCACTTCCATTCGGGTATCGGCAATGGTTGTAACAATCCTGCTGGCTTCTGATGCTCTGCCTTTACTTTCTGACATACATCGCAAACTGCTACATACTCCGCAATATCCTTCTTCATTTCGGTCCACCAGAAAGTATTCTTCAAATCCAAATACATTTTGGTATTTCCTGGGTGAATCGAATAAGGTGAATCATGAGCTTCTTGTAAAATCAACTTCCTGATCTCTGGGTTATTGGGCACATAAACACGGTCTTCAAACCATAGGGTATCGTGCTCATCCTCACGAAATCCTTTAGTTTTTCCTTTTCTCACTTTCTCCTTTATAGAGGCAACTTCCTTATCTGCCTTTTGGGCTTCTCTGATTTTGTCCATCAGTGTTGACTGAATCTCCAATGCTGCTACATAGCCTCTCGGAACTATTTCCAAACATAGCTCCCGAAGGTCCTCGGCTAACTCATTGGGTATCCCTCCCATTATTAGGGTATTGACGTGGCTCTTACGGCTCAATGCGTCTGCTACGACATTAGCCTTTCCGGGTGATAATGCAATCTCATATCATAATCCTTGATAAGCTCTAACCATCTCCTTTGTGCGAGATTCAATTCATACGTGTGAAGATGTACTTCAAACTCTTGTGATCATTATATACTTCACAATGATTTCCAATGAGAAAATGTCTCCATGTCTTCAAGGCATGTACAACGGCTGACTAACTCCAAATCATGTGTGGCATAATTTAACTCATGGGGCTTAAGTTGTCGTGAAGCATCTGAAACAACTCTTCCTTCCTGCATAAGCACTTTGCTCCAAGTCCTCGGCGTGAAGCGTGCAATACACCTCATAATCCTTGGTCGATCGGCAATATTAAAACTGGTGAGGTAACCAATCTTTTCTTCAACACCTGAAAACTTGCCTCGCAGTCCTCAGTCCATATGAATTTGTTATCCTTCTTCAACAATTCTGTCATAGGCTTTGCAATCCTTGAGAAATTCTCAATGAATCTTGGTAGTATCCTGCGAGTCCAAGGAAACTCGAATCTCTCCAACTGTCGTTGGTGCTTCCCATTTGATTCTGGTCTCAACCTTTGTGGGGTCAACAGCTATTCCTTCTCCGGATATAACATGTCCGAGAAATCCAACTTCCTTTAGCCAAAACTCACATTTGCTGAACTTGGCATACAAGCTGGTGTTCCTTAGTTTCTCCAAAACCAATCGCAAATGTTCCTTGTGTTCCTCTTCATTCTTGAGAAAATCAAAATGTCATCAATGAACACGACGAACTTATCCAAAAACTCCATAAACACTTTGTTCATCAGGTTCATGAAATAGGCGGGTCGTTAGTCAGTCCAAATGACATAACGGTATACTCATACAGTCCATATCTCGTAGTAAACGCTGTCTTGGGTATATCTTGTTCCCGAATCTTCAAGCGATGGTACCACGATCGCAAATCGATCTTGGAAAACACCTTAGCTCCTTATGGCGATCAAGCAGATCATTTATCATAGGTAGTGGGTACTTGTTCTTTATTGTTACTTCATTCAATCCACGATAATCAACAACCATTCTTAAAGATCCATCCTTCTTCTCCACTAACAGTACGGGTGATCCCCAAGGTGAATAACTTGGGCGAATAAAACCTTTATCCAATAGTTCCTTAATCTGCTTCTTGATTTCCGCTAGATCTGTGCGGGCATCACATGACGGTCGTTTCGATATCGGGCCTGTTCACGCAACAGCTCGATCAAAAACTCAATGTCTCTATCCGGTGGCATTCACGGCAACTCTTAGGAAATACATCGGGAAAATCCTTTACCACTTTGGTACTTCTTCCGCACCACTCACGATAAGCAATTAACTTGCGCTCTCCTCGGCTCGTGCCGTGATACATACTTGATCCTTCTTCCCTACGGGGTGGTGAGCAAAATTGACTTTGTGGTGCAATCTATGTTCCCTCCATACTTTGATAACCAATCCATTCCTAATATCACATCAATCCTTGGGATTCCGAACTATTAGGTGCGAGGGGAAAACATAGTGTCCAATCCTTAATGGCGATCGATCACACCATTTACTAGCCATGTATTCTGCTCGGGTGAGGTTACTAGCATGGGTGACCTAAGGGCTTGGGTGGTAATTTGTACTTATCCACAAATCCCTTGATATGTATGAATGCGATGCACTAGTATCGAAAAGAACAACTGCGATAAATGACTTAACCAAAACTTACCGATTCTTGCATCGGGCTGATCTTCAACCTCCTCCACATCAATGTGGTTCACTGTCCCCTGTTGAAAGGGTTGGGCTTCTTTCGAGCTTCCATTGCCATTTCCGTTACGCCTTACGGACAGTCATTTGCATAGTGCCCAGTCTTGCGGCACTTAAAGCAAATAATGTGACTCAGGTCTACCTTGGATGGTGTTGACGGGTTGGTGCGGTTCTGTCCATTGCTTCCTCCATTCCCGTTTCCATTCTTGGTGCCATTATGGTTATCTGAATTACCTCCTCCATGGGTATCTGAAACTGAATTCTGATTTAGGGGTATAACGAGGCTTCTGCTGGGCTCCAGAGTTATACTTCCCTTGTCCATACTTCCTCTTGCGGTTCTCAATTTGCTGCTGCTTTCCTTCAATCATGAGGGCTCGGTCTACCAACTCCAGGTAGTTGTTGAAACTTGCTACCATCAACGGCATGCTGAACTCATCATTCAGTCCTTCCAGAAACTTCTCCTGCTTAGTCGCATCTGTAGCAACGTCATCTGGGGCATAACGTGCTAACTTACTAAAATCATCCACATACTGGCCAACCGTCCTTCCTCCTTGGCGTAAGTTGCAAAACTCACGCTTCTTCATGGCCATGGCTCCTGCTGAAACATGGGCGGTCTGAAAAGCTTCTTGAAACCGATCCCATGTGGCGGTGTCACTGGGGTAAGTGGCTGTGAAATTCTCCCACCATCTTCTGCTGCGGGTCCTTCAAGTGATGTCTGCAAACTTCACTCTTTCACCATCTGTGCATCCTGCGGTGGTCAACTCCTTCCTATCTTGCGGAGCCAATCATACTGCTACAATCGGCTCGGTGCTCTTTGGAATACCGCGGATTCAGTCTAAGAAAACGAGTCGGTGATCCGCGGTGGTGGTGGCGGTGGGTTGTTGTTGTTGTTGTTGTTGTTGCCACAGTTACGCACCAATGTTTGAATCAGGGTATTCTGCTGCTGGATCAATTGGGTGATCTCTGGCGGGAAAACAAACCCGGGGTCGCGTCTCAGAGGCATCGATGGGTTTAGAAAAGAAGAGAATTTAAGAATAGAATGAGGTCTAAGAATCACTACCCAAATGCACATGAGAAAATGCACACAAATCACTTCATTCAATCAAACAAGGGCTTACAACGATCTAACTATCGCAAAAGTGCGTGTACTAAAAGGTTTACATGGAGGAATACTACTAATATGTGGGGACTTCTACTAATTTGAACGGTGGAAGACTCCATGATGTCCGCTCGACCGTCTTCAAAGTCGGGTTCACTTGGATCGGAATCGGTGTAAATCGATATTGATGTAGTCGCTTGGGCAACCGACATCTTGGTCTTCATTCTGGCGCGACTTCTTCTTGAGTTCTTCGATCTCGTACTTAAGATCATTATTGTGTCTTGCTAGAGCTACGATCTCGTCCATGTAGTCCTTGCGTGTAGTCTTTAGTTCTTCTTCAAGTTCGATGATCCTTCCCTTTGCGTTCTGCAACTCCAACATATCGTTGCACATTTGGTTCTCCTGGCGTCGAATGTGCTGGTTTAACTCCTGGATGAATGCTGCAATGGATCTATCCTTCTTGGTGTCGACTATGTCCCAGTGGTCATCTCGGCGTCCACAAATCTGGTAGATAGTGTCCTTGAGGTCTTCTTGATAAACTTCTCCAATGCGTCCCATGGTGATATGAGCTGCCATGCTCTTTCCAGACTCAAGTTGGTGCTCGAAAACACTATCTATAGGCTTGGTGATTGGGGCGAATGTCCTTCTGGAGCGTGAGCTTGAATCTTCCAGCGCTCCTCTTGAGCAGTGGTGTTGAAAGTTCGGTGAAGCTGGGTAGTCAATGTTCGGTACTGGTGACTTCCTTCAAGTGAAATCCAAAAGGTGTGCTTTCATCTGGTTGGGTGTACTTGATCTTCGCGTCCGTCATCCTAAAGAGTAGAAAAGATGAGGAGTTAGAAAATGAGAAGAGAGTAGTGATCTATGGCTTTAACTTAGTGGTCGTGTCCTATAGTCGTGTGCTCGATACCATCTCTGAGCGACCAGACCGAATGGATCAAGTCTCGTGCTCGGTGTCATCCCTCGATCGATAATCTTGACACCACAAGATTGCTTGAAGGATTTATAGCAGAGTAGCAATCACACATTTATTACATCGTTGTCCACAAGGGAACTTCTTTCAATAATATGGCTTAAGGCCATCTAACAATAACAATGGAAGGCTTGGAAGATAAGTGAGTCCATCAACTCCATCGGCATCGAGTATAGAACCACGACCTAACACCTTACTAAATCGTGCGAAAAGTCAGCAACGTGAAAGTTGCAGCCAAGCACGGTCACACATGGAATATCTTTGGCAATGTATCACATAGAGAACAATGAAAGGATAAGCCTATACTACATGCATATATGGCTGGTGGTAAGGCTCTACGGTTACATTTTTGCATAAAGCTAGTTTTTCCCTACAATAAAGGAATAATTTTATTTAACTATCATGGTGGTTGTTAAACATTGAGAATGGTTGACACATCCTCAATCCCAATTAAAAAAGTACTCATCAAAACCCAATACATTTATTAGAAGTAACATGTTGAGATTCACATGATATTCAATTACGGATACTCAAAACGTCCATAACCAAGGACACGGCTAACCATGATTAGTTTATACACTCTGCAGAGATTTGCACTTTTCCCCACAAGACTCGATCGCCTCCGCTTGGTTCTCGCACTACATGGTGTTTGAGAAAGCGGATGACCGAGACATAGTCTTTCGAAGCGCTAGCACCTTACATGTGGGTAGACCGTACCAACCTACATCCCCTACATCAGCTAGCCTACCGTCGGAGTTCGCACAACTTAGTCAACTATGCGGGGCCCATAATTGGCTTGTGGCTGCACACGGAAGTTTCAGTTTGAATAATCTTATGATCCCTTAGAGCACAGGTGGCGGTCAGAAGAAATACAGCAAGTCTGATAGAAACTAGGTGCCTCAATCCACCCAGATGTGTGTTTAGGTTGCCACCTTAGATAAACCATTAATTAACAATCTCACATTTGTCATGGATATTCACTCACCCAGTCCACGTCTACTAGCATAGCATGGCATAATAAGCAAACGTAGAAGTAACTCCCAAGGTTTCATAAGTAAACAGGTAATAGGTACTACCTCAATCTACTTCCCAATCCCACAATTTAATTAGATCCTAAACATGCAAGTGTTTGAGGGTTTGATCTAATGCATAAAAGCTGGGTAGTAGAAAAGGTATGATCAAGTGTTACTTGCCTTGCTGATGATCAGCGAGACCTAGAGATTCGAAGTAACAAGCGGCGCACTCCGGGTGATCTAACGCAGACAAACAACAAGCATACAATAAGTACTCAACTAATGCACAGGGAAATCTCGAATAAAAGATCTAACAGAGAGTTCAACTTAAGAACCACAGTTGCAAAAAATCAAATCAAATAAAGCATCGAAAGTCGAAAGTCGAGAGAGAACGACTCGGTTTTAGCAATCTGAAACTAGGTCAAAATTTTACAGTAGCAAAACTTGGTTTAAGTAGGTTAGTCGAACGGCGGTTTAAATATGAAACTCCGAGCGCTTGAATCACTGATTCCGATAAGCGAGCGAGAAAATAAACAGATTTGAAAATCGAATCGAAATCAAAATCGAAAATAACGGATTAAATCCGATTAAAAAAAAGCGACGAACAGATTAAACAACGGACGTTAGTTAACAGATCTAATCCGGCGAACACGTTCATTGAAGCGAGCGGGTCGGTGAGCGTTCACTAAATAATAAAACGAAAAAAAACCATCTAGGGTTTTAAAAAACCAAATAATGCGAAAACCGGATCGGTTTTTGAAACAAAACCGGACCGGGGCGGCGAGAGTGCTACCTCCGTGAGTCGCCGGCGAGGCTCGGGGCTCGTGCGGCGCGACGGGTCGGTGGGGTGGTGGGTGGCGGCGGTGAGGGGCGGCGACAGCGGCGGCGGCTCGGGTTGGGGGGCGGAGGCGGCTCGGGTGAGGGGAGGAGGGGGGCGGGGTTAAATAGGAGGGGGTGCTGCCTTGGGGGGGCAAGCCGGGGGCGGCGGCGTGGTCCGAGCCGGACTCGGCGTCGGTGGCGGGCTCCTCCAGGGCGTATGTGGGGGAGGAGGGGGCTGGGCGGCGCGGTTGGGCAGTGGGCCCTTAGCCAAAGGGGCGAGATTTAAAAAAAACAAAACTAAACGAATTTAAAATAAAACCAAACGGACTCCAAATTTAATAAAATTAATTTTCCCCGACTCCTAAAAATGAGTCGAACAAAATGAACTTTAAAACGGGGCAAAATGCATATTTTTAAAATACTCATTTTTTTGCCTAAAGCAAATAAAACTTTCAAAAAACCAAAATTTGATTTATTTATAAAATCTTCATTTTTCCTAAAATGTTGGGAAAGTCATATTATTCCCTCTCTTAATTTTTATATCGGAAAAACTCTTGAAGATAATTAAATAAATCCAATGATCCTATTTTCAAAATTTGAGAAATCCCAAATATGAAAATAATGAAATCTCCAACTCTCTCCGAAGGTCCTTGAGTTGCGTGAAATTTTCTAGGATCAGAAAAATGCGAGAAAATATGATATGCATGATGAACTAATGTATAACATTCCAAATTGAAAATTTGGGATGTTACAGTCGAGCCCCGAGCTCCTCCCCTCTCTCCACCACCACCAGTAGGCCTCCACCACTCCGGAGAACCTCCCTTCCCTCTCATCCTCTCGCCGGAGCTCATGTTGCCACGAGCTCCCATCTCCACCCGAAGCTCCCTTCCGCCGCGGCTGGCCTCTCGCTCAGCCGAGCCCTTCCCTGCGGCTGCGTGTTGCCTGGATGGGTGCGCCTCTCCGTCTTGAGCACTCCGGTGGTCTTAGCTCCACCGGAGGTGGCCGGAGTCGACCAGGCGAGCGCCGGCGCCGGCGACCCCCTCCCTCTGTTCTGCGCCCGCGTCGGGGAAGAAAGAGGAGGAGCGGGAGGTGGGCGTTGACCAGGCACGTAAGTCCCGCGGGCCCCGCGTGTCAGCCTCTTGTCGTGGACTGGTTAGCGCCAGCGTGGATAAGTGACGGGCCCCACCCGCGGGACCCGCACGCGTCAGCCCCGCTACTATTCCCACAGATAAGGTGAAAGCGTATTCATCTGTTTATGTTTTCTCTTTTTCTGTTCAGGCCCCTGTAGGAAAATCTTTTCATTACAGATAGGTCCCTGGCAGTAAAACCCTTATATCTTTTTATCCGTAAATCCGTTTGAGGTGAAACCAACGCTCACTTCTTCATATCGTCGAGCCCTTTCTGTTGGTCATGCTTTCACTATGGTTTGACACTGTGAAAATGACCATTATGCCCTTGCCCTTATTCAGCCCCCTCCGAGAGAGAACGTTTTCCGGCAAATATTTCCGCGGCTTCACCGCACTTCTTCCCGGTGATTTCTTCATCCCCAGGCAAGCCACAATACCCACTTGCATGATATTCATGCAGTAGCCATGGTTTCCTACTTGAATATTTAATAAATGTTTGCTTGTTGAAAAGATGGTTATCGTTGTTCTGGTGATGTTCAGATTTGCATGTTCACTTTTGTGCTATGTTGTCTTATACTCCGTGGTCATGTTATACCTGCTAGTATTGCTTTTCATTTGTTTATGCTTGTTAGTAGTACATGTTGATGTTGGAGATGGTCATTCTAGTCGGTATGTGATGCTCAGTGGATATGATTTACTGTTGATATGGTGGAAAGTTATGTGATGTTCTCATGATGATGTTGATATAATGTTCATGCATTTTATCATGGCTTAGCATATTTGCATTCAAGTTAACCGGATTAAATTGAACTTGAACACCTGTTGGCTGAGTCATGGTGCCGCTGAATTGATTCTGACCAGTGCAACCACGCTTACCGGTATGGGATGGTCCTAACTGGGTTTATTATTGTGCCTCTCGCCGGTGCCTCCAACGAGGGAAGGTTATGGGCGTGTGCTACCCTGATCAGGTAGGCGGAGCATAACCTTGTGTGCCCGTTGTTGAGTTAGTTTTTGGATCCGTGTCCCTGTGTGGGACGGGCCACGACGGTGGTCGTTGTGTCTGGAGGTAGGCACGGGGCCACCCATGACTTAGCTCAGTGAGGAGTGAGTTGGAGTGGCCGGGAGAGTGTCATGGCAGTAGATCGGTTTTGTCGGAACGTCGTTGGTCCACCCGAATGGGAGTGCGAGGCCATGGGTTCCGTAGTGTGGGTACAGTGTACTAACCTCTGCAGAGTGTATATTAATCTATCGATAGTCGCGCCCGCAGATAAGGGCCCAGGTCGAGAGAAGGTCACACCATGAGTCCACAGTGATAAGAATAATGTGCTTAATAACAGTGAGATAAGTTGGTTGTGATCACCGTAAGGATCACGGGCCATGTAGTGGGCTGGAATATGGCGTGTTCCGGTTTTCTTTGAGCCGGGGTGCCACAATAGAGAAGGCCCGAACCTGGGTAAACATTGTGTCCCCCGTCTCCTGTTACCATCAACCTTAGACGCACAGTTTGGAACCCCCTACCCGATATCCGCCGGTTTTGACACCGACATTGGTGCTTTCATTGAGAGCCCCGCTGCATCGTCTTCAAAAGGTTCGATGGCCCCATAAATAATCTACAATAATGCTGTCCAGGGGGAAGTCTTCCTCCCTGGACAGATCTTCGTATTCGGCGACTTCGCACTGCGGGCCAACTCGCTTGGCCGTCTAGAACAGATCGACAGCTACGCCCCTGGCCATCAGGTCAGATTTGGAAGATTGGACTACGTCGCTGATATCCGCGGAGACTTGATCTTCGATGGATTCGCGCCCACGGCAGCCACTCCCTACCACCGCGATGAACATGACTTAAATCTGTCATCGGACCACACCCAGGAGATAGTGCCCGTAACTGCTCTGCCCCTAGATCTGAAGCAGATCGCGCCATCCGAGGATGGGAAGCTTAACCCCGCCATGAAAGCCGCAGACTCAGCGGCGTTGGAGCCGCACACAGACCCAACCTCGGGTGGAATCCGTCACCAGAACCTCGGACTCGTTTCCGGCTACAGGTTCCGAGCAACGCGCGCCCACGTACGTCGAGCCTGATCGGACATTGATCGTTGAATTCAGCGTCGCGGACATCTTCCGGCACTCACCTTTAGGTGATGTGCTAAACTCATTAAAGACCCTCTCCTTAGCAGGGGACTCACAGCCGAATTATATCCGGTTTGAGTTGGGGGCTGATGACGCAAAATTTCGCTTCCCACCCACCTCCCACTTAATAGCCACTGTCGAAGACTTAACCGACATGCTCGATTACGGGTCCGAAGACATCGACGGTATGGACGATGATGCTGAAGAGGAGCAGGGCCAACACCCTCCGTTTACCGGGCGCTGGACGACCACTTCTTCGTACGCCTGTACATGGTCGATTCACCTAAAGAGAACAATGGCGACAACGAGAAGGATCCAGTCGAGGATAAACCTCCTAAGACACAACCAAAACGCCAACGTCAGCGGCGCTGCTCTAAATCATGTCGTGGAAAAGATAGCGATACTGGCACGAGAGAAAACAATACTCTGGACGATGCCGAAGACAAGGAATACCCCGTTGAGCCAACCTCCAAACAGGACGAACGGGAGGACGGGCGGGTCAGCCCTGATGAACAGGCCGTAAACGAAGACTCATAGGACAGTATTATCTTTCGCTCTCCAAGGATGAGGTGAGCCTCGGCAACAAGGATTTCATCGTGCCTGAGGAACCTCTTGAGCAGGAGCGCTTTAAGCGGCGGCTAATAGCCACTGCGAGGAGCCTGAAAAAGAAGCAACAACAGCTTCAAGCTGATCAAGACCTGCTCAATGACAGATGGACTATTGTCCTAGCAGCCAAGGAATACGGCCTCGATCGCCCAACTAAAAGTTACCCGAAGCGCAAATTGTTACCCCAATTCGATGACGAGGCGTTGGAGCCCGTACCATCAGCGTGTAATGTGGCTGACCGACCACCACGTGGCCGGGATAAAGCGGCACCTGAAGCCGAACACCAGCCCGTCCTACCTCGCCGTAAGGGAAGAGATAAAACGGCTCGGGGCTGTACATATGACCTGCGGCAGGACCTAAAGAACAGAACAAGTCAGACCATATTGATCTACGGATCACGGGGGCGTGCCCTGACGCGCGACGACGGCCATTTGGTCGGACATAACAAACATAACCACACCCGGGTCGAAAATCACAGACAGACTACATCCGAACTACGTCGCAACTTGGCCCGATACAGAGGCGCCGCACACCCCCTCTGCTTCACTGACGAAGTAATGGAGCATGAATTCCCAGAAGGGTTTAAACCCGTAAATATCGAATCATATTATGGAATAACAGATCCCACGGTATGGATTGAGGATTTTTCTTCTCCATATTAATATGGCCATCGGTGATGACCTTCACGCCATCAAATACCTCCCGCTAGAACTCAAAGGGCCAGCTCGGCACTGGTTAAACAGTCTGCCTGAAAACTCTATTGGCAGCTGGGAGGACTTGGAAGACGCCTTCCGCATCCCAGACTATAGTCCTACCCATGGGCACGGCTATTCTGGTTTAATCTCTGCAGAGAGTGTACTCTTTACCCACGAGTAACAGATTCCTTTACTCCATCGGGACTAATTCCGTCTACGGCCTTTTAGTTGAAAACACACCTATCCGCACACACTAGCCTAACTTACCGGTGTCTGGAATCACCCACGACACCCGTTGTTTAAACTCTAAGTGGGAGGTTACAACCTCGACGTAACATGGGATCACAAAATTTATACTGCAGCAAACTAGGGGAGCTACCCCTTGGCTACAACCAAACACCCATGCTCCGGACCAGGTGGCATGCCTACCGGATGCCTCCGGTATCTTCCACCATGGCCTCTCATGCGGTGTGTGCTAGGAAAGGGGTTGACAACTTATCGAACTGTACCCTACCTATGGCAGGGACAAGTGGCAGCACTGAAACAAGTATGGGGGTTACCGGAACAAGACTCGATCTACGGTCGACTTAGGAGGTTTAAATATTCCCTGCATGATTAGCATAACAATATATACTTCAACCAACAGACAGAAACACCACGCGACATACCCCCTCATGCCATACCGGACACGACCGTCTCGACGGAGGACTAGGGACAAGACCGTGTCTACCCAAGACAGAGGCCTTCCCGGATTCCCTTCCGGTATGCATGAAAAGCATATGACGGTGATTACCATCACAACCATATCGAACTCCAATAGCATGAAATCACTAATATGCACTCATGAGTAGGAACACATCATCACATAAAATGACGTATACCCTGTGTCGAGGTGGTGTTGTCACCGTGTAAAAAAACACACAAAATATTATGCCAGGGTTCAGAATGCTTGCCTTCAAGTTGTGGGGAGGCAGGGTGCATTCCAAAACTCTTGAAAGCTTTCTCCTCTCTCCAAAAATCCTATTTAAAATATTTTTGAATCAATATGTAGTTTCAAAAACAGTACCAAAAAGTTGTCCGAGAATTTTTGAAATAAATCTTAAAATAAACTAGACAATATTTGAGAGAGGTAGGAAAAAGAATCAACTCATTTGGAGTTATATTTAAAAAGTTATAGCTAATCAAAGTTTTGGTAAAAATTTGTTTTTAATAAAAACAGAGAAAGAAAAGATTTCAAACGGGATTACGCTTTCGGGCAGAGGAGGCGTACTTGAGGTTTTACGCCCCCACTTATCCAGCATGGACCGCGCAGGGAGTCACTGACAGTGGGTCCAGGGGGGCCACTAGTCATGTTTGACTAGTCTCCACTCCCTCCTCTTCCTCTGCCCGAGCAGAGGCGGGACTCTGGCGATCGTCGCCGGCGAACGGCGGTTCCTCGAGGGGAGCTGAGGGCGGGGATATATCCGCGGATCTAGGGCAGTCCTTCCGGTGGTTGTAGGGTCGTCGGGGGTGGAGGGAAGGTTTCAGTGGATTTTGGGGCTCGGGCTAGGGTGATGCTCCGTCGTAGTTGGGGGTCTGGGCGGCTCCGCTAGACGAAGAGGAGTCGAGTGGTGGTGATGGAAAGGTGGGGAAGGCCCTCGTGGCGCCGGGGTGAACCGGGACGAGGCGGCGGCCGAGCTGACCGGAGAGGGTGAAGACGGCCTTTTCCTCTTCAATTGATGGCAACAGGGGCACTAGGAGGACGGTGTGAGGCTGCCTGAGTGCTCGGAGGAGCTCGGGGGCCTCCTTTTATAGCACATCCATGTCGGTTCACGACGATCGTGAATAAGCTTGTCAGCGGACCGCCCTACTGTGCTGCAGGGCGATGTGGCGGTGGCTGGCTAGCTTCAGGGGCTAACGACGAACGCTCCACTGTCTAAGGAGGCGAGTTGGCGCGCTGTGGTGGTTTGGGCGGTGCCGCCCATGGCAGGGGCGGACGCGGCCGCAGGCGTGCCGCCAAGAGGCTTGCTGTGGCGACGCTGCAGGGGGTGAGGGGGCGGTCGGGGCTTCTGGCGTGACGCGGCGAGAGGGAGAGGATCAGGATGAGCTCGGGGAAACTTCTCCGGGCGTCTTGGCTCGGGACTTGAGCACGTGCAAAGCACGCTCTGCTCGCGCTCCGGGCATGCACGACACTCGTTCGACGAAATGCCAGGGCGACCAAAATTTCTAGAGAGCCAATGCAAATCCATAGGCCTAGGTTAGAGACAGCTAGAAGGCTACTAGACAACCTGGTTTGGACAAGGGGGAAGTTCACAACACAAAACCTTCAACCATGCCAAAATTGTCTATGCACATTGTGGTGTTTGACAAAATGCCGAGGCATCTAGGCAGTACCAGGGTGGTCAAATCTTCCAGTGGGGTCTCTTTAGATGCATGAGAGGGTGGTGAGGTTAGTTTGCCAAATGAAGAAACTTGTTAGTGCAAGTTTTGCAAAACTTCAATTCTGGACAGGGGGTAAATGGCATCATTACATGAACCAAAAATGTCCCAAAGGGTGCATGCTCCTGGACTTAGGGGTTTTGTAGGGTTGACTACAAGCAGGAGAAAGCACAAGGTCACTAGAGCAAAAATAATTAGGGTTGCAGTAGAAATGACAAGGCTGGACCAGAATGAAAAAGAGGTTGATTCACTCAATTTTTCCAAAGAACATCACTAGGTTTTTGCATAAAGTTGGATTTCATGCTACCACTGACATCCCATAATTTTGGTGGAGGCTTTAAATAAATATTTAAATAGGCTGTAGTGCAAAACTGCCCACTGGACCAGATTTGAAAATTAGGTGTAGAACTCAAAATATTCAATGAATGAAATATATTTTTGCATAAAAGTGATTTAGAAACATCACATGACATCTCCAAATTTTGGTTGGGATCTTAGTTAAATCTATCAAATGGTGATAGCAGCCTCGCGAAGATAGGAGTTATCCTGGTCAGCTGTTCCTGTGGGAAATGGAGTCCCATAGATGCTAATGATCCACAAACCGCTTCCGCCATCAACCACTAGAAACCATTTGTTGTACTCATAGGCCAGAATGGTCTTGTGCTGCATATTTTGTATTTTGCTTGGAATTTCTATATCAAGTCGGTGCCTCATCAGCTAACAGTAATCCTGGGGCTGGTGAGCACAAGGGCCATTTTCTGGAAATTAATACCCGGAAAACCGGTCGCGACAAACTTGGTATCAGAGCCAGGCTGACTGTAGGAAGCCCCCAGGTGCTTTGAGAGACCACCACACCAAAGATCAGCCCCAGATAAATTCTTCTCATGCCTAAATCATTTCATCAAACACTTGGCGGCCTTGTTCTCTGTACTCTTTCGAAGAATTCAGAGTTTGATCAATTAGTCGATTGTCGTTTTTAAATCGAGGACTTGTCACCGATCACCAGCACTCGCCGTGGCGCGTTGCGCACTGCCTCTCCTTCTTATCCAGAGCATCGCACGCTCTCTTGGACGGGCGCAGGTGTCGGTGGCTGCGAGCCTCGCCGATGCCGACAACTTCTGCAGTGGCAGAGCCACCCGTGGCGGCCAACGGGAGCTAGCGCCAGCTCTCCACGCCGTCCGGCGCCGCCCAACGCACCCAAGGCCTCCGCGTGGCCTTCTGCATGCCAGCGCACACTGCAACACCATCGCCGTGGCCCGGCAAGCACAGGGCGCGCCCTCTGCCGCCGACGGGCCCGCGAAGCTCCGTTCTGCCAAAACCGCCAAGCGCGCCTAATCCAACATAGGTTAGCTTCTAAATGGAAACAGTGGACCTCCACCTTGATGCCCAACCCCCAAAACTACCCGACCAACCACATGCACCGCCGTAACCATCGCCGGAGATTTCCGTTCACGGCCACCGCCTCGGATCACCTATAAAATGAGGTCCCGAGCTCGTTCTCGAGCACGCACCACCACTACACCTCACCAGAACCCCGCCAAGCCACCAGGAGGACCTCGAGGAGGTCTCCTCCCCCGACTCCGGCTGCCCCGATCCGCCTCGGCCACCAACTCGATCCACTCCGGTGAGGCCATCCCGCCTCCCAAACCACGTCAGTAGCCTTCTCTTACACCCAGTGCTCTAACCCAAGCTTCAATTTAACCTCCGCACTCCTCCCCGACGAGATCCAACTTCACCCGAGCCGCCGTCCGCCGGAGTAAGGGCCGCCGTCGACGTGGTGCTCGCCGACGACCACCTCCACCGCCCACAGACGCGGAAGGCACGCTGATCACGTAGGTACCCTCCGCTCCCCCTAACTCGCCGTGGATTGCCGCCGGCGACCACCGCAGCTCTCGGGCGCCGGCGCGCTCTGCTTCTCACCCCGTTTGAAAATTCGAACCCGACAGATGGGACCCCTCATCAGTCTTTTCTTTTTTTTGAACCATTTTCTGAAAACGCCTTCGGGAACTATACGTCTCCCTTTGCAGTTGACGGGTTTTTAGCCGAAGAGTTTTCTGTTCTTATAAACTGGCCCCTGGAAACTTTCTGTTTCATTACAAATAAGTCCCTGGACTAAAACCTTTATAACTTTTAAAAAGAAAATGATTTTTGATTGATTCTTTTTCTGTCCTCTTTATTTATCTGTCTAGTTTTTTATCATGTTTATTTGAAAAATATTTGGAACACTTTTTTGTGCACTCACGGTATTTACGTTAGTATGTATTTTCTTATACCGTAGATACCGGAGGAGGTGACGGAACCACGAACTTCACCAAGCTAGACTCCGACTACTCCGAACCAGGCAAGCATGTTTGAACTTTTGATATGATGAGTGTTTGTTGCATGTTTGCATTAAGTAGTTTCATGGCATGTTTATGAGCATTTCGATAAGTGTTATATTACATGCAAAGTTGAGGCAAGTGAGCATCGAAAATCCATATGTTGTTGGATATGATTTTGCATGGCCATGTGATGGCATGAGAGTGGGTAAGATGGCAGTGTTGAAGCATGCCAGTCTTATGCCAGACTATTCTGACTCCAGTGTCATCATGAATCAAGTCACGTTTCCATCTGTTTTCCCTTCCTGTACTACCACATGTTTTCCGCAAGGGATATGGCTTAGTAAGTTACAAACCTCTTTCCTGGTACACACCAAATAGAGAGGTCGTGATGAGGGTTCCATGGCCCTGGATTAAAGCTAGTCATCCAGTCAGGGGGCATGGGTGTTTCCGGTTGGGACCGAGAGGGGGGCACCCCTTAGAGCGCGCGTATATAAATTTGATCCCATGCTATTCGAGGTTGTGACCTCCCCGTCTCAAAGTTTTTGTTGAACGTTGTCTAGGGTGATTCCTGGCATCATGAGGTGGGATGGGTGTGTACTGGTTAGATGTGTTTCTACCGAAATACCATAAACGGAACTAGTCCTTCGTGACTACGGAAATCCGTTGGCTGTGGGTAATTAGTACAAACTCTGCAGAGTCAAAATAATTCGAATAATCTTATCCATGTCCAAGTACTGTGTTCAACTTATCCTTGTCAGTGTCAGTCCCAGTGACAAAACTCCGGTGAACCATATGAGTGTTAAGTCCGGCTAAATGATTATTCCCGTGGATGGACTAACCCGTTTATTATTGTGTGTTGAATATTTCCTGTGAGTGGCATATCTTCGTGAATTTATCGGATATGAATAATGAAATATAAGCCCTTTCCGTGATGTCGCTCTGACGTCCGGCTGTTGCACGCTTGTCATTTACTTTCAATATAAGCCCTTTCTGTGATGTCGCTCAGACGTCGGACTGTGGCACGCTTGTTATTTACTTTCAATATAAGCCCTTTCTGCGATGTCGCTCAGACGCCCGACTGTGGCACGCTTGTTATTTACTTTCAATATAAGCCCTTTCCGTGATGTCGCTCAGACGTTCGACTGTGGCACGCTTGTTATTTATTTTCAATATAAGCCCTTTATGTGACGCCGCTCAGACGTCCGACTGTGGCACTCTTTTTATTTACTTTCAATATAAGCCCTTTATGTGGTGTCGCTTAGACGCCCGACTGCGGCATGATAATTTGTTTGTTTACCCTTCGAGGCATCGCTCCAGACACCCGATCAGTTCTCGGTTATTTTGTTGGGATTTCGGGAGGACTACCGCCTGACTTCCTTTTTACTTGTCATGTTGTGCAAATATTTATTATTTGAGTGTGCATTGCTATTTGCTCATGACGCATTCATGCTTGCATTTGTTATATCTTATGTCCGAACTGTCTTGCGAGTACTTTCAAAGTACTCACCCGGCTTGTTGATTTGGCCAGATGTTGACAAAGGCGTTCTCATGGATGAAGAGTTCGATAGCGAGTCCGACGCCTAGAGGAGTCCCAGTCAGTCCCGTGTGATCCTGGATTTGGTCCCTGTATTATAACCGCTTCCTCTCCCCAAATAAATGCATCGAGCCTCACGTCGACGCTCGATGAGCTACCAAATTAGGAGTCATGTCAACCACTCCACTGTAACATTTCCACCACCACTTTTATCTCGAGTCAGTAGCATGCCACCACACCCTTGTGTCATAGCCGCCCTTATGTACAATATTGGCGTGTTTGTAATAAATTGTTGAGCAACCTCAGCTCAACCCTGTAGTATATTTAATGCTACTGGCCTTCTGTATCAAGTATTTTTTCTACCAGTAAGGATAATTCTTCCTATACTGGAATCAAAAGATAGATTTCTCAATAAGTATTTTATTGAGAAACCGGTCGTGACAAACTTGGTACCAGAGCCAGGCTGACTGTAGGAAGCCACTAGGTGCGATCGCTAATCGGTTATTAGCACAATAGAGTTAATTTATATTTTTTGCAGATGTAGTCATTTTCTGACAGTCAGCATAAATTTATGATCTGACCATTCAGAATTTTTGCCTACTTTTGTAGATGGCTGGCAAAGGCGTGAGTCATGTGTGTTAATAGCGTGCTCGAGGGGTTCGTCAAGCTCCTCTCCTTCATCGTCAAGACGCGATGGGGCCATCGATCGCCCGATATTCACACTCTACCAGCACAAGATCAACGACGGTCTGTCCATGCACCAAAGGCAGCGGTGCAATTTAAGGGAGGGCGTGTTGAGTTACGCTGCTTCCGGTTCTTGGGGAGAGCCATGCCTACGGAGAGGCATGCTATGCAGATGGCTGCCCGTGAGGCGATAGCTCGTCTCCGAGATGTTCTTCCTTTGATGAAGACTCGTCGCTACCGCTACCTTCCATGCCACGTGCCATACACCTGTCACTATGCATTCGCTTGCCCCAGAGGAGAGCGAGACAAGGCTATTGAGATGCTTGTTGAATACCTCCAGGCTCTGGAGGCAGCCTTCGACAACCTTGTGGACGACCTTGTGGCTGCCCGCATGGACACAGTCCATGGCTGTGCCGCCAATAGGAGGGAGCTCCTGCACACCACACCACCACTGACTTTAGTCTCGTCCTCGGCATCTTATTCACCTACCATTCTCGCCACCGCTCGTCGCCTGCCTACCACTGAGGAGTTCAACCAAGTCATTGCGCCCACTTCAGTCCGTACTGCACCACCTATTGCGCCCACTCCAGTCCGTGTTGCTCCGCCTATGGCGCCCGCTCCATCGACTCAGTGCATCACTTCACTTCTGGAGCCTATTAGCGAGGAGGAGGTTGAGTCCCCAGCCTCACTGCGCCTCACCCTCGGCAGGCCAAGGGAGATCCTTACCATCTCCGACTGAGTGCGCTTAGCTGCCATGCGATGTACCGGCTTGTACGATATGTTTATATGTACATAGGTTGTGAGAAGTATCTTGTTTGCGCATCATGTAGGAACTGGGAGAAGTGCACTAGCCTAAATAACATGTCAGGAATGTGTACGCATATCATGAGTGGTGTATTGTATAATTACTGCTTGCGTGTAAGATATGTACTGAGCAGTCCTTCTCCATGCACAATCAATTATTCTCTTGAAAAATCCTGGAGCATTTAAAATTTTCCCGTCTTTATAAATTTATTTATTTTTGCGACTCAATTTCTTTTCTTATGAGTTTTACAAAATATATCCCCAGAGTGGAAAATGTCTCGTCCTTGGACTTGCTCCATGCCAAATCCGCCAGAAGAGAATTATGGCACCCAAACAAGCAACAATTTCACGCAGGGACAGTCAAGTCAGCGAGGCGGTGACACGCATTTTCCCAAGTATGCGCCTTTTTGAGCAGAGTCAGCAACAACATCGAAATGATGAACCAAGTCATCAATATGGGAAATCACCGTGGACCGTATCAGCACAATCCAAATTATCGAGCTACGTAAGATCGTCCCCAACATTTTCTCATCTTGACAAACCTCTTGAGGCCGATGGTGGCTTGAGACATGGAAAGAAAATTAATTATTGCACAGTGTTCAGACCATGAGAAAGTACTATATGCACCACACTATCTCCTTTGGAGCAGCTGCATCATGGTGGGAAAATTTCCTACACATGCACCCCAACGAAAATGATATAACACAGGAGGAGTTCAAAGAAGGTTTTCATGGGCGCACATTCCTAAAAGTGTTATGAAGATCAAGAAAAGGGAGTTTGATGACCTCAAGCAGAGGACCATGACGGTGACGGAATACAACAGTCAGTTTACTCTATTGTCTCGCTACGCCAACAAAGAGCGTATGACCGAAAGCAAGAAGATGGAAAAATTCCTGGACGGTCTACCCGCGCTTAAATGCCAGCTGGTCGTGCACACCTTCCCAGATTTCAAAACACTGGTGGATAAGGCTATTACCTTGGAAAATGAGTGACGCAGCTTGGAGGATTTCCGCAAGCGCAAAAGGGACCAGACTACTCTTGCTCGCAACCACCGAAGCAAGACGGATTTTCAGAAAGGTGGGACACACAGACCCACGACAAATGTTTCACACCCAATCAAGAATTTCCATGCAAGGGACAAGGAGTTCACATATCACCCAGGCGTTACTTGCTACGCTTGTGGAGAAGAAGGACACTATGCCAAGCAGTGCCCCAAGGCATGGAACTCGACCCCAAAGCCGAACAACGGTGGCAATAATTCAGCGCCCAAGCGAAACAACTTCAACCCCAATAACAACCACAGGAAGGGTCACTTGAACCACGTGACCAGGGAGGAAGCACAGAATGCCTCGGATATCGTACTCGGTACGTTCCCTGTCAACACAATACCTGCCACGGTTTTGTTTGATTCTGGAGCTTCTCACTCGTTCATTTCGAAGAGATTTGCTTTACAAAATGATTTTTCGATGCTTCCCTTGGAAAAATCTATGATCAAGTCCCCAGGGATTAAGCAAGTTACTCAGAGTTACTGCCAAGGTGTGGTTATTGAGTTTGAAGGATTGAAGTTTCACGCCAACCTTATTGTATTGGAAAATAAAGGACCGATGTCATCCTAGGGATGGATTGGTTAACCACCAACAAAGGATTTATTGACTGCTTCAACCGGACCGTAATTCTCACCCACCATCACGGGAAGACAATAAAAGTTTCAGCCCAAGAGAGACAAATATCTAAACGGCGAGGTTGAACAAGGTGGGCGTTTCGAGTTAAGCAAAGTTCGATGTGTGTGAGTTTCGAGGCGTATTTCCCAAGAACTACCGGGCATGCCACGGACCGAGAGATAGAATTCAGCATTGAACTAGCACCCGGAACCACCCCCATTTACAAGAAACCATATAGAATGGCACCATCCGAGTTGGTAGAATTGAAGAAGCAAATAAAAGAGTTACTGGACAAAGGATATATACGAGCCAGCTCCTCACCTTGGGGTTCACCAATTTTATTTGCCAAGAAAAAAGATGGGACACCGAGATTGTGTATAGACTATCGAGCACTTAACATGGTCACAATCAAGAACAAATACCCGATGCCACAGATAAATGATTTATTTGATCAGCTCGCTCAGGCCAAGGTTTTCTCAAAAAATGACTTAAGGTCGGGATACCATCATTTAAAAGTACGAACAGAAGATATCCCCAAGACAGCCTTCACCACCAGATACGGACTGTATGAGTTCACAGTAATGCCGTTTGGACTAACAAAGGCCCCCGCATATTTTGTTCACCTCATGAACAAAGTATTTATGAAGTTTATGCACAAGTTTGTTGTGGTATTCATCGACGATATTCTGATATACTCCAAGACACCAGAAGAGCATGCTGAACATCTCCGAATCGTACTAGGAGAACTAAAGAAACATCAATTGTACACCAAGTTCAGCAAATGTGAATTTTGGCTAAGACAGGTGGGTTTTCTGGGCCACGTACTGACCCAAGAAGGTATTGCCGTAGACCCGGAAAAGGTCAAGGCCATACTTGGCTGGAAACCACCAGCCAGCGTAACAGACGTATGAAGTTTCTTGGGAATGGCAGGATACTACCGGAGATTTATTGAAGGATTCTCCACCATAGCAAAGCCAATGACGCAGTTACTCAAGAAGGATAAGAAGTTTGAATGGACTGAAGCTTGCGAGAAAAGTTTCCAAGAACTTAAAAGGAAATTAATGACAACACCAGTATTAATTGTGCCAGACATACACAAGAATTTTGAGGTGTATTGTGATGCATCCCGGAAGGGCCTCGGATGCGTATTAATGCAAGAAGGCAAGGTAGTCGCGTATGTTTCCAGGCAACTTCGCAAGCATGAAGAAAATTATCCTACTCATGACTTGGAGTTGGCAGCGGTCATTCATGCACTCAAGGAATGGAGACACTTTTTACTTGGAAATCATTGTGAAATATACACGGACCATAAAACCCTCAAGTGTATTTTCACACAACCAGAACTCAATTTACAGCAACGACGCTGGTTGTAATTAGTGAAGGATTATGATGTTGGTATCCACTATCATCCAGGAAAAGCAAATGTAGTGGCGGATGCTCTTAGTCGGAACCCCAGCTCGGACGACGACAACCTATCAAGTCTGAGACCCGGATTTCGGCAGGAGTTTACTTAACTCAACTTAATAATGATCACCGAAGGCAGTGTGTCGAATTTAGAAATACAGCCTACCCTGATAGAAAAGATTAAGGAGGCTCAGCATGGACAACCCAGCATTGAAGGCATAAAAAGGAAAGTGAGTTTGGGCAAGGCCTCAGAATTCATCATAGACGAGCAGGGAATATTGTGGTACGGAGATAGGCTTTGCATACCAAATATCGAGGACCTTAAACAGCAAATTCTAGCTGAAGGCCACACCGCTCCGTATTCAATCCATCCTGGAGGGACAAAAATGTACAAGGAGCTTCAGGAAAATTTTTGGTGGCACGGTATGAAAAGGGACATAGCCACGTTCATTGCATGTTGTGATTCATGTCAACGCATCAAGGCCGAGCACCAGAAACCGGCCAAACTATTACAGCCAAACAAGGTACCCGAGTGGAAATGGGACGAAATAGGAATGTATTTTATTGTTGGACTACCTCGGTCACGACACGAGAACGATGCCATATGGGTCATCACAGATAGACTGACTAAGGTGGCACACTTCATCCCCGTGAAGACAACCCACACCACTCAGAAGCTTGCCAGGCTTTATCTTTCGCGTATCATCTGCTTGTATGGAGTTCCAAAGACTATAATATCGGACAGAGGCACTCAATTCGTCTCCCAATTTTGGGATCAATTACAACAAACTCTGGGAACTCAACTGGTGTTTAGTACCGCATACCACCCCCAGACTGATGGACAAACTGAACGAGTAAACCAAATTCTAGAAGACATGCTGAGAGCATGTGTCCTCACCTATGGGACCAGTTGGGAAGAAAGCTTGCCATACGCAGAGTTCGCATACAACAACAGTTACCAAGCCAGCCTGCAATTGGCACCATTTGAAGCTCTGTACGGGCGGAGATGTCGTACACCGCTAAATTGGTCAGAGACCGGAGACAGCCATATCTTCGGCCCAAACATGCTCAAGGAGGCTGAAGAGAAAGTCAAGATAATTAGGGATCGACTCAAGACAGCTCAAAGTCAACAGAAGAGTTATTACGATCAAAAGCATCGGGGAGTCAGTTTTGAACCCGGTGAGTTTGGGTACCTACGAGTATCTCCTATGAGGGGCCTGCAACGATTCAAGGTTAAGGGAAAGCTAGCACCAAGATTCATCGGACCCTTCTGTATAGTGGCACGAAGAGGCACGGTAGCCTACCAGCTAGACTTACCCGAAGAATTATCCGATGTCCACGACGTGTTCCACGTTTCGCAGTTAAGGAAGTGCGTGAGCAACCCAGAGAAGCAAGTACACCATCAAGACATTGACGTGCAACCAGACCTCACCTACCGGGAACATCCAATAAAAATATTAGAGGAGTCTGAATGGAGGACCCGTCAGAAAACAATCAAGTTTTTCAGAGTTCAGTGGAGCAATCACACCGAGAATGAAGCAACTTGGGAAAGAGAGGATTTTCTTCGGATAGAGTACCCACACCTATTTGAGGATCAGCTGAAATCTCGGGGACGAGATTTTTCCTAAGGGGGTAGGTGCTGTGACACTCCAAAAATTTTAATTTTTGTTTTCAACAAAAACTTTGTTTGTTTTGAAGGAGGCCATTTAAAATCCTTCCAAAAACCTCTCTCTCTCAAAATTTTCCCCATGGCAAGGATTTTATTTTGTATCTTCTTCAACCTTGGTGTTTGGTTATTAAAAACCTTCCTTCTAATTTTTACCACCTCAAATAAATTATTGGAATTTATTTTTATTAAAAAGAAACCCTATGGGTTTTGGGGCTACTCTTTTGTTTTGAAACCACCCATTGTTTTACCATGCCTCATGTGGTAATTTCATCCAAAACCCCTTACTCCACTTTGGGGCAACCCAAACATTCTGTTTCAACAAGTTCGACCAATTTTTGAATTTTATTTCATTTTATTTTTCCCCAAAAACAATTCTGTCCATTATTTTTAAGCCTAGATGATTTACAAAGGAAGTACCTGATTTCCTTTGAGTTTTGATCTCAAACCAACTCCTCTGGATAGTCCCTAGCACCCCCAACCTAGATCCATCAAGATCCACTCTTCCACAATTCAAAATTTTCAAGTTTCAACCACTGCAAGTTTGGACCAGATTCATCATTTTTGGTGAAATTCATATTTTCCTTTCTCCAAAAATTCCACCAAAAATCAGGCAGCCCCCAGGTGCTTCGAGAGACCACCACACCAAAGATCAGCCCCAGATAAATTATTTTCATGCCTAAATCATTTCATCAAACACTTGGTCGGCACTCTTCCTGTACTCTTTCAGTAAATTCAGAGTTTCAGTCAGTAGTCAGTGTCGTTTTTCGTCAGGGACTTGTCACCGATCACCAGCACTCGCCCTGGTGCGTTGCGCATAGCCTCTCCTTCTTATCCAGAGCATCGCACGCTCTCTTGGACGGGCGCAGGTGTCGGTGGCGGCGAGCCTCGCCGACGCCGGCAGCTTCTGCAGTGGCAGAGCCACCCGTGGCGGCCAACGGGAGCTAGCGCCAGCTCTCCACGCCGTCCGGCGCCGCCCAACGCACCCATGGCCTCCGCGTGGCCTTCTGCATGCCAGCGCACACCGCAGCACCGTCGCCGTGGACCGGCAAGCACAGGGCACGCCCTCTACCGCCGATGGGCCCGCGAAGCTCCGTTCTGCCAAAACCGCCAAGCGCGCCTAATCCAACCTAGGTTAGTTTCTAAATGGAAACAGTGGACCTCCACGTTGATGCCCAACCCCCTAAACTACCCGACCAACCACTACACCACCGTAACCATCGCCGGAGATTTCCGTTCACGGCCACCGCCTCGGATCACCTATAAAATGAGGTCCCGAGCTCGTTCTCGAGCACGCACTACCACTATACCTCACCAGAACCCCGCCAAGCCACCAGGAGGACCTCGAGGAGGTCTCCTTGTTGGGGAACGTAGCAGAAATTCAAAATTTTCTACGCATCACCAAGATCAATCTATGGAGATTCTAGCAACAAGAGAGGGAGAGGATGAGCATCTTCATACCCTTGAAGATCGCTAAGCGGAGCGTTACAAAACAGCGGATGAAGGAGTCGTACTACTTGGCGATTCAGATCGCGGTTGATTTCGATCTAAGCACCGAACAATGGTGCCTCCGCATTCAACACATGTACAGCCGGGGCGTCTCCTCCTTCTTAATCCAGCAAGGGAGAGGAGAAGTTGAGGAGAACTCCGGCAGACACGCGGCATGGTGGTGATGGAGCTCGTGGTTCTCCGGCAAGGCTTCGCCAAGCACTACGGAGGAGGAGGAGGTGTTGGAGGAGGAGAGGGCTGCGCCGAGGGAAGGTGCGGCTGCCCTCTCTGTCACTATATAGGGGAAGGGAGGAGGGAGGCCCTAGGGTTCCCTAGGGAGGGCTGCGGCCATAGGGAAACCCTAGATGGGTTTTGGCGCCCCACCCCTAGGAAACTTGCCCCCAAGCCGGGAGGCGGCTGCCCTAGGGGTGGCGCCCCCGTCTCCGAGTTACGTGAGATGGGGTGGGAGGCGCTCAGCCCCTTAGTGGGCTGATGTGCCCTCTCCCCTTGGCCCATAAGGCCCCCCAAAGCTTGTCGGGGCCTCCGAAACCCCTTTCGGACACGCTGGTCATCACCTGGTACCGCCGGAACAATTCCAGTCTCCAATACCCTTCGTCCAATATACCGATCTTCACCTCTGGACCATTCCGGAGCTCCTCGTCATATCCGGGATCTCATCCGGGACTCCGAACAACCTTCGGTAACCACATACTATTTCTCATAACAACTCTAGCGTCACCGAACGTTAAGTGTGTAGACACTACGGGTTCGGGAACCATGCAGACATGACCGAGACGTTCTCCGTTCAATAACCAACAGCGTGATCTGGATACCCATTTTGGCTCCCACATGTTCCACGATGATCTCATCGGATGAACCACGATGTCGAGGATTCAATCAATCCCGTATACAATTCCCTTTGTCTACCAGTATTGTACTTGCCCGAGATTCAATCATCGGTATCCCGATACCTTGTTCAATCTCGTTACCGACAAGTCTATTTACTCGTTTCATAACACATCATCGTGTGATCAACCCCTTGGTCACATTGTGCACATTATGATGATGTCCTACCGAGTGGGCCCAGAGATACCTCTCCGTCTGCGGAGTGACAAATCCGATCTCGATTCGTGCCAACCCATGAGACACTTTCGAGATTTCCGTAGTGCACCTTTATAGCCACCCGATTCGTTGTGACGTTTGGTACACCCAAAGCATTCCTACGGTATCCGGGAGTTGCACAATCTCATGGCCTAAGGAAGTGATACTTGACATAAGAAAAGCTTTAGCATACGAACTACACGGTCTTTGTGCTAGGCTTAGGATTGGGTCTTGTCCATCACATCATTCTCCTAATGATGTGATCCCGTTATCAACGACATCCAATGTCCATGGTCAGGAAACCGTAACCATCTATTGATCAACGAGCTAGTCAACTAGAGGCTTACTAGGGACATGGTGTTGTCTATGTATCCACACATGTATCTGAGTTTCCTATCAATACAATTATAGCATGGATAATAAACTATTATCATGAACAAGGAAATATAATAATAATAAATAATTTATTATTACCTCTAGAGCATATTTCCAACAGTCTGAGTTTCCTATCAATACAATTATAGCATGGATAATAACCATTATTCTCCTTAAATGAATAACCGTATTGTGATAGACATAATCCAATCATTTCTTAGAGGGAGCGTGCGATGCTTGATCACATCAACCTTGGAAACACTTCCAACACATATCGTCAGCTCACCTTTAGCTAGTCTCCGTTTATTCCGTAGCTTTTATTTCGAGTTACTAACACTTAGCAACCGAACCGGTATCTAATACCCTGGTGCTACTAGGAGTACTAGTTAAGTACAAATTAAGATAATGTATATCCAATATACTTCTATCGACCTTGCCTACCTACTCATCTACCAAGTATCTAGGGTAATTCTGCTCTAGTGACGGTTCCCCTTATTACATAAGCACTTAGTCTCGGGTTTGGGTTCAACCTTGGGTTTCTTCACTAGAGCAGCAGCTGATTTGCCGTTTCATGAAGTATCCCTTCTTGCCCTTGCCCTTCTTGAAACTAGTGGTTTCACTCACCATCAACAATTGATGCTCCTTCTTGATTTCTACTTTCGCGGTGTCAAACATCGCGAATATTTCAAGGATCATCATCTCTATCCCTGATATGTTATAGTTCATCACGAAGCTCTAATAGCTTGGTGGCAATGACTTTGGAAAAACATCACTATCTCATCTGGAAGATCAACTCCCACTTGATTCAAGTGATTGTGGTACTGAGCGCAAGCTCAACGATTGAGCCTTTCTCCCTTAGTTTGCAGGCTAAGAAACTCGTCGGAGGTCTTATACCTCTTGACGTGGGCACGAGCCTGAAATCCAAATTTCAGCTCTCGAAACATCTCGTATGTTTCGCTACGTTTCGAATCGTCTTTGGTGCCTCAACTCTAAACCGTTTAACATTACTGAACTATCACATAGTTATCAAAACGTGTGTGTCAGATGTTCGCAACATCCACAGACGACGTTCGAGGTTCAGCACACTGAGCGGTGCATTAAGGACATAAGCCTTCTACAAAGCAACGAGGACAATCCTCAGTTTACGGACCTAGTCCGCATAATCGCTACTATCAACTTTCAACTGAATTTCTCTAGGAACATATCTAAACAGTAGAACTAAAGCGCGAGCTTACGACATAATTTGCAAAGATCTTTTGACTATGTTCAGGATAATTAAGTTCATCTCATGCACTCCCACTCAGATAGACATCCCTCTAGTCATCCAAGGGATTACATAATCCGAGTCAACTAGGCCGTGTCCGATCATCACGTGAGACGGACTAGTCATCATCGGTGAACATCTTCATGTTGATCGTATCTACCATATGACTCATGCTTGACCTTTCGGTCTCTTGTGTTCCGAGGCCATGTCTGTACATGCTAGGCTCGTCAAGTCAACCTAAGTGTTTCGCGTGTGTAAATCTGGCTTACACCCGTTGTATGTGAGCGTTAGAATCTATCACACCCGATCATCACGTGGTGCTTGAAACAACGAACTTCATAGCGGTGCACAGTTAGGGGGAACACTTTTCTTGAAATTATTATGAGGGATCATCTTATTTACTACCGTCGTTCTAAGCAAATAAGATGCATAAACATGATAAACATCACATGCAATCAAAAAGTGACATGATATGGCCAATACCATTGTGCTCCTTTTGATCTCCATCTTCGGGGCTCCATGATCATCATCGTCACCGGCATGACACCATGATCTCCATCATCGTGTCTCCATGAAGTTGTCTCGCCAACTGTTACTTCTACTACTATGGCTAACGGTTTAGCAATAAAGTAAAGTAATTACATGGCGTTGTTCAATGACACGCAGGTCATACAATAAATTAAGACAACTCCTATGGCTCCTGTCGGCTGTCATACTCATCGACATGCAAGTCATTATTCCTATTACAAGAACATGATCAATCTCATACATCACATATCATTCATCACATTCTTTTGGCCATATCACATCACATAGCATACCCTGCAAAAACAAGTTAGACGTCCTCTAATTATTGTTTGCATGTTTTACGTGGATGCTATGGGTTTCTAGCAAGAACGTTTCTTACATACGCAAAAACCACAACGTGATATGTCAATTGCTATTTACCCTTCATAAGGACCCTTTTCATCGAATCCGATCCGACTAAAGTGGGAGGCGGCACCGCTATCCACCTTATGCAACAAGTGCATGTCGATCGGTGGAACCTGTCTCACGTAAGTGTACGTGTAAGCTCGGTCCGGGCCGCTTCATCCCACAATACCGTCGAAACAAGATTGGACTAGTAACGGTAAGCATATTGAACAAAAATCAACGCCCACAACAATTTGTGTTCTACTCGTGCATAGAAACTACGCATAGACCTAGCTCATGATGCCACTGTTGGGGAACGTAGCAGAAATTCAAAATTTTCTATGCATCACCAAGATCAATCTATGGAGATTCTAGCAACAAGAGAGGGAGAGGATGAGCATCTTCATACCGTTGAAGATCGCTAAGCGGAAGCGTTACAAGAACGTGGATGAAGTAGTCGTACTCGCAGCGATTCAGATCGCGGTTGATTCGATCTAAGCACCGAACAATGGTGCCTCGCGTTCAACACACGTACAGCCGGGGCGTCTCCTCCTTCTTGATCCAGCAAGGGAGAGGAGAAGTTGAGGAGAACTCCGACAACACGGCGACATGGTGGTGATGGAGCTTGTGGTTCTCGGCAGGCCGCCAAGCACTACGGAGGGCGAGGAGGTGTTGGAGGAGGGAGAGGGCTGCGCCGAGGGAAGGTGCGGCTGCCCTCTCTCTCTCACTATATATAGGGGAAGGGAGGAGGGGCGCCCTAGGGTTCCCTAGGGGAGGGGGCGGCCATAGGGGAAACCCTAGATGGGTTTGGCGCCCCACCCCTAGGAAACTTGCCCCCAAGCCGGGAGGCGGCTGTCCTAGGGGTGGCGCCCCACCTCCAGGTTACATGAGATGGGGTGGGAGGCGCTCAGCCCTTAGTGGGCTGATGTGCCTCTCCCTTGGCCCATAAGGCCCCCCAAAGCTTGTCGGGCCTCCAAAACCCCTTCGGACACGCTGGTCATCACCTGGTACCCCGAACAATTCGGACTCCAATACCCTTCGTCCAATATACCGACCTTCACCTCCGGACCATTCCGGAGCTCCTTGTCATATCCGGGATCTCATCCGGGACTCCGAACAACCTTCGGTAACTACATACTATTTCCCATAACAACTCTAGCGTCACCGAACCTTAAGTGTGTAGACCCTACGGGTTCATGAACCATGCAGACATGACCGAGACGTTCTCCGGTCAATAACCAACAACGGGATCTGGATACCCACGTTGGCTCCCACATGTTCCACGATGATCTCATCAGATGAACCATGATGTCGAGGATTCAATCAATCCCGTATACAATTCCCTTTGTCTACCGGTATTGTACTTGCCCGAGATTCGATCGTCGGTATCCCGATACCTTGTTCAATCTCGTTACCGGCAAGTCTCTTTACTCGTTCATAACACATCATCCGTGATCAACCCCTTGGTCACATTGTGCACATTATGATGATGTCCTACCGAGTGGGCCCAGAGCTACCTCTCCGTCACACGGAGTGACAAATCCGATCTCGATTCGTGCCAACCCAATAGACACTTTTGGAGATACCGTAGTGCACCTTTATAGCCACCCGATTCGTTGTGGCGTTTGGTACACCCAAAGCATTCCTACGGTATCCGCGAGTTGCACAATCTCATGGTCTAAGGAAATGATACTTGACATTAGAAAAGCTTTAGCATACGAACTACACGGTCTTTGTGCTAGGCTTAGGATTGGGTCTTGTCCATCACATCATTCTCCTAATGATGTGATCCCGTTATCAACGATATCCAATGTCCATGGTCAGGAAACCGTAACCATCTATTGATCAACGAGCTAGTCAACAAGAGGCTTACTAGGGACATGGTGTTGTCTATGTATCCACTGAGTTTCCTATCAATACAATTATAGCATGGATAATAAACGATTATCATGAACAAGGAAATATAATAATAATAACTAATTTATTATTGCCTCTAGAGCATATTTCCAACACTCCTCCCCCGACTCCAGCCGCCCCGATCCGCCTCGGCCTCCAGCTCGATCCACTCCGGTGAGGCCATCCCCGCCTCCCAAACCACGTCAGTAGCCTTCTCTTACACCCAGTGCTCTAACCCAAGCTTTAATTTAACCTTCGCAGCCCTCCCCAACGAGATCCAACTTCACCCGAGCCACCGTCCGCTGGAGTAAGGGCCACCGTCGACGTGGTGCTCGCCGACAACCACCTCCACCGCCCACAGACGCGGAAGGGCACGCTGATCACATAGGTACCCTCCGCTCCTCCTAACTCGCCGTGGATCGCCGCCGGCGACCACCGCAGCTCTCGGGCGTCGGCGCGCTCTGCTTCTCCCCCCGTTTGAAAATTCAAACCTGACGGGTGGGACCCCTCGTCAATCTTTTCTTTTTGAACCGTTTTCAAAAGCGCCTTGGGCGATATACATCTCCCTTTCTAGTTGACGGGTTTTTAGCCGAAGCATTTTCTGTTTTGATAAACTGGCCCCTGAAAACTTTCTGTTTCATTACAAATAAGTCCCTGGACTAAAACCTTTATAACTTTTAAAAAGGAAATGATTTTTGATTGATTCTTTTTCTGTCCTCTTTATTTCTCTGTCTAGTTTTTTATCATATTTATTTGAAAAATATTTGGAACACTTTTTTGTGCACTCACGGTATTTACGTTGGTACATATTTTCTTATACCGTAGATACCGGAGGAGGTGACGGAACCGTGAACTTCGCCAAGCTAGACTCCGACTACTCCAAACCAGGCAAGCATGTTTGAACTTTTGATATGATGAGTGTTCGTTGCATGTTTGCATTAAGTAGTTTCATGGCATGTTTATGAGCATTTCGATAAGTGTTATATTACATGCAAAGTTGAGGCAAGTGAGCTTCGAAAATCCATATGTTGTTGGATATGAGTTTGCATGGCCATGTGATGGCATGAGAGTGGGTAAGATGGCAGTGTTGAAGCATGCGGTCTTATGCCGGACTATTTCGACTCGGTGTCATCATGAATCAAGTCACGTTTCCATCCGTTTTCCCTTCTGTACTACCACATGTTTTCCATAGGGATATGGCTTAGTAAGTTGTAAACCTCTTTCTGGTACACACCAAATAGAGAGGCCGTGATGAGGGTTCCATGGCCCTGGATTAAAGCCGATCATCCGGTCGGGGCATGGGTGTTTCGGTTGGGACCGAGAGGGGGCACCCTTAGAGCGCGTATATAAATTTGATCCCATGCTATTCGAGGTTGTGACCTCCCCGTCTCAAAGTTTTTATTGAACGTTGTCTAGGGTGATTCCTGGCATCATGAGGTGGGATGGGCGTGTACTGGTTAGATGTGTTTCTACCGAAATACTGCAAACGGAACTAATCCTTCGTGACTACGGAAATCCATTGGCTGTGGGTAATTAGTACAAACTCTGCAGAGTCAAAATCATTCGAATAATCTTATCCATGTCCAAGTACTGTGTTCAACTTATCCTTGTCAGTGTCAGTCTCAGTGACAAAAGTCAAGTGAACCATATGAGTGTTAAGTCCGGCTAAATGATTATTCATGTGGATGGACTAACCCGTTTATTATTGTGTGTTGAATATTTCCTGTGAGTGGCATATCTTCGTGAATTTATCAGATATGAATAATGAAATATAAACCCTTTCCGTGATGTCGCTCAGACGCCCGACTGTGGCACGCTTGTCATTTACTTTCAATATAAGCCCTTTCTGTGATGTCGCTCAGACGTCCGACTGTGGCACGCTTGTTATTTACTTTCAATATAAGCCCTTTCTGCGATGTCGCTCAGACGTCCGACTGTGGCATGCTTGTTATTTGCTTTCAATATAAGCCCTTTCCGTGATGTCGCTCAGACGTCTGACTGTGGCAAGCTTGTTATTTATTTTCAATATAAGCCCTTTATGTGACGTCGCTCAGATGTCCGACTGTGGCACTCTTGTTATTTACTTTCAATATAAGCCCTTTATGTGGTGTCGCTTAGCGTAGCTAATGACATGATAATTTGTCATTTACCCTTGGCGTCGCTCCGGACACCCGATCGGTTCTCGATTATTTTGTTGGGATTTGGAGGACTACCGCTGACTTCCTTTTACTTATCATGTTGTGCAAATATTTATTATTTGAGTGTGCATTGCTATTTGCTCATGGCGCATTCATGCTTGCATTTGTTATATCTTATGTCGAACTGTCTTGCGAGTACTTTCAAAGTACTCACCGGCTTATTGATTTGGCGGATGTTGTGAAGGCGATCTCATGGATGAAGAGTTCGATAGCGAGTCCGACGCCTAGAGGAGTCCCTGTTAGTCCCGTGCGATCCTGGATTTGGTCACTGTATTATAACCGCTTCCGCTCCCCAAATAAATGCATCGAGCCTCACCTCGACGCTCGATGAGCTGTCAGATTAGGAGTCATGTCAACCACTCCAGTGTAACATTTCCAACACCACTTTTATCTCGAGTCAGTAGCATGCCACCACACCCTTGTGTCATAGCCGCCCTTATGTGCAATATTGGCGTGTTTGTAATAAATTGTTGAGCAACCTCAGCTCAACCCTGTAATATATTTAATGCTCTTCGCATACGTATCAAGTATTTGTCTACCAAGAAGGATAATTCTTCCTATATTGGAATCAAAAGATCGATTTCTCAATAAGTATTTTATTGAAAAACCGGTCGTGACACCGCAATAACTTCCAAGGTACATATCTACGACCTCCAGATGCCGATGACTTAAGTCACATACTTCAACAGCCCTGAGTGTCAGCCAGGAAATTCTGGACCAGGTTCCTAACTAAAAAGAACCAGATCGTGGACTGTTCGGATGCCGAAGCCCTAGTGGCCTTTCAGCATAGCATCCGCGATGAATGGCTCGCCCGTCACCTCGGCCAAGAAAAGCCGAAGTCCATGGCAGCCCTCGCGGCACTCATGACCCGTTTTTGTGCGGGCGAGGATAGTTGGCTAGCCCGTAGCAATAACACTTCAAGTGAAGCTGGCACCTCTGAGACCAAAAACAGCAATGGCAAGCCCCGACGCAACATGCACAAGCGTCGAAGCAACGGTGAAAATACCGACAACATGGCGGTCAATGCCGGATTCAGTGGCTCCAAGTCTTGCCAGCGGAAGAAGCCATATAAAAGAAACAATCCGGGCCCATCCAGCTTGGACCGCATACTCGATCGTCCATGCAAGATCCATGGCACCCCAGACAAACCAGCCAATCATACCAACAGAGACTGTTGGGTTTTTAAACAGGCCGACAAATTAAATGCCGAGAACAAGGAGAAGGAGTCGCAAAGCGAGGACGATCACGAGGAGTCCCGTCCGCCGAACACAGGGGGACAGCGAAGTCCTCCCCCAAGTTAAAACAGTGAACATGATATACGCTACCCATATCCCCAAGAGGGAGCGCAAACGCGCGCTTAGGGACGTCTACACGATGGAGCCAGTCGCCCCAAAGTTCAACTCATGGTCTTCCTGCCGATCACTTTCGATCGCAGGGACCATCGACCAGTATCCGTCATGGTGGTTCAGCCGCACTGGTCCTCGACCCAATCATTGATGGGTTCCATATCATACGAGTCCTCATGGATGGTGGCAGCAGCCTGAACCTGCTCTATCAGGATACAGTGCGCAAAATGGGCATTGATCCCTCAAGGATCAAGCCCACAAAGACTACCTTTAAAGGAGTCATACCGGGTGTAGAGGCCCGCTGTATGGGCTCAATCACACTAGAGGTTGTCTTCGGATCCCCAGACAACTTCCGAAGCAAAGAATTGATCTTCGATATCGTTCCCTTCTGCAGTGGCTATCACGCACTGCTGGGACGAACCGCATTTGCTCGATTCAACGCAGTGCCACACTATGCTTATCTCAGGATCAAGATGCCTGGACCACGCGGCGTCATAACAGTCAATGGAAACACGGAACACTCCCTCCATACTGAGGAGCACACCGCCGCCTTAGCGGCAGAAGTACAGAGCGGCCTTCTCAAGCAGAACCTTAATTCGGCGGCCGAGCTCCCGGACACTATCAAACGAGTCCGGACTACTTTGCAGCAGGACAGCCCAGCTCGTCTAGAGCTCGACTAGCAATTTGGCCTCCGTCCCAGTCCCGACCAAGTGGCGGCGTTCGTACCGCGCGTACATAACTACGCACTCAAAATACCTGGGCATAGACGGAGGCATAACTAGATGGTGATCCATAATACGGGTCGACCTCCCCTAGACACACATACTTTCACCTTTTCTTTTTTATCCTTTTAAGGTTTCTTTTCCACAGGCTTTTTCTGACGGCCTGATCATCGGTCCTTTTGAAAGGATAGATACACCAAGACGGAAAGAAGCACCGATGTATAAGGGAATTTCTTGGTGGTCTCTTTAACAATCACTCTACCTATTTTCAGGACCCGCACGCAGCTCTCTCTTGGTTGTCGCCTATTAAATAGCCATGTTGCTTATTGCACTACTTGTACAAATACGCTTTGACGTATTAATCAAACTCTAATGGAAACAGTTTGCGACCCAACTTCTGTGACACTAGCTTGTTACCTCTTATTTTGATAATCTTATCAAATTGCAACTGTGCACTTTGGTATGCTTTAATCGGCCAGGGGATTCATCGTGCCCCATAATACGGCAACAAAGTACAAACACTTTTTACAGTATAGTTCAGCACCCCGAATTTAGCATTATATGCATTGGCTCTGAATCATGTCATTGGTCAATAGTTGGGTTGCCCGGCTCCTGTGCTTACTACCTTACGTTCCGCTATATCGGCTCTGGTAGTAAAGGGAGAACTACTGCGATTGTGTCCTGGTTTATCCAGATGAGCACCTCAGTAAAGAAAGCCAAAAATTAACTGTCATGATGCGGCGTGAGCCGGTCAGCTCTTTGGAGGTTTCAAATCTTTAGCGATTTTTTCCGCATTACGCGATGAATCGGTTCTTACCCGATCAGGTGTTTACAGCACCCTAGTTCGTATACTAGGGGCTGCGCCTAAATTTTTATTGTCAAACTCCTATGGCTAAGTGAGGGTGATAAAGCCACATAGTCCGATTGCCTGGTTCGTTGCGCTAAAAACCTCCTTCAAGGACCAAACAATTGGATCAAGAGTATTTAGATTCCATCCCGAACACCCCCGTACTACCTACATGGGGGCTGAAGCCGACGACTGGCCAACTCTCAGATTTCGTACACACGGCCGCACAGGAGGTAAAATTTTAACAAGCATTATATTACATAATCGACTGTTTCATAAATACAGGGCGAGATAACATGAATGTATTCATTCAAAGATTACATCTTTCGCACATTGCTCCGCTACAATGCGGGATCCCTCCAGGACATTGCTAAAATATCGCTCGGGCGTGCGGTGCTCCTTGCCCTCGGGCGGTCCCTCGGTCGCGAGCTTGATGGCGTTCATCTTCGCCCACATCACCTTGACGCGAGCGAAGGCCATCTGCGCACCATTGATGCAGACCGATCGCTTGATAATATCAAGCCGGGGGCATGCACTGACCAGCCGCTTCACGAGCCCAAAGTAGCTGCTGGGTATAGCTTCGGCAAGCCACGACCAGATTATTAAATCCTTCATGGCTAGTTCGGCCACCCTATGCAGTTCGACCAGCTGTTTCAGCTGGTCGCTAAAGGGCACCGGATGTTCTGGCGCAAGGTATTGTGAAAGGATCGAGAAGAGGTGTCTAGAGGGGGGTGATTAGACACTAAGTACCAAAAGTTGCAGTTTTTAACTTCTCTAAGTTGGAGTGGAGTTTAGGCACAAGTATAACACTAGAAAGTAAAGCATGCAACTTGCAAGAATGTAAAGGGAAGGGTTTGGAGAATTCAAACGCAATAGGAGACACGGATGTTTTTGTCGTGGTTCCGATAGGTGGTGCTATCGTACATCCACATTGATGGAGACTTCAACCCATGAAGGGTAGCAGTTGCTTGTGAGTCCACGGAGGCTCCACCCACGAAGGGTCCACGAAGAAGCAACCTCGTCTATCCCACCATGGCCGTCGCCACGAAGGACTTGCCTCACTAGCGGTAGATCTTCACAGTAGGCGATCTCCTTGCCCTTACAAACTCCTTGGTTCAACTCCACAATCTTGTCGGAGGCTCCCAAGTGACACCTAGCCAATCTAGGAGACTCCACTCTCCAAGAAGTAACAAATGGTGTGTTGATGATGAACTCCTTGCTCTTGTGCTTCAAATGATAGTCCCCCCAACACTCAACTCTCTCTCACAGGATCTGGATTTGGTGGAAACAATATTTGAGTGGAAAGCAACTTGGGGAAGGCTAGAGATCAAGATTCATATGGTAGGAATGGAATATCTTGGCCTCAACACATGAGTAGGTGGTTCTCTCTCAGAAAATGTATGATGGAAGTGTAGGTTCGTTCTGATGGCTCTCTTCACGAATGAAGAGGAGGTGGAGGGGTATATATAGCCTCCACACAAAATCTAATCGTTACACACAACTTACCAAACTCGATGGGACCGAATTGATAAACTCGGTCAGACCGATTCAGCAAATCTAGTGACCGTTAGGATTTTCGGTGGGACCGACATGCAACTCGGTAGGACCGATATGGTTAGGGTTAGGGCATAACGTAATCTCGGTGAGACCGATTACACAAATTTGGTGAGACAGATTTTGGTAATAAGCTAAACAGAGAGTTGGTCAGGCAAACTCGGTAGGACCAATTACACAAACTCGGTGGGACCGATTTTGGTAATAAGCTAAGCAGAGAGTTTGCATTGTAATCTCGGTAGTACCGATTGCTCAAACTCGGTGAGACCGATTTTGGTAACGGACATACACAGAGAGATTACAATCCCATCTCGGTGAGACCGAGATCCCTATCAGTGAGACCGATTTGCCTAGGGTTTGTAGCAGTGGCTATGACATCTTGTCGGATAGAAAGAATCGGTGTGGCCGAGTTAGACCTTTGGTTTAGGACATATGTGGATGTGAGAAAGTAGTTCAGGGCTTTGGAGCATATCACTAAGCACTTTGAGCAAGCAAGCCATTAAGCAACACCTCATCCCCTCTTGATAGTATTGGCTTTTCCTATAGACTCAATGTGATCTTGGACCACTAAAATATAAAATGTAGAGTCTTGTACTTGAAGCTTGAGCCATTCCTTTGTCCTTAGCATCTTGAAGGGGTTCCACATCATTTAGTCCATGCCACTTAATTTGTTGAACTTGTCTGAAACATACTAGGTAAAAGTGTTAGTCCAACAAAAGATATGTTGACATTAATTACCAAAATCACCCAGGGAGCACTTGTGCTTTCAATCTCCCCAGTTTTGGTAATTGATGGCAACATACATCAAAGCTTTAGATAAAGATATAGAGAATAGAAAGTAAAGCTTTGAAAGACATGTAACATGCATAGGCTCCCCCTACATGTATGCAATCATGTGAATATGGAATATAGAAGCATGTGAGAGCATAACCATGATAGAGTAGGCAATGTGTTACATGTATCTTGGCTATATGCATCAGAGCAAAATATGTGAATGTGGGAAATGTACCTTCATGCTCATGAGTCCTTCTTGCAAACAGTATGTACATCAGCAAGAATTCCTCATACACATGATTATGATGCATATACTTACCTTGTGGTCTTGAGTTGGCTAAGGATGGGATGAACCTGCGTAAACAAGGTTAGATAACACAGATACACCTACTAGCCAGAGCAAACAAAATAAACCACAAGAGTACCAAGACTGGGATGACATGTAGAGTGAGTACTAAGTACCACAATAGATATTGACATGTCCCCAAAGGTAAAGATGCGCAATGAATTTAAGAAATTTCTTTCCCTTAGATGTCTTGCTCCCCCTGAATCTAGCATGGGATATTGGGAGAAGATAGGGAACAGAAAATCAGAGCTCAAAGAAACAAATGAACAGAGCTAATGCAAATAAGCACATATGAACATGTCTTTCCCCTCACGAAGACATGTGGCATCTCTCCTCTTGAACACCAAGCATCTGGGATCCTTGAAAATTACTCTTTCCTTGAGTATTCCCTCCCCCTAGAGATGTGAGTATTCTCTCCCCCTAGAGATATGATTAAGCTTTGATGTGATCTCTCTCTCCCCCTTTGACATCAATTTCCAAGAAGGGCCTTCTGGAATTTGTCGAAAATGGGTTTGGTCCTTGAGTCACAGCACAAAGCACTAAGGCAAATGTGATGCTTGTAGAGGACAAGATTCATTGAGTGGAGCTGGATCAAGAGTAATGCAGGAATAGATGGCAAAATGTTTTTCCTGTAGTGAAATCGGTGGCACCGAGTTGTATGCTTAGGTTGCACCGAAAAACTTCGGTTAGACCGAAAACAAGAAACCGGTGTGACCGAGTTCATCACAGAGAAAAGCACTTGTCACCTCAGCTCACTAGACAAGTAAGATCTCACAAGGATTTGCAAGGAATTATCTGAAAGATTTGCAATGAATTGGATGCAGGGAATGCAGAACAAACATAAAAGAAAAGAAATCTAGATGAAGTTTTTTTAAGAGGGAAACAAATATGCAAGAGATAAATGCAAAAGGAAACACAAGAGAACTTCATCTAGAATTGGGCGGTGACAAAGTCACCTATTTTAGAGTATATTGACTTAGGAGTCAAGTGAGATCACTTGATCATAGGTCATACTCGTCGTTTAAGCTCAAAATGGGGTTGCCATTTTGTGTTTAAGCATCTTGATGTATTCACATCTTGTCGAGTTGCTTTGACTCATGACTTGGAGTAAAGCTTCTCTAAGATGTAATAACATACCTTGGGTGGTGGTGTTGATCGTGATCATGTAGTTGAACTTGTGTGGGTTGCTCAAGGTTGATGTAGCTCATCAAGAGTTGGGAGCACCACTTGGAATTTGAGTTCATCTACCTACATGGGTTAGTTTTCGCAAGGAAGAGCACTTGTGTATCCAAAATGACAATCATGAAACTCAACATAGAATTTGTCAAAGGATATGTTTGAATGATTTTGTGCTTCCTTGTCTTCAACCACCATTGTGAAGAGACTTGGTGATGTAGAGATTGCTCAAGATGTGAGTGAGTTGCGATCTCATAGATTTAGATTCATCCAAGTACCTACAAGGGTTAGATAACACGCAAGATGCAAATATATCCAGGATATAAGATAATCATCATAAGAAAAATATCAAGGATTAGTCATAAGCTCAAGTCTTGCATGTATCCAATGGAGTTCCTACTCCAAGTTTAAAGAATCAATGATGTTCAATTCACCTCTTAACCTGCAAAACACTTTCTCATCAAGTGATTTAGTGAATATATCCGCTAATTGCTTTTCGGTGCAAACATGCTTAAGATTAATGTCACCCTTAGCAACGTGATCTCGAATGAAATGATGACGAACTTCAATATGCTTAGTTCGAGAGTGTTGCACGGGATTGTGAGAAATCTTGATAGCACTTCCATTGTCACAAAGTAATGGAACATGTTTCACATATATCCCATAGTCTTTAAGAGTTTGGGTCATCCAAAGTAATTGAGCACAACATGAACCAGCGGCAATGTATTCCGCTTCGGCGGTGGATAAGGATACCGAGTTTTGTTTCTTGGAAGACCAAGACACAAGAGATCTACCAAGAAATTGACAAGTACCCGAAGTGTACTTTCTATCAACCTTGTCACCGGCATAGTCCGAGTCGGAGTAGCCAACAAGATCGAAAGAAGCACTCTTTGGATACCAAATGCCAAAATTTGGTGGGATTAAGTATCTCACTATCCTTTTCACGGCCTTAAGATGACATTCTTTAGGAGCAGCTTGATATCGCGCACACATGCACACACTTAGCATAATATCGGGACGTGAAGCACATAGATATAACAATGAACCAATCATACAGCGGTAAACTTTTTGATCAACCGGTTCACCATCTTTGGTCAAATCAAGATGTCCACTAGTAGGCATGGGTGTAGTCATACCTTTGCATTCTTGCATATTGAACTTCTTGAATAAGTCCTTGGTGTACTTTGTTTGAGAGACAAAGGTACCTTCCTTAGTTTGCTTGATTTGCAAACCGAGAAAGAATTTGAGTTCACTCATCATAGACATCTCAAACTTCTCCGACATTAGCTTTCCAAACTTTTCACTAAAATGAGGGTTGGTCGAACCAAATATAATATCATGAACATAAATTTGGCACACAAATAGTTCGGCATTAACCATTTTTGTAAAAAGAGTAGAATCAATTTTACCAATTTCAAAGCCTTTTTCAATAAGGAACTTTGTCAAGCATTTATACCATGCTCTAGGACCTTGTTTAAGACCATAAAGGGCTTTGTGAAGTTTGTAGACATGATCAGGTTTCTTAGGATTGACAAAGCCGGGAGATTGCTTAACATAAACTTCCTCCTCAATTTCACCATTTAGAAAAGCACTTTTAATGTCCATTTGGTACAAGGTGATATCATGGTGATTAGCATAAGCAAGTAAGATGCGAATGGACTCAAGTCTAGCAACGGGAGCATATGTCTCACCATAGTCCATACCTTCGACTTGAGTGTAGCCTTGGGCGACGAGACGTGCTTCGTTGCGAACTACTTGTCCATCTTCATCTTGCTTGTTGCGAAACACCCATTTGGTACCAATGATGCTGCGGTTGTTGTCGGGCTGCTCAACCAATGTCCACACTTGATTTCTCTCAAAGTTGTGTAGCTCTTCATGCATAGCGTTTATCCAATCCGGATCTTCCAATGCTTCTTCAACTTCATAGGTTCAATGCTAGATATGAATGAATAGTGTTCACAAAAGTTAGCTAAACGAGTTTTAGAGCGAGTGATTCTCCCGGTTTGGATATCTTTGTAGATTTGCTCGACGGGATGATCTTTAGCAATTCTTGCTCGAACTTGTGAAAGCTTTTGCTTGGGTCTTGGTTGAACATCTTCTTCATCTTGTTCTTCTTCTTGGCCTTCTTCATTGTTGACGTTGTCGTTCTCTTGTCGTGGTGGAGAAGGAGGTTGTTGGCGTTCGTCTTGGTGCACTTCCTCGTTTTCTTCATCTTGGTGTGTCCCACTTGTGGATGCTTCCGTATCAACTCTTGGTTCACCTTGTCGTGAGGTAGAAGCTTCCACTTGGATGGACGAGGTACTCTCCTTCACCTCCGTTGGACGAATCTTGCCAATAGAAAAGTCTTGAATTGCTTCCGAGGGATCTTTTTCTCCTACATCAATTGGCAATTGCTCTACTTGCGAGTCGTTAGATTCATAAAACTTCACATCTACCGTTTCTTCAACCTTTCCGGTGAAATTGTTGTAGACACGGTATGTGTGAGAGTTTGAGCCATAACCAAGTAGGAAACCTTCATGAGATTTAGGAGCAAATTTAGAACGACGATGCTTATCAAGATTGTAGCACTTTGAGCCGAATACTCGAAAGTATCCAACTTGGGGTTTGTTACCGGTGAGAAGCTCGTATGCCGTCTTGCCAAGTAGCTTGTGAAGATACAAGCGATTTGGTGCATGACAAGCTGTCTCAACCGCTTCCGCCCAAAAGTGCTTTGGCATCTTGTACTCATCAAGCATCATTCTTTCCATCTCAATAAGAGTCCGGTTCTTCGTCTCAATGACTCCATTTTGTTGAGGTGTGTACGTAGCCGATAACTCGTGTGAAATACCTTCTTCGTCAAGAAAAGTATCCACATTTGCGTTCTTGAACTCCGTTCCGTTGTTGCTTTGAACCTTCTTGATCTTCACGTCAAATTGATTTTGGGCCTTCCTAACGAAGTTTTTGAAGATCTTTTGGACCTGCAATTTATCATCAAGAAAGAATACCCACGTAAATCTTGAAAAATCATCAACTATAACTAGACCAAAAGAATTTTCACCGAGACTTTTGTAAGCGTTAGGACCAAAAAGATCCATGTGAAGTAGCTCGAGTGGCCTCCTTGTGGTCATGATGTTCTTCACGGGATGCCTTCCTCCAACCTGTTTACCTGCTTGACAAGCGCTGCAAAGTCTATCCTTATCAAATATGACATCATTAACTCCAAGGATATGATTTCCTTTAATAAGCTTGTCAAGGTTTCGCATGCCTACATGACCTAATCGTCTATGCCATAACCAACCTTTAGAAGATTTAGCAATAAAGCAAGTTCTAGGTTGAGCCTTTTTAATGAAATCAACAATGTAAAGATCACCTCTACGTATACCGGTAAAGACCATTTTATGATTGTATCTACGAAACACTTGGCAATCTACTTCAGTAAATAGGACATTGAAACCGAAATCAGCAAGTCTAGATACTGAAACTAAGTTGTAGCCAAGAGATTCAACTAGCATGACATTTTGTATGGAGCTATCACGTGAGATCTCCACCTTACCAAGGCCAACCACCTTACCCTTTGAATTATCACCAAAAGTGACATATTTTCGAGGGCCGTCGTTTTCAGCAAGCTCACGGAACATATCTTTATCTCCGGTCATATGGTCAGTACATCCAATATCAAGGACCCATTCCTTTTCTCCAGCCATGTAGCCGCGAAGATTTTCCATAAGTCCAAAGTGTCTCATTGCATCATCAAGATCATAGTCACTATCATCATCCTCATCATAGTATCCATGTTCAACATCATCTTGTGATTGACCAATTCCTAGAGAGGGTAATTCATTAGACAAATGATCATTTGTATGATTATCTTTATGGATTCTAATAGCTTCGGAAATGATATTGCTAATGATTCCAACATCTCCTATGGCACGCATGAGATTTGTAAGCTCAAATGGACAATCACCAAAGCTAGGATCACTAGAATTCATCTTACTCAAGGAAATAGACTTATGAAGAATTTCGTCTAGATTTTTCAAGAAATAATCTGGAAATCGTTCCTCAAGAAATCTCCATATAGTATAGGCACAATCAAGAGTAGGCAAACTAGCAATCAAATTTTTGGGCAATCCTCTTATGATAAGATTGATAGTTCTAAGATTGCGAATCATGTCAAGATCCTCTTCGGGTGTGGGATGCAAGGGATCAATATGAGGTGCACAAGGGCTAGTAGTGTACTTGTTCAAATGATATTCATTGAAAATCATAAGCATCTCATGTTTTCACTCATGAAAAAACTCTCCATCAAGTATTGGCACTCTATGTCTAAGACTCCCAATAGTAGACTCATCCATCTTCCTCCAATGGTGTTTAAACCAAAGCAATGGAGACCAAAGCTCTGATACCAATTGAAAGGATCGAGAAGAGGTGTCTAGAGGGGGGGGGGGTGATTAGACACTAAGTACCAAAAGTTGCAGTTTTTAAATTCTTTAAGTTGGAGTGGAGTTTAGGCACAAGTTTAACACTCACAATACATATCAAGCAAGCATGCAAAGAGTATATGAGCAGCGGAAAGTAAAGCATGCAACTTGCAAGAATGTAAAGGGAAGGGTTTGGAGATTCAAACGCAATTGGAGACACATATGTTTTTGTCGTGGTTCCGATAGGTGGTGCTATCGTACATCCACGTTGATGGAGGCTTCAACCCACGAAGGGTAACGGTTGCGCGAGTCCACGGAGGGCTCCACCCACGAAGGGTCCACGAAGAAGCAACCTCGTCTATCCCACCATGGCCGTCGCCCACGAAGGACTTGCCTCACTAGCGGTAGATCTTCACGAAGTAGGCGATCTCCTTGCCCTTACAAACTCCTTGGTTCAACTCCACAATCTTGTCGGAGGCTCCCAAGTGACACCTAGCCAATCTAGGAGACTCCACTCTCCAAGAAGTAACAAATGGTGTGTTGATGATGAACTCCTTGCTCTTGTGCTTAAAATGATAGTCTCCCCAACACTCAACTCTCTCTCAGAGGATTTGGATTTGGTGGAAAGAATATTTGAGTGGAAAGCAACTTGGGGAAGGCTAGAGATCAAGATTCAAATGGTAGGAACGGAATATATTGGCCTCAACACATGAGTAGGTGGTTCTCTCTCAGAAAATGTATGATGGAAGTGTAGGTTCATTCTGATGGCTCTCTCCATGAATGAAGAGATGTGGAGGGGTATATATAGCCTCCACACAAAATCTAACCGTTAAATACAACTTACCAAAATCGGTGGGACCAAATTGATAAACTCGGTCAGACCGATTCAGCAAATCTAGTGACCGTTAGGATTTTCGGTGGGACCAACATGCAACTCGGTAGGACCAATATGGTTAGGGTTAGGGCATAACGTAATCTCGGTGAGACCGATTACACAAATTCGGTGAGACCGATTTTGGTAATAAGCTAAACAGAGAGTTGGTCAGGAAAACTCGGTAGGACCAATTACACAAACTCGGTGGGACCGATTTTGGTAATAAGCTAACCAGAGATTTTGCATTGTAATATCGGTAGTACCGATTGCTCGGTGAGACCGATTTTGGTAATGGACATACTCAGAGAGATTACAATCCCATCTCAGTGAGACCGAGATCCCTATCGGTGAGACCGATTTGCCTAGGGTTTGTGGCAGTGGCTATGACATCTGAACTCGGTGGCGCCGGATAGAAAGAATCGGTGTGGCTGAGTTAGACCTTTGGTTTAGGACATATGTGGATGTGAGAAAGTAGTTGAGGGCTTTGGAGCATATCAGTAAGCACTTTGAGCAAGCAAGCCATTAAGCAACACCTCATCCCCTCTTGATAGTATTGGCTTTCCCTATAGACTCAATGTGATCTTGGATCACTAAAATATAAAATGTAGAGTCTTGTACTTGAAGCTTGAGCCAATCCTTTGTCCTTAGCATCTTGAAGGGGTTCCACATCCTTTAGTCCATGCCACTTAATTTGTTGAACTTGTCTGAAACATACTAGGTAAAAGTGTTAGTTCAACAAGAGTTATGTTGACATTAATTACGAAAATCACCCAGGGAGCACTTGTGCTTTCATATTGCGACTAGAACAGCTTCTCCGTTGAGCTCCCCTCTTCGGCTCGGAAGAATTCCGCAGATTCAGAAATACTGCGCGGAAGATCCGCAAATGCCCCTGGAGAACTCCAAATCTGGGTTAGTAAGAGATACCTCTTCTTCACATACTTGCTTTGCATAATAAAAGCCTTACCCGCCGCGATTTCCTTGGCCAAATACCCGGCCTCCCGAAGCTTGGTGATGTCCTTCTCCTTGACGGAGGAGGCGATCCACTTGCCTTGCTCTCCAGATCCGGACATGGTCGAGTGCTTTCTTGAGGCGGAAAGGATGAGGACTCAGGCACTGGAGCTCGAGAAGGGAAGGCAGAGAGAGAGAGAAGGCGTGGGTGCAATAAAGGAATCCTTATCTCCTTATAAAGGCAGTGAATATCAAGCGCCTCCCCACTCGCCTTAAAACTCGCCTGTTCCCAAGGGCCGTGCAAACAGCACGGTTGGATTACCCACGCCCGTATTGATGAGAATCCCGTAATGAGGGGACACGATCTCTGCTGCGACAATACGTGCCAATAGAAACCGCATCTTGAAATGTGAAGCGGCAGGCCGAAAAACGGTTCGAAATAATGACTGGGCAGGGACGTGATGTCATGCTAAAAAAAGTTGTCAGCGGATTGGACTCGTGAAATATTATATTCTCTGCGGTTGTGTGTGGTACTTGTTTTGCAGAGCCGGACACATTCGAAGGCAGTGTTGGAGTATTCGGAGAAGGAACCCGCCTTGCAATGCTGAAGACAATCTGTGCGCCGGACACCTCGTCATTGAAGCCCGGTTCAGGGGCTACTGAGGGAGTCCTGGATTAAGGGGTCCTCGAGCGTCCGGACTATGGTACGTGGGCGGGACTGATGGGTTCTGAAGATACAAGACCGAAGACTCTCTCCCGTGTCCGGATGGGACTCTCCTTGGCATGGAAGGCAAGCTTGGTGCCCTGATATGAAGATTCCTTTCTGTATGACCGACTTTGTACAACCCTAGTCCCCTCCGGTGTCTATATAAACCGGAGGGTTTAGTCCATAGGGACGATCAGAATTATAGTCATACAGGCTAGACTTTTAGGGTTTTAGTGATATGTCTCCAACGTATCTATAATTTTTGATTGCTCCATGCTATATTATCTACTGTTTTGGGCAATATTGGGCTTTATTTTCCGATTTTATATTACTTTTGGGACTAACCTATTAACCGGAGGACCAACGCAGATTTGCTATTTTTTTGCCTATTTCAGTATTTCGAGGAAAAGGAATATCAAAAGGAGTCAAAATGGAACGAAATCAACTGGAGAAGTTATTTTTGGAACGAAAGCCACCAGATGGACTTGGAGTGCACGTCAGGAAAGAAGGGAGGTGCTCACGCGGGTAGGGGGAGCGCCCACCCCCCTGGGGCGCGCCCCTGCCTTGTGGCCCCCCCTTGGGTCCACCGACGTACCCCCTTCACCCACATATACCTACGTATCGTAAAACTTCTAGAACAAAAGATCGATCAGGAGTTCCGCTGCCGCAAGCCTCTATAGCCACCAAAAATCTCTCGAGAGCCCGTTCCAGCACCCTGCCGGAGGGGGAACCCATCACCGATGGCCATCTTCATCATCCCGACGCTCTCCATGACGAGGAGGGAGTAGTTCACCCTCGGGGCTGAGGGTATGTACCAGTAGCTATGTGTTTGATCTCTCTCTCTCTCGTGTTCTCTCTTGTGTTCCCTCTATGGCATGATCTTGATGTATCCCAAGCTTTGCTATTGTAGTTGGATCTTATGATGTTTCTCCCCCTCTACTCTCTTGTGATGAATTGAGTTTCCCCTTTGAAGTTATCTTATCGGATTGAGTCCTTTATGAGAAAACTTGATGTATGTCTTGCCGTGTTTATCTGTGGTGACAATGGGATATCATGGGCCACTTGATGTATGATTTGGTGACCAACTTGCGGGTTCCGCCCATGAACCTATGCATAGGGGTTGGCACACGTTCTTGACTCTCCGGTAGAAACTTTGGGGCACTCTTTGAAGTACTTTTATGTTGGTTGGATGAATCTAAGATTGTGTGATGCATATCGTATAATCATGCCCACAGATACTTGAGGTGACATTGGAGTATCTAGGTGACATTAGGGTTTTGGTTGATTTGTGTCTTAAGGTGTTATTCTAGTACGAACTCTTTTATAGAGATCCGAAAGAATAGCTATGAGGTGGTTTCGTACCCTACCATAATCTCTAGTTTGTTCTCCGCTATTAGTGGCTTTGGAGTGACTCTTTGTTGCATGTTGAGGGCTTCTTATATGATCTATCTATGTTATTATTGTTGAGAGAACTTGCACTAGTGAAAGTATGAACCCTAGGCCTTGTTTAGTATCATTAAAATACAGTTTACGTTCACGTTTATCACTTGTTACCTTGCTGTTTTTATTATTTCAGATTACAAAAACCTATATCTACCATCCATATTGCACTTGTATCACCATCTCTTCGCCGAACTAGTGCACCTATACAATTTACCATTGTATTGGGTGTGTTGGGGACACAAGAGACTCTTTGTTATTTGGTTGCAGGGTTGTTTGAGAGATACCATCTTCATCCTACGCCTCCCGCAGATTGATAAACCTTAGGTCATCCACTTGAGGGAAATTTGCTACTGTCCTACAAACCTCTGCACTTGGAGGCCCAACAACGTCTACAAGAAGAAGGTTGCGTAGTAGACATCAAGCTCTTTTCTGGCGCCGTTGCCGGGGAGGCTAGGTAAGTGAAGGTATATCTTTAGATCTTGCAATCAAATCTTTTTGTTTATTGTTTTATCACTAGTTTAGTTTATAAAAGAAAACTACCAAAAAAATGGAAATGAGTTTGTCTCATACGCTTCATCTTTTTAATATCTTTCGTGAGAATGATGGGAAGGAAAATTGTGCTCAAGTACTAGAAGAAGAATTACATAGAATGCTTGGCATAAAATATGTGAATGATGAGCATGATTGCAATGTTGTTAGTATGAATTCTTTGAACATCCATGATGCTAATGATATGCAAAGCCACAAGCTTGGGGAAGCTATGTTTGATGAAGATGATATTTTTTGTCCCCCAAGCTTTGATGAGCAAACTTACTATGATGAAAGCATGCCACCTATCTATGATGATTATTGTGATGACATGTATGCTATAAATAATAATGATAACCATGAAACTTGTCATCTTGATCTTAATTTTCAATCATATGATAGTTATTTCGTTGAGTTTGCTCCCACTATTATTCATGAGAAGAATTTTGCTTATGTGGAGAGTAGTAAAAATTCTATGCTTGTAGATCATGAAAATAATGCTTTAGGTGCTGGTTATATTGTTTAATTCATTCATGATGCTACTGAAAATTATTATGAGGGAGGAACATATGCTTGTAGGAGTTGCAATAATATCAAGTTCCTCTCTATGTGCTTAAAGTTTTGAAGTTATGTTTGTTTTGCCTTCCTATGCTAGTTGATTATTGTTCCCATAAGTTGTTTGCTCACAAAATCCCTATGCATAGGAAGTGGGTTAGACTTAAATGTGCTAGTCATATTCTTCATGATGCTCTCTTTATGTTTCAATTCTTATATTTCATGCGAGCATCATTGAAATCATCATGCCTAGCTAGGGGCGTTAAACGATAACGCTTGTTGGGAGGCAGCCCAATTTTATTTTAGTTTCTTGATTTTTGGTTCAGTTTAGTAATAAATAATCCATCTAGCTTCTGTTTAGATGTGGTTTTGTGTTTTAATCAGTGTTTGTGCCAAGTAGAACCTTTGGGAAGACTTGGGTGAAGTCTTTATGATCATGTTGTAAAAAAACAGAAACTTTAGCACTCACGAGATTAGCTTCAACTTTTTACTAGAGAGTGCTATTTAGTTGATTCTTTTTGCAGATGATTACTAGACAAATTCCTCAGGTCCACCAGTTTATTTTAGAATTTTTGGAGTTCCAGAAGTTTGCGTTAGTTACAGATTACTACAAACTGTTCTGTTTTTGACAGATTCTGTTCTCATTGTGTTGTTTGCTTATTTTGATGAATCTATGGCTAGTAAAATAGTTTATAAACCATAGAGAAGTTGGAATACAGTATATTTAACACCAATATAAATAAAGAATGAGTTCATTACAGTACCATGAAGTGGTGTTTTGTTTCGCTAACGGAGCTTACAAGTTTTCTGTTAAGTTTTGTGTTGTGAAGTTTTCAAGTTTTGGGTAAAGATTCGATGGACTATGGAATAAGGAGTGGCAAGAGCCTAAGCTTGGGGATTCCAAAGGCACCCCAAGGTAATATTCAAGGATAACCAAGAGCCTAAGCTTGGGGATGCCCCGGAAGACATCCCCTCTTTCGTCTTCGTTCATCGGTAACTTTACTTGGAGCTATATTTTTATTCACCACATGATATGTGTTTTTCTTGGAGCGTCATTTTATTTTCTTTAGCTTTCCTTGCTGTTATTTATATTAATGTTTTGCATCTTTATTTTCAATAAAAAAGTCAAGGATAGCCTTTGCCATGCTTATTTTGCAAGTATGCATGTTGCTGTTTGAAAACAGAAAGTTTACCGCTGTTGCAAAAATTCCCTAGAAAAGTCAGAGGTTGGTATAATGTTGAATCTTTTTGCATAATGAGATCTGATAAATTTATTACAGTGGGAATTTTAGTTCATAATTTTTGGAGTCAGGGAAGTATTGATACTCTTGCATTCTTTACAGACTGTACTGTTTTGACAGATTGCTGTTATGGTTGCATTGTTTGCATATGTTTGCTTGTTTAATGATTCTATTTGAGGATAGGAGTGTTAAATATGCAGAGGAATTTAATATTCAATGTTGAATAATAACCTTAGTGATTTGTTACAGTAGAAAATGATAAGGTTTTGCATTGGTTTATACTAACCTATCTCACGAGTTCTTGTTGAGTTTGTTGTGAATGAAGCTTTTGATAAAAAGAGAAACCATGATATGAGAGGAATTAAGGAGACACAAAATTTCAAGATTGAGGATGCCCAAGGCACCCCAAGATAATATTTCAAGAATTCTCAAGCATCTAAGCTTGGGGAAGCCCCGGTGGGCATCCTACCTTTCTTCTTCAACAACTATCGGTTAGTATCGGTTGAACCTAAGTTTTTGCTTCTTCACATGAGTTGTGACTAGCACAAATGCCCGTGCGTTGCAACGGGAGAGAGTATTTGCGAGAAGCATCGGGAGATATAATTGATGTGTCCATCAAAACGATCTCCACAACAGCGGGGCGATAGAGAGGAGAGTTGTGGTGTTCTCGCGGGTCATGTTTGGTCGCGAGATCTTTGTAGTAGTGGGGTTGGTTGGAGTGACGGCCACTACCCAACTCGTGCTTTTTTTCCTTCAGGTCCGCCTTCTTGTCGAGGTTGTGGTGATCTCCTGATTTAAAAAAAACATGCAAGATTTTTTTTGGAAAAATCGTTAATTTCTGGAAAAAGGCAAACAAAACTTTAAATACGAAGATTTTTTTTTAAAATTCACAAACATTTTTTGAAAACTGGACCATTTCTAAGGCAGGACAAATGAACATTTTTTGAATTTGTGAACAATTTATGAAAATGGAAATTTATTTTGAACATTCAAAACAATTTTCAAAAATGCCTTTTTAATCATGAACATTATTTTGAGTATGTAAACATTTCAATAAAAGAACATTTTTCGAATATCAATTATTTTTAAAATAAAATTTAGTTTACAAATCTCGAACAATTTTGGAATTCTTTTTCAAAAATGTGAATATGTCAATATTTTTTGAATATCAAACAAATTTTGAGCGAACATAAAAATTTTAAAGTACCAAGTATTTTCGAAAATGGGAAAAAAATTGAATTAAAATAAATTTATGAGAAAAGGATAAAATAACTTGGAAAGGAAAAGATAAAATAAAAAAGGTACACAGAAAAAATAGAAATGGGCCGGCCCAACATTTGGAGACAGATGGGAAGCTTGAACTATATATCGCTCATTGCGAGAAATAAGGTTTCAATTGCAAGGCATGCAGGATATAAATGGGTGGCTTTTCTGGGCCCTAGCGTGTGCAGCCCGTTTACGAAATTCTGGACAAACTCTTTTTTTCTTATTTTCTAGCAGATGGACCATAAAAAATTAGTACCACCTCAGATATAGAAAAAATATTTTCAGTGGTGAACGGATTAAAAAATTGAAGAAACGCACCTTGCTTTATTAGTAGGTATAGATATCCTTGCAATGTAGTTTTATTTAGCTTTGCTTGCTGTTTGAATAAAATACCAAGATCTGAAATTCTTAAATGTGGGAGAGTCTTCACATAGTTGTCTAATTATTCGACTACTCATTGATCTTCACTTATATCTTTCGGAGTAGTTTGTCATTTGCTCTAGTGCTTCACTTATATCTTTTAGAGCATGGTGGTAGTTTTATTTTGAAGAAATAGATGAAATCTCATGCTTCACTTATATTATTTTGAGAGTCTTAAATAGCATGGTAATTTGCTTAAAATCCTTATATACTTGGTATTCAAGATATGTGAAACTTTCTTTTGAGTGCGTTGAATACTAAGAAAAGTTTGATGTTTGATAATTGTTTTGAGATATGGAGGTAGTGATATTAAAGTCATGCTAGTTGGGTGATTATGAATTTAAAGAATGCTTGTGTTGAAGTTAGCAAGTCCCATAGCATGCACGTATGGTTAAAGTTGTGTAACAAATTTGAAACATGAAGTGTACCTGGCTTGTGCATCCTTATGAGTGGCGGTCGGGGACGAGCGATGGTCTTTTCCTACCAATCTATCCCCCTAGGAGCATGCACTTAGTACTTGATTTTTGATGAATTCTAAATTTTTGCAATAAGTATATGAGTTCTTTTGACTAATGTTGAGTCCATGGATTACACGCACTTTTACCTTTCCACCATTGCTAGCCTCTTCGGTACCGTGCATTGCCGTTTCTCACCTTGAGAGTTGGTGCAAACTTTGCCGGTGCATCCAAACCCCGTGATATGATACGCTCTATCACACATAAACCTCCCTATATCTTCCTCAAAACAGCCACCATACCTACCTATTATGGCATTTCCATAGCTATTCCGAGATATATTGCCATGCAACTTTCCACCGTTCCGTTCATCATCATCATGACATACTTTACTTTTGTCATATTGCTTTGCATGATCATGTAGTTCACATCGTATTTGTGGCAAAGCCACCATGCATTATTTTTCATACATGTCACTCTTGATTCATTGCACCATCCCGTTTCACCGCCGGAGGCATTCATATAGAGTCATATCTTGTTCTAGTTTCGAGTTGTAATCCTTATGTTGTAATCAATAGAAGTGTGATGATCATCATTATTAGAGCATTGCCCAATCAAAAAAAAGAGAAAGGCCAAAAAAAGAAACGCCCAAAAAAAAGAAAATAAAGAAAATAAATAAAAAGGGCAATGTTACTATCTCTTTTTCCACACTTGTGCTTCAAAGTAGCACCTTGTTTTTCATGTAGTGAGTCTCATATATTGTGCTTCAAAGTAGCACCATGTTTTTCATATAGTGAGTCTCATAAGTTGTCTTGTTCATGCTAGTGGGAATTTTTCATTATAGAACTTGGCTTGTATATTCCTATGATGGGCTTCCTCAAATGCCCTAGGTCTTCATGAGCAAGCAAGTTGGATGCACACCCACTAGTTTTCTTTTGTTGAGCATTCATAGCTCTAGTGCATCCGTTGCATGGCAATCCCTACTCCTCATGTTGATATCAATTGATGGGCATCTCCATAGCCCGTTGATTATCCTCGTCAATCTGAGACTTTCTCCTTTTTGTCTTCTCCACACAATCCCCATCATCATATTCTATTCCACCCATAGTGCTATATCCATGGCTCACGCTCATGTATTGCGTGAAGGTTGAAAAAGTTTGAGATTATTTAAGTATGAAACAATTGCTTGGTTTGTCATCGGGGGTTATAGAAGTTGGGAACATCTTTGTGTGATGAAAATGAAGCATAGCCTAACTATATGATTTTGTAGGGATGAACTTTCTTTTGCCATGCCATTTTGAGAAGAGATAATTTCTTTGATTAGTATGCTTGAAGTATTACTATTTATTTTATCAATATGAACTTTTGTATTGAATCATTCGGATCTGAATATTCATACCACAATTAAGAAGATTTACATTGAAATTATGCCAAGTAGCACTCCGCATCAAAAATTATCTTTTTTATCATTTACCTACTCGAGACGAGCAGGAATTAAGCTTGGGGATGCCTGATACGTCTCCAAGGTATCTATAATTTTTGATTGCTCCATGCTATATTATCTACTGTTTTGGGCAATATTGGGCTTTATTTTCCACTTTTATATCACTTTTGGGACTAACCTATTAACCGGAGGCCCAGCCCAGATTTGCTGTTTTTTGCCTATTTCAGTATTTCGAGGAAAAGGAATATCAAAGGGAGTCAAAACGGAACGAAATCAACTGGAGAAGTTATTTTTGGAAGGAGAGCCACCCGATGGACTTGGAGTGCACGTCAGGAAAGAAGGGAGGTGCTCACGAGGGTAGGGGGCGCGCCCACCCCCCTGGGGCGCGCCCCCTTGCCTCGTGGCCCCCCCTTCGGTCCACCGACGTACCCCCTGCACCCATATATACCTACGTATCCTAAAACTTCCAGAACAGAAGATAGATCGGGAGTTCCACCGCCGCAAGCCTCTGTAGCCACCAAAAACCTCTCGGGAGCCCGTTCGGCACCCGAGGGGGGAACCCATCACCGTGGCCATCTTCATCATCCCGGCGCTCTCCATGACGAGGAGGGAGTAGTTCACCCTCGGGGCTGAGGGTATGTACCAGTACCTATGTGTTTGATCTCTCTCTCTTTCTCTCATGTTCTCTCTCGTGTTCCCTCTATGGCACGATCTTGATGTATCCCGAGCTTTGCTATTGTAGTTGGATCTTATGATGTTTCTCCCCCTCTACTCTCTTGTGATGAATTGAGTTTCCCCTTTGAAGTTATCTTATTGGATTGAGTCCTTTATGAGAACACTTGATGTATGTCTTGCCGTGTTTATCTGTGGTGACAATGGGATATCATGTGCCACTTGATGTATGTTTTGGTGACCAACTTGCGGGTTCCGCCCATGAACCTATGCATAGGGGTTGGCACACGTTCTTGACTCTCCGGTAGAAACTTTGGGGCACTCTTTGAAGTAATTTTATGTTGGTCGGATGAATCTGAGATTGTGTGATGCACATCGTATAATCATGCCCACGGATACTTGAGGTGACATTGGAGTATCTAGGTGACATTAGGGTTTTGGTTGATTTGTGTCTTAAGGTGTTATTCTAGTACGGACTCTTCTATAGATTGATCCGAAAGAATAACTTTGAGGTGGTTTCGTACCCTACCATAATCTCTACGTTTGTTCTCCGCTATTAGTGGATTTGGAGTGACTCTTTGTTGCATGTTGAGGGCTTCTTATATGATCTATCTATGTTATTATTGTTGAGAGAACTTGCACTAGTGAAAGTATGCACCCTAGGCCTTGTTTCCTATCATTGCAATACCATTTACGTTCACGTTTATCACTTGTTACCTTGCTGTTTTTATTATTTCAGATTACAAAAACCTATATCTACCATCCATATTGCACTTGTATCACCATCTCTTCGCCGAACTAGTGCACCTATACAATTTACCATTGTATTGGGTGTGTTGGGGACACAAGAGACTCTTTGTTATTTGGTTGCAGGGTTGTTTGAGAGAGACCATCTTCATCCTACGCCTCCCGCGGATTGATAAACCTTAGGTCATCCACTTGAGGGAAATTTGCTACTGTCCTACAAACCTCTGCACTTGGATGCCCAACAACGTCTACAAGAAGAAGGTTGCGTAGTAGACATCATTTAGCCATTACGATCTCGAGGTAGATCAACTATTGTAATACTCATATTCATCAAGATCAATCAAGCATGAAGTAGGGTATTACGTCCATAGAGAGGGCCCGAAACTGGGTAAACATTGTGTCCCCCGTCTCCTGTTACCATCAACCTTAGACGCACAGTTCGGGACCCCCTACCCGAGATCCACCGATTTTGACACCGACACCTACCATTTCATGAGTGGTATGAACACACAAAAAGGGAATTTATTTTGAAAATTAGAGACGGCACGTACAAATTTGCTTGGAACGGCACTGAAATAACGCATATAGGTAGGTATGGTGGGCTCATATGGCAAAACTGGGTTTAAGGTTTTTGGATGCACATGTAGTATTTCTACTTAGTACTAGTGGAGGCTAGCAAAAAGATTGAGAAGCGACCAACCAAGAAACGAAAAATCACATAAGTGAGCATTAAGCATAACTAACACCGAATAATGCACCACAAGTAGGATGTAATTTCATTGCATAACTATTGACTTTCGTGCTTCCATATGGAATCACAAACCTTAACACCAATATTATTATTAAAGCATAATTACTCACCAACATGACTCACATATCACTATGATCATATCTCAAAACTATTACAAAGAACCAAGTTTACTTTGTCCAATGATATTCATGAAAGTTTTTATTATATCCCTGTTGAATATCTATCACTTTGGCGAACGGGCCTGTAGCCTAGTGGTTGCAACGACCTTAGTAGCACCCCAGGTCCTGGGTCCGACTCCCGGTGGAAGCGGATTTAGACAGGCATGGGCAAAAATTTGTGGAATAAAAAGGGATGTGGGGCTGTTGCTCTACAGTAAATAGTCAAAAAAATCTATCACTTTGGGACTAGTTTCATATATAGCAATTGCTTTTGACAAGCTCAAATAAATTTAAGTGAATAACATGATCATAAAGGTTTTCATTTCTCAAAAACATATAAGTGAAGCATGAGAGAATTTCTTCAAAATTATTAACTCTAAAATTAATCTAAGTGAAGCATGAGAGTATTTCTTCAAAAATAACAAAGCACACCGTGTTCAAAAAGATATAAGTGAAGCACTAGAGCAATTCCATAGCTTAAAAAATTTTAAGTGAATCATAAAGGTAAATTCTAGCAAATCATAGCATAATTTTGGCTCTCTCAAATAGGTGTGTTGTTAGGGCATATTTCTCCCTAAGTAGTTTTGGTGATTGATGACAATGCTTTTTGCGGACTAATCGTGTGCATTGAGCATTTCAGATATCCTATGTCTAGGCACAAGACGATTCGGTGCCCCTCCGAGTCTATCAAAGATGGTTGCTTTCTACGTTTCTTTTCGGTGCCCCTCGGAGTCTATCAAAGACGATTGCTTTCTACGTTTCTTTTCAGTGGTTTTGAGTCGTAGGAAAGCCGTACTATTAAGAGGGGGTCCGCTTCGGAAAGGTTAGGGTGGAATCACACGTACACATCTATTCTTTTGCACCACCTTTCCTTCGCTTCATTGGAGCTCCAGTCCGTTTTCCCTTACCTGTTCATATTGAAGGCAGCAAGGTGCAAGTTTTCATAGGCTAGCGGTAGTGCCGCTCAAGGGAGCGGTAGTACCGCTCCTAGGAGCGGTAGTAGTGCTGTCGCCAGCAACTGTTGCGTGCGCCTACGGTAGTAGCCGCAGATGTAGTTTTTTACTACCGCTCTCGAGCGGTAGTACCGCAAAACAGCGTCCAGTACTATCGTGCCTGATTTCTGCATAGTCTCTGCTTCAACGGAGGTAGACATGGAAGTAATTTTTTATTTTCGTATACCTCCTGTGGCCGTTGGAAACTACCCTACGGTAGTACCGTAAGGGCCTGCGGTAGTACCGCTCCGGTGATTCTACCACATGTTGCCTCATGTAGAAGTCCTTCCTTTGTTCACTATCATGCATGCGGTAGTACCATAGCAGGTAGTGGTAGTACCGCTACCTCTTGCGGTAGTACCACGACGTGGTGAGGTAGTACCGTAGTGCATGGGCTAAGAGTGGGGGGTAACGGGTGGATTCTTTCCCCCACTATATAAAGGGGGTCTTCTTCCCAAGAAGACCACCTCTTCTTCCCCAAAGCTCCATTGTTGCTCTAAAGCTCATTTTCGCCCCATCTCTCTTCCTAGCCAATCAAACTTGTAGATTTTCAAGGGTTTGGTTGAGAAGGCCTGGATCTACACTCCCACCAAGAGAAATTTGATTCCCCCCACTAACCCCTTATGGATCTTGGTACTCTTGGGTGTTTGAGCACCCTAGACGATAGAGGTCGCCTCGGTACCACATTTCATTGTGGTGAAGCTCCATGGTATCGTTGGGAGCCTCCAATCAAGTTGTGGAGATAGCCCCAACCTTGTTTGTAAATGTTCGGTTGCCGCCTTCAAGGGCATCACTAGTGGAATCACGGCATCTCGCATTGTGTGAGGGCGTGAGGAGAATACGGTGGCCCTAGTGGCTTCATGGGGAGCATTGTGCCTCCACACCCCTCCAACGGAGACGTACTTCCCCCAAAGGGAAGGAACTTCGGTAACATATCCTCGTCTCCACCGGCTCCACTTGTGGTTATCTCTTCCCTTTACTTTGTGCAAGCTATTATTGTGTTGTATCCTTTGCTTGCACTTGTTGTTATTGTTGTTTGCATCATATAGGTTGTTCACCTAGTTGCACATCTAGACAACCTATTTGTTGCTAATCCTAATTTGTTAAGAAAAGCTAAAAATTGTTAGTTGCCTATTCACCCCCCTAGTCAACCATGGCGATCCTTTCAATTGGTATCAGAGCCTCTTCTCTTTATTAAGGGTTTCACCACCTGAAGAGTATGGTTGACACCGAGGAGGAAGTGCCCGAAGCCATGGAGTTGACTTTGATCACATGCGATGACTTAAATGAGGCTATGGCTTCACTTAAGACATCTATGACGACCGAAGTCAAGTCCATAATTAAAGAATTGCTTGAGGGCATGAAATCCACTCCCGATCATCCCACGACATCGGAGTCGGAGGCCAATTCCGCCAAGGAAGCGGCTAAAGGTACTCATGTTCCTTCCCCTCATGACAAGAATGGGACGGGAACCTTTGCCTCGGTTCCCCCTCCCCGGTCTATGGAGGACTGGTTCCTAAAGCTCGCATTAATATTCATGGTCCTCCTCCCAAGCTTGTTAAAGGTGATTTTGCTAATTGGGTCCGCCGCATTAAGTCTCATTTGAATCATTGCTCAACTAACCTTTGGAGAATCATTGAGCAAGGCTTCTACCAGCATGATCCAAACAACTTCACCCCAAGAGAAGAAGTGGACAATCAATACAATCACTCTGCATTGTTCATTCTTCAAGAAGCGCCCCCTCCCGAAGATCTATCGCACCTACGACCTTTCACTCATGCAAAGGATTGTCGGGAGTACATTGTTTCTATGTACAAGGGGAGCTCAAGCATCCAACGATCCAACTTTGAAGTGGTCCTTGATGAGGCCGATGAATTTGTGATGCTTGAAGATGAGGATTGTCGGAGTAAATGAGGGTAGCCTCAACTGCTCCCCATGGCGATTCAAGACATCAGGGCTGGCTGCGCCCCTCAAGCCTCGAAGACGAAAAGCCGCCTTCTCAAGGCCGGCTGGTCCAAGCGGCCGGCTGCTAGGGGGCGGCAGTTCCCAGAAGACCGCCTTAGGGTGGGCCGACTCTTACTAGGCATCCTCCAGAGAGGCCGGCTCCCAGGAGGTGGCCCCCCTCCGCCCCCTTGAAGTTTGCACCATGTTAAGATGACGAGACGGGGTGTGGCTACTGTGCAGCCTGCCACCCCCGAATACAGGGCAGAGCATGGCCACAGTGCGGCGTACTGGGCGGACATCCTCCGCCCGGCGCGGCACTGTTGCCACACAGCTCATGACGTCACCTATAACGGGGGAGGCCATGCCCCCACTACGGGATGTCAGTACGGCCTGCGGACAGCAGGCCCTACCTGTCAGCGAGAAGCCAGAAGGCGGCGAGCTCCCACCAATTGGCATGGGGGGACGCTGACTCCCAGCAGGCGGCCCTCCCCCTCCCTCAAAGTCTGTGCGCCATTAATCAGAAGAGACGGGGAGTGTCTACAGTGATCGCCCGCCAGGCGGCGGTACTGTAGCCATGCCTTCCCCGAGAAAGCATACATCATCAGAGGCATTGCCAAAGTACTAAGCAGCCGGCAGGACCCGCCAGCGGCGGGTGTGGCCTGTCGGCCAAGTACGAGACAGCCCGCAGGGCCCACCAGGCAGCGGGCCCCAGCGGCCGGCGGAGAAGCCGGCGACCGCACACACTGACAACCGGGTCCTACACCCTGCAGGTTACCTTTGTACCCCTGGGGGGTAGGCCTATATAAACCCCTAAGGCACCCATGCAAAGGGTTGAGACTTCAGTCTACCCACACACATGTATAGAGAGGGGAAGCTAGGGCTAGCCTTGTTCTTCTTCCCCCTCTAGAGAAACAACTCAAGGAGCAAGCTTGTATCCACCATTGTTGCTTGAGTGATCATGCGGAGACCCCGTAGAGCAAGAGTAGGGGCGTTATCTCCTAGGAGAGCCCTGAACCTGGGTAAGATTCACCGGCGGGCATGTTTGCGCCTTATCCCGTTTCCTGACCCCGGCAACGTATTATTAGCCCCCTCCATGATAAGCCATCCTTTGGCATATGTCGCACGACACCCCCGACATTTTGCGCCCACCGTGGGGCTTGGTGCACCGTCGTCCGGAGATATTTTCTGGGCGGGAACCTTGTTCCTCCCTAGTGAGCGCAGCCAGCCCGGCACGCCTGATGGCATTTGCGCAGACGCGCTGCATGGCACTGAGCTCGCTTGCACGGGGAGCTGCCTCGCCGACCTCATCGGCGAGATCTGCCTTCCCGACGATCCGGCGCCCGATGCGGGAGCAGCCAGCTCCGAGAGCTGCCTTGTCGACCTCCTTGGCAAGCTCGACATCACCAACGAGCCGGCCTACGAGCTGGAGTCAATCGGCTCCACCGACCCGATGCTTGTCGACTCCGACACAGCATCCCTTGACGCCTTCCCCGCCAACATGGTGATCATCGACAACCCGCTTCCTCGCACCGTTAGCGGCGGCAGCACCGTCATGGAGGTGCTCGTCATCAGCCACGACGGAGCCTCTGGTGGGGGTGCCAAGATCTGTTGTAGGCTGCGCTGCGGGATCTGTCTGCGCCCATCGTAGAAGACATCAACGCTGAGACGCTAGAAGCCTGTCGTGTCTCGCTCATCGAAAGCGCCAAGAAGTTGGCCACCATGAGACGCCTTTCAGAGGCCTACCAGCGTGAGATCGACCGCGCTGTTAGCGGCACGCCGGCTGCTGGCGGGCCCAGCCGCATCGGCACGGTCCGGCAGCGTGGCGCTGCCGTCGCCAGCATATTCGGGGTAGACCGCCCTGTCTATGCCACGCCCATGGAGAACATGCGAGCTTCCCAGGGGCAGCAGATGAGCTGGACCACCTCGAGGGCGATGAGCGCTGCTACATGACGGAGCGCATTCAGCAGCTCATTGACGCGGCTGCCACGCAACAAGAGGCCGGCTGCCGCGCAGAAGAGCCTGGCCAACGGGTTGAGAACCCCCCCCCCCCACCGAGATAAAGGCGCGACCTCCCAGACGCCGACAGGCAGCATCCGCGACAAACGAGACAAAGAGCCGGCTGCTAGTCGTAGCCGCACACGCATCACCATCGAGCGCCACCAAGAAGGCCGCCCACGAGCAGTGGAACGACGGGACGACTATTGCTACCTCTTGAGCACTGCGTTGGTTTTCCCTTGAAGAGGAAAGGGTGATGCAGTAAAGTAGCGTAATTATTTCCCTCAATTTTTGAGAACCAAGGTATCAATCCAGTAGGAGGCCACGCTCGAGTCCCACGCACCTACACAAACAAATAAGAACCTCACAACCAACGCGATAAAGGGGCTGTCAATCCCTTCACGGTCACTTACAAGAGTGAGATCTGATAGATATGATAAGATAATATTTTTGGTATTTTCATCATAAAGATAAATAAAGATGCAAAGTAAAATAAATGGAAATAGAAATAGCTAAGTGTTGGAAGATTAATATGATGGAAAAAAGACCCGGGGGCCATAGGTTTCACTAGTGGCTTCTCTCAAGATAGCATAAGTATTACGGTGGGTAAACGAATTACTGTCGAGCAATTGATAGAATTGAGCATAGTTATGAGAATATCTAGGTATGATCATGTATATAGGCATCAAGTCCGCAAAAAGTAGACCGAAACGATTCTGCATCTACTACTATTACTCCACACATCGACCGCTATCCAGCATGCATCTAGAGTATTAAGTTCATAAGAACAGAGTAATTCTTTAAGTAAGATGACATGATGTAGAGGGATAAACTCATGCAATATGGTATAAACCCTATCTTTTTATCCTCGTTGGCAACAATACAATACGTGCCTTGCTGCCCTAACATCCTTTGGGAAAGGACACCGCAAGATTGAACCCAAAGCTAAGCACTTCTCCCATTGCAAGAAATATCAATCTAGTAGGCCAAACTAAACTGATAATTCGAAGAGACTTGCAAAGATAACCAATCATACATAAAAGAATTCAGAGGAGATTCAAATATTGTTCATAGATAAACTTGATCATACACCCACAATTCATCTGATCTCGACAAACACACCACAAAAGAAGATTACATCGAATAAATCTCCAAGAAGATCGAGGAGAACTTTGTATTGAGATCCAAAGAGAGAGAAGCCATCTAGCTAATAACTATGACCCGAAGGTCTAAGGTAAACTACTCACACATCATCGGAGAGGCTATGGTGTTGACGTAGAAGCCCTCCACGATCAATGCCCCCTCCGGCGGAGCACCGGAAAAGGCCCCAAGATGGGATCTCACGGGTACAAAAGGTTGCGGTGGTGGAAATAGGGTTTTGGCTCTGTATATGATGTTTCCAGGGTACATGGGTATATATAGGAGGAAGAAGTACGTCGGTGGAGCAATGAGGGGCCCACAAGGGTGGAGGGCGCGCCCCCTACCTCGTGCCCTCCTCATTTATTGATTTACGTAGACTCCAAGTCCTCTGGATCACGTTTGTTGCGAGAATCACGTTCCCGAAGGTTTCATTCCGTTTGGACTCCGTTTGATATCCTTTTCCTTCGAAACACTGAAATAGGCAAAAAAACAACAATTTGGGCTGGGCCTCCGGTTAATAGGTTAGTCCCAAAAATAATATAAAAGTGTATAATAAAGCCCAATAAACATCCAAAACATAATATATAATATCATGGAACAATAAAAAAATTATAGATATCTTGGAGACGTATCAAGCATCCCCAAGCTTAATTCCTGCTCGTCCTCGAGTAGGTAAATGATAAAAACAAAAAAAAATTATGTGGAATGCTACTTAGCATAATTTCCAATGTAATCCTCTTAATTGTGGTATGAATATTCAGATCCGAAAGATTCAAGATAAAAGTTTAATATTGACATAAAAGTAATAATACTTCAAGCATACTAACTAAGCAATTATGTCTTCTCAAAATAACATGGCCAAAGAAAGTTCATCCCTACAAAATCATATAGTTTGGTCATGCTCCATTTTCGTCACACAAGAATGCTCTCATCATGCACAACCCCGATGACAAGCCAAGCAATTGTTTCATACTTCAGTAATCTCAAACTTTTTTCAACTTTCACGCAATACATGAGCGTGAGCCATGGATATAGCACTATGGGTGGAATAGAATATAATGTTGGGGGTTATGTGGACAAGACAAAAAGGAGAAAGTCTCACATCAATGCGGCTAATAAACGGGCTATGGAGATGCCCATCAATTGATGTTAATGTGAGGAGTAGGGATTGCCATGCAACGGTTGCACTAGAGCTATAAGTGTATGAAAGCTCAACAAAAGAAACTAAGTGGGTGTGCATCCAACTTGCTTGCTCACGAAGACCTAGAGCATTTGAGGAAGCCCATTGTTGGAATATACAAGCCAAGTTCTATAACGAAAAATTCCCACTAGTATATGAAAGTGACAAAACAAGAGACTATCTATCATAAGGATCATGGTGCTACTTTGAAGCAAAAGTATGGAAAAAGGATAGTAGCATTTCCCCCTTTTTGGGCCTTTCTTTTTTTGGGCTTTCTCAGTTTTTGGGACAATGCTCTATGATTGATGATCATCACACTTCTATTTATTTATAACTCAATGATTACAACTCGATACTAGAGCAAAGTATGACTCTATATGAATGCCTTCGGCGGTGTACCGGGATGGGCAATGAATCAAGAGTGACATGTATGAAATAATATGCATGGTGGCTTTGCCACAAATATGATGTCAACTACATGATCATGCAAGGCAATATGACAATGATGAACGTGTCATGATAAACGGAATGGTGGAAAGTTGCATGGCAATATATCTCGGAATGGCTATGGAAATGCCATAATAGGTAGGTATGGTGGTTTTTTTGAGGAAGATATAAGGAGGCTTATGTGTGATAGAGCGTATCATATCACGGTGTTTGGATGCACCGGCGAAGTTTGCACCACCTCTGAGGGTGAGAAAGGGCAATGCATGGTACCGAAGAGGCTAGCAATGATGGAAGGATAAGAGTGCGTATAATACATGGACTCAACATTAGTCATAAAGAACTCACATACTTATTGCAAAAATATACAAGTCATGAAAAACCAAGCACTACGCACATGCTCCTAGGGGGATAGATTGGTAGGAAAAGACCATCGCTCGTCCTCGACTGCCACTCATAAGGAGGACAATCAAAGAACACCTCATGTTTCAAATTTGTTACACAACGTTTACCATACGTGCATGCTACGGGACTTGAAAACTTCAACACAAGTATTTCTCAAATTCACAACTACTCAACTAGCACAAATTTACTATCACTACCTCCATATCTCAAAAAAATCATCAAGCATCAAACTTCTCTTAGTGTTCAACACACTCATAAGAAAGCTTTTACTAATCTTCAATACCTAGCATATTAGGACTAATTTCACAATTAAAGCAAATTACCATGCTGTTTTATAGGACTCTCAAAATAATATAAGTGAAGCATGAGAGAACAATAGTTTCTATAAAACAAATCCACCACCGTGCTCTAAAAGATATAATTGAAGCACTAGAGCAAAAACTATATAACTCAAAAGATATAAGTGAAGCACATAGAGTATTCTAATAAATTCCAAATCATGTGTGTCTCTCTCAAAAGGTGTGTACAGCAAGGATGATTGTTTTAAACTAAAAAGCAAAGACTCAAATCATACAAGACGCTCCAAGCAAAACACATATCATGTGGTGAATAAAAATATAGCTCCAAGTAAAGTTACCGATGGACGAAGACGAAAGAGGGGATGCCTTCCGGAGCATCCCCAAGCTTTGGCTTTTTGGTGTCCTTAGATTACCTTGGGGTGCCATGGGCATCCCGAAGCTTAGGCTCTTGCCACTCCTTGTTCCATAATCCATCAAATTTTTACCAAAAACTTGAAAACTTCACAACACAAAACTCAACAGAAAATCTCGTGAGCTCCGTTAGAGAAAGAAAACAAATCACCACTTCAAGGTACTGTATTGAACTCATTATTTATTTATATTGGTGTTAAACTTACTGTATTCAAACTTCTCTATGGTTTATAAACTATTTAATTAGCCATAGATTCATCAAAATAAGCAAACAACACACGAAAAACAGAATCTGTCAAAAATAGAGCAGTCTGTAGTAATCTGTAACTAACGCAAACTTCTGGAACTCAGAAACATCTACCAAAATAGGACGACCTAGATAATTTGTTTATTGATATACTGCAATTTGAATAAGTATTTTATCACGTTCTGGTGATTTTTAACAATTGTTTTCGTGAACACAAAGTTTCTGGAATTTTCAGCAAGATCAAATAACTATCACCCAAGAAGTTCCTATAGGTTTAACTTGGCACAGACACTAATTAAAACATAAAAAATCTAACCAGAGGCTAGATCAAATATTTATTCTAAACAGAAGCAAAAAGAAAAAAAAAACTAAAAATTGGGTTGCCTCCCAACAAGCGCTATCGTTTAACGCCCCTAGCTAGGCATAAAAGCAAGGATAGATCTAAGTATTGCCATCTTTGGTAGGCAATCCATAAGTGGCTCTCATAATAGATTCATAAGGTAATTTAATTTTATTTCTAGGGAAGTGTTCCGTGCCTTTCCTTAACGGAAATTGGAATCTAATATTCCCTTCCTTCATATCAATAATTGCACCAATCTTTCTAAGGAAAGGTCTACCAAGAATAACAGGACATGAAGGATTGCAATCTATGTCAAGAACAATGAAATCTACGGGCACATAGTTCCTATTTGCAACAATAAGAACATCATTAATTCTTCCCACAGGTTTCTTAATAGTGGAATCCGCAAGGTGCAAGTTTAAAGAACAATCATCAAATTCGCGGAAACCTAACAAATCACACAAAGTTTTTGGAATCGTGGAAACACTAGCACCCAAATCACACAAAGCATAGCATTCATGATCTTTAATTTTAATTTTGATAGTAGGTTCCCACTCATCATAAAGTTTTCTAGGGATAGAAACTTCCAGCTCAAGTTTTTCTTCATAAGATTGCATTAAAGCATCAACGATATGTTTAGTAAAAGCTTTATTTTGACTATAAGCATGAGGAGAGTTTAGCACGGATTGCAACAAGGAAATACAATCTATCAAAGAGAAATTATCATAATTAAATTCCTTGAAATCCAAAATAGTGGGTTCATTGATATCTAAAGTTTTGACCTCATCAATCCCACTTTTACCAATTTTTGCATCAAGATCTAAAAACTCTGAATTTTTGGGATGCCTTCTAGGTAAAGGTGACTCATCTCCAGTCCCATAATTATCAAGATTCATATTACGAAACAAAGATTTAATAGGAGACACATCAATAACTTTTAGATCTTCATCTTTATTCTCATAGAAACTAGAAGAACACGCTTTTACAAAGCTATCTTTCTTAGCACGCATCCTAGGGGTTCTTTCTTTGCACTCATCAATGGAAATTCTCATGGCTTTGAGAGACTCATTGATATCATGCTTAGTTGGAATAGATCTAAGTTTCAAAGAATCGACATCAAGAGAAATTCTATCAACGTTCCTAGCCAATTCATCAACCTTAAGCAATTTTTCTTCAAGCAAAGCGTTGAAATTCTTTTGCGAATTCATAAACTCCTTAACACTAGTCTCAAATTCAGAGGGCATCTTATTAAAATTTCGATAAGAACTGTTGTAGGAATTACCATAATTATTAGATGAATTACTAGGGAATGGCCTAGGATTAAAGTTTCCTCTATACGCGTTGTTACCAAAATTATTCCTACCAACAAAATTCACATCCATAGATTCATTATTGTTCTCAATCAAAGTAGACAAAGGCATATCATTAGGATCAGAAGAAACACTTTTAGTAGCAAATAATTTCATAAGTTCATCCATCTTTCCACTCAAAACATTAATTTCTTCTATCGCATGCACTTTTTTATTAGTAGATCTTTCGGTGTGCCATTGAGAATAATTAACCATAATATTATCTAGGAGTTTAGTAGCTTCTACTAAAGTGATTTCCATAAAAGTGCCTCCCGCGACCGAATCTAAAAGATTTCTAGAAGCAAAATTCAATCCGGCGTAAATTTTTTGTATAATCATCCAAAGATTAAACCATGTGTAGGGCAATTACGTATCATTAATTTCATTCTCTCCCAAGCTTGTGCAACATGTTCATGATCAAGTTGCTTAAACTTCATAATATCGTTTCTAAGAGAGATGATCTTAGCGGGAGGAAAATACTTAGAGATAAAAGCATCTTTGCACTTATTCCATGAATCAATACTATTTTTAGGCAAAGACGAAAACCAAGCTTTAGCACGATCTCTAAGCGAAAAAGGAAATAGCTTCAATTTAACAATATCATTGTCCACATCTTTCTTCTTTTGCATATCACACAAATCAACGAAGCTATTTAGATGGGTAGCGGCATCTTCACTAGGAAGGCCGGCGAATTGATCTTTCATGACAAGATTCAACAAAGCAGCATTAATTTCACAAGATTTAACATTAGTAAGAGGAGCAATCGGAGTGCTAAGAAAATCATTGTTGTTGGTATTGGTAAAGTTACACAATTTAGTATTATCTTGATCCATCATGACAAGTAAGCAATCCAACATACAAGCAAACAAGAAGCAAGCGAAAAAGAGGCGAACGGAAAAGAGAGGGCGAATAAAACGGCAAGGGTAAAGTGGGGGAGAGGAAAACGAGAGGAAAATGGCAAATAATATAATGCGAGGGATAAGAGTTTGTGATGGGTACTTGGTATGTCTTGACTTATGCTTAGACTACCCGGCAACGGTGCCAGAAATGGCTCGTTGTCGGGAGTCCAATCTTGACTTGACTTGGTGTAGGCCTCCCCGGCAACGGCGCCAGAAATCCTTCTTGCTACCTCTTGAGCACTGCGTTGGTTTTCCCTTGAAGAGGAAAGGGTGATGTTGTAAAGTAGCGTAAGTATTTCCCTCAGTTTTTGAGAACCAAGGTATCAATCCAGTAGGAGACCACGCTCGAGTCCCACGCACCTACACAAACAAATAAGAACCTCGCAACCAATGCGATAAAGGGGTTGTCAATCCCTTCACGGTCACTTACGAGAGTGAGACCTGATAGATATGATAAGATAATATTATTGGTATTTTTATGATAAAGAGAAATAAAGATGCAAGTAAAATAAACGGCAATAGAAATAGCTAAGTGTTGGAAGATTAATATGATGGAAAATAGACCCGGGGGCCATTGATTTCACTAGTGGCTTCTCTCAAGATAGCATAAGTATACGGTGGGTAAACGAATTATTGTCGAGCAATTGATAGAATTGAGCATAGTTATGAGAATATCTAGGTACGATCATGTATATAGGCATCACGTCTGCTACAAGTAGACCGAAACGATTATGCATCTACTACTATTACTCCACACATCGACTGCTATCCAGCATGCATCTAGAGTATTAAGTTCATAAGAACAGAGTAATGCTTTAAGTAAGATGACATGATGTAGAGGTATAAACTCATGCGATATGGTATAAACGCCATCTTTTTATCCTCGATGGCAACAATACAATATGTGCCTTGCTGCCCCTGCTGTCACTGGGAAAGGACACCGCAAGATTGAACCCAAAGCTAAGCACTTCTCCCATTGCAAGAAAGATCAATCTAGTAGGCCAAACCAAACTGATAATTCGAAGAGACTTGCAAAGATAACCAATCATACATAAAATAATTCAGAGGAGATTCAAATATTGTTCATAGATAAACTTGATCATAAACCTACAATTCATCGGATCTCGACAAACACACCGCAAAAGAAGATTACATCGAATATATCTCCAAGAAGATCGAGGAGAACTTTGTATTGAGATCCAAAGAGAGAGAAGAAGCCATCTAGCTAATAACTATGGACCCGAAGGTCTGAGGTAAACTACTCACACATCATCGAAGACGCTATGGTGTTGATGTAGAAGCCCTTCGTGATCAATGCCCCCTCCGACGGAGCGCCGGAAAAGGCCCCAAGATGGGATCTCACGGGTACATAAGGTTGCGGCGGTGGAAATAGGGTTTTGGCTCCGTATATGACGTTTCCAGGGTACATGGGTATATATAGGAGGAAGAAGTACGTTGGTGGAGCAACGAGGGGCCCACGAGGGTGGAGGGCGCACCTTGGGGAGGTGGGCGCGGCCCCCTACCTCGTGCCCTCCTTGTTGATTGCTTTACGTAGACTCCAAGTCCTCTGGATCACGTTTGTTCCGAAAATCACGTTCCCGAAGGTTTCATTCCGTTTGGACTTTGTTTGATATCCTTTTCCTTCGAAACACCGAAATAGGCAAAAAAAACAGCAATTTGGGCTGGGCCTCCGGTTAGTAGGTTAGTCCCAAAAATCTATGCCTACTAATAAAATAAATAGGTATTCTTAGTCCGTCAAGCTATTTTATAGAAAACCCCTAATGTTTCTGACATTAAACCCGTAGTACATATCAAATGTTTTTTTTAAATAGTCATATCTTCTAAACCATAACTCCAAATTTAACATGTTATATATGGAATTTGATTAGAAAAATATATAGAATCTGAATACGATGTTATTTTACCTGTTAACCATTTAAAAAATACTATCTATGGTGCATTATCCGTCTTTTTTTCATATCTGTACTGATCCAGATTGTGGATGAACATCTCGACAATATCAAGATTGGAGACGAAATTGAAGATCACTTGCACGTTTCTTGTACGTATTAAATCTACATGCAAGCTGTGTTTAAATAGAAGACATGTGAAATCTTGAATTGACGCTTTTTTAGGCAAAGACCATCTTTGTTTGGGCCGTAGCTACAAATACTCATATTATAGACCTTTTTCATAAATTAAGAGTGTGTGGTATTATTTTCTCCTGTTGCAACCGCACGGGCCCTTTTGCTAGTAATATAAAAGTGTATAATAAAGCCCAATAAACATCCAAAACAGAATATATAATAGCATGTAACAATCAAAAATTATAGATACGTTGGAGACGTATCTACTATCTGCCTCCTCCTCCTCCTCGCAGGGAGAGGCACGCTTCCCTGCTGCCTGTTGAGCACCCGACTCTCGGCGACCGGCTGGGCCACCGAGAAGGAGTCGGAGAGAATGACGCCCTCCACCGGATCGATCGCCTCAATCGATCCCTTGCGCTAGAAGAAGAAGACGCGATGGGCCCGCCTTGTTTCGGCCCCCGCATCCGTGACGAGCCCTTCCCCAAAGAGTTCTCGCGCCCATGAGACACGCCCAAGTACAACAGCTCTGTGAAGCCAGAGGATTGGCCGGTCAATTACTCCATGACCGTCAACATAGCAAATGGCAACAAGCGTGTTGCCGTGAAGTACGTTCCGCTCATGCTCCAGGGCACGGCTCGGACATGGCTGAACAGCCTGAAGCCCTGCAACATCAACAGCTGGGTAGATTTCACTGAAGTCTTTGTCCGCAACTTCACCAGCATCTACAAGCGGGTGCCCAAGCCCCGCCAGCTCTCGTAATGCGTTCAAGGCCCTGATGAGTCCACCCGCGACTACCTGACGCGGTGGGTTGAACTGCGCAATTCTTGCGAAGGGGTGCATGAGGTCCAAGCAATCGAGTACTTCACCGCCGGGTGCCGAGAGGGCACCTTACTCACGAACCGACTCCTCTGCGATGAGCCGGCAACACTCGACGGACTGCAGATCATAACAGACAAGTACGCCACTGCCGCCTCCTCCATGAAGTCGGAGCTCCGAGTGGATGCTTCTAGGAAGGTGCTCCCACCGGCCCCTTGAACGCCGGGCGAAGACAACAGTCGGCGCCAGCAGCCGAACGACAACAAGCGCAAGGCCCCGCAGCCGGCTTCCACTAGCCGGCAGGTGGCGACAGTTGAGGACCAGCAGCCTGAAGGACAACCACTCCCCAAGCACCAGAAGGGCGGCAAGCCAGCTTGGTTGCCCGCTTTCTCCTTTGAGCAGACCCTTGATGCTCCCTGCAAGTTCCATAGCGGCACGAAGCCATCCAACCATAAGACCTGGAAATGCCACTGGTTCGTCCGCATCGCCAAGGGAGAAGGACTGACTCCTCCGCCTACAAGCCCGCCGGCTCCGCCTCCTCAGCAGTCGGCCGCCCGCCCAGCAATCGGTGCAATCCAGGATGGATTCCCTGAAGAACATGGTGCCTGCGTTGTCTTCACCAGCGCGGGCTAACGATGAACACGGTGACGTCAAGAACACCGTGAGTGAATCTGATTGCCTCAACCGCTCTAGAGTTCATGCACTGGTCTGAAAAGCCTATCAGCTGGAGCCATGCTGACCACCCAGAAGTGATGCCTTCCCCGAGTTCCTATGCCTTGGTGCTGGATGCCACCCTTGCAACGGAGAGGCGAGCTGCTGGTTTCTCCCGGATCCTGATAGATGGCGGTAGCAGCATCAACATCCTTTACCGCGATACCATGGAGAAGTTGAACATCAAAGAGAAGCAGCTGCTGCCTAGTTGGACCGTGTTTCATGGCATTGTGCCAGGCCTTTCCTGCTCACCAATCGGCAAGATCAAGATAGATGTCATCTTTGGGGACAAGAATCACTTCCGCCGTGAGGCAATTTGGTTTGAGGTGGTGGACCTGCAGAGCCCTTACCACACGCTCTTAGGCCGGCCAGCTCTAGCGAAGTTCATGGTAGTGCCACATTATGCCTACCTCAAGATGAAGATGCCAGGAACCAAGGGCATTATCATGATCAGTGGAGACTATGAGAAGTCATCCGCCTGTGCTGCAGCCAACAGCCGTCTGGCCGAGTCCCTTGTGATTGCTGCTGAGAAGAAGCTCTTGGACCGGGTGGTGGCCATAGCCAGCAAGCAGCTGGACCTGTCACCAGAACCCAAAGAGTCAGAGACCCAGGGCTCCTTCCAGCTGGACAAAGAAACAAAGATGATTCCCTTGGACCGTGAGCACCCGGAGAGGCACATTGTCATAGGTGCCAACCTTGATAGCAAATAGGAAAGCGATCTCGTCGATTTCCTCCGTGAGAATCGGGACATGTTTGCATGGTCTCCCAAAGACATGCCGGGTGTTCCATCGGATTTTGCCGAGCACAAGCTACATGTCAGAGCAGATGCCAAACCATTCAAAAAACCCCTCCGCCGACTGTCAGAGGAGAAGAGAACAATCGTCGGAGAAGAGATCGCCCGCCTGTTGGCAGCCGGCTTCATTATGGAAGTTTTCTTCCCAGAATGGCTTGGCAATCCAGTCCTTGTACTGAAGAAGAATAACAAGTGGTGCATGTGCATTGATTACACCAGTCTCAACAAAGCATTCCCCAAGGATCTGTTCGCGTTGCCCCGGATTGACCAAGTGATATACTCCACAGCCGGATGCGAGCTGTTGAGTTTCTTGGATGCCTACTCAGGTTACCATCAGATCAAGTTGAACCGGCAGACCGCCTGAAGACCGCCTTCATCACACCATTGGGAGCCTTCTGCTACCTGACCATGATATTCGGCTTGAGAAATGCCGGTGCCACGTTTCAGCGTTGCATGCAGAAGTGCCTCCTCAAGCAACTCGGCAGGAATGCCCACGTCTATGTAGACGGTATTGTGGTCAAGACGGAGAAGCGCGGTACCCTCTTGGAAGATCTCAAGGAAACTTCCAAAAATCTGTGCCAGTTCCAGATCAAGCTCAACCCAGAGAAATGTGTCTTTGGAGTACCAGCCAGCCAGCTCCTTGGCTTCCTGGTCTCAGAGCGCGGCATTGAGTGCAAGCCTGTGAAAATCAAGGCCATCGAGAGGATGGAGAGACCCACCCGACTGAGAGACGTCCAGAAATTCACCAGCTGTTTGGCATCCATCAGCCGCTTCATCAATCGGCTGGGCGAGGAGGCTCTTCCCATGTACCAGCTCATGAAGAAGACCACTCATTTCGAGTGGAATGATAAGGCGGATGAAGCCCATGTACCTCTACATCGCCGCCACCAGCCGGGTGGCCAGCACTGTCATGGTAGTAGAGCGCCCAGAAGACGGCAGAGCACAGCCGATCCAGAGGCCTGTGTACTATTTGAGCAAGGTGCTGTCAACCTCGAAGCAGAACTACCCTCACTACCAGAAGATGTGCTACGGCGTGCACTATGCCACCAAGAAGCTGAAGCCATACTTTCAAGAGCACCCAATCACGGTCATCTTCACTGCCCCGCTTGCCGAGATCATTGGCAACAGAGATGCATCTGGCCGGGTGGACAAATGGGCCATCGAGTTGGCCCCCTACACCATCTTCTACCAGCCACACACCGCCATCAAGTCCCAAGCACTGGCCGACTTCCTCATCGACTGGCACGAGACCCAGTACCTGCCGCGAGCTCCAGACTCCACTCATTGGCGGATGCACTTTGATGCCTCGAAGATGCGCACCGGTTTGGGAGCTGGCATCGTCCTTACCTCTCCCAAAGGCGACAAGCTCAGATACACATTGCAAATCCATTTCGTCGGATCCAACAATGTAGCCGAGTATGAGGCACTAATACACGGCCTCCGGCTGGCCAAAGAGATCGGCATCCGCCAGATCCTGTGCTACGGCGACTCCGTCTTGGAGGTCCAACAGTCGTCTGGTGACTGGGATGCCAAGGATGCAAACATGGCAAGTTACCGCTTTCTCGTTCAGCAGCTCAGCGGATATTTTGAGGGGTGCGAGTTCCTTCACGTGCCACGAAATGAAAACGAGCCAGCTGACGCTTTGGCACGGATTGGCTCCACCCGTCAAGCAATACCAGCCGTCGTCTCCCTTCAATGCCTCCGCAAGCCGTCAATCAAGCCTTCCCCAGAATATGAGTCCATCTTCCTGCCGGCTCCTCCTGAAGTAGTCGGATCCGACTCGGGGGCTGCAGCAGCCGACCCGGGGACTTCGGTAGGCGGCACGGGGACTGCAGCAGTCGCACCCGGCCCGGGGATTTCACAACCCGGCCCGGGGGCTGCAACAATCGGCCCAGGGACTTCACCAAGTGGCTCGGGGACTGCAGCAATCGCACCTGGCCCGGGGACATCACAACCCGGCCCGGGGGCTGCAGCAGTCGGGCCGAGGACTTCAGCGACACAGCAAGCGGCAACCGGCTCCAACCCGCTGCCTCCCAGCCCAACCGCCCTAGTACAAGTGGCCGTAGTGGCAGTAGAAGAAATTCAAGCACCTTCATGGGCACTGCCCATCCTCAAGTTTCTGGTGAATAGAGAGCTGCCGGCCGATGAGATCTCGGCCCGTAAAGTGCAGCGCCGAGCAGGAGCCTACGCGAGAGTAAACAGAGAGCTTGTCAGACGTAGCGTGACTGGAGTCTTCCAGCGCTGCGTAGAACCAGAGAAGGGCCAAGCAATCCTCAATGACATCCACCAAGGCGAGTGCGGCCACCACGCGGCCTCCAGATCCCTTGTCGCCAAAGCTTTCCGCCACAGTTTCTTCTAGCCGACTGCTTTGGAAGATGCCAAGGAGTTGGTAAAACATTGCAAAGGGTGCCAGAAGTTCAGCTCCAAGCAACATCTACCGGCTTCTGCACTCAAGACCATCCCCCTCACTTGGCCCTTCGCCATGTGGGGGATGGACACGGTGGGACCATTCAAGACAGCACATGACGGCATGACCCATCTGCTCGTCGCCGTGGACAAGTTCACCAAGTGGATTGAAGCGAAGCCAATCAAAAAATTGAACGGTCCAACTGCTGTGACCTTCATTGCAGATATCACTGTCCGGTACAGTGTGCCACACAACATCATCACCGACAATAGCACGAACATTGCCAAAGGAGCCTTGGCCCATTTCTGCGCGACACAGGGCATCCGACTGGACTTAGCGTCTGTTGCCCATCCGCAGTCAAACGGCCAAGTCGAACGAGCAAACGGCCTTATCCTCTCCGGCATCGCCCCGACTGGTCGAGCCATTGGAGCGCTCGGCTGGCTGCTGGATCGATGATTTGCCGGCCGTCCTCTGGAGCCTCCGCACCACTCCGAACAAATCAACCGACTTCACTCCATTCTTTCTCGTGTACGGTGCCGAGGCCGTCATCCCAACTGACATTGAGTTTGACTCACCTCGCATCACCACGTACACGGAAGCGAAGGCAAAGGAAGCACGAGAAGACGGCATCGATCCACCATCTACCAGCAGAGTCTGTGCTGCTAACACAGTCTAAAGGTCAAGACAAGATCCTTCCAAGAGGGAGACCTTGTGCTCCGGCTGATCTAGCGAACAGCCGGCCAGCACAAGCTCTCGGCCCCTTGGGAAGGCCCCTTCATCATCAGCAAAGCTTTGGGCAACGACTCCTACTACCTCATCAATGCGTAGAAGCCGAGAGCACGCAAGAGAGACGACTCCCGCAAGGAATCGGAGCGCCCATGGAATGCAAATCTCCTCCGAAGATTTTACAGTTAAATGCAGTATGTACCACACTACCTTTTGTATTAAGTGCTAAGACATCAGGTCCTTCGAGGAGCACTCGGGGGCTACCCTTTTTATCTATATGATAAGTTCTATGCCTATGAATGTGTTATTTCATTATTCTGCCTGGCACCTGGTTTGACCAGTCGGCCCGGGGGTTGCCGCCTTGTACTATGTCAATGCTACCTGCAGTCGGACAAGTAGTGTGCCGGCACCTAAGCCCTCTCTTGCCACAAGCCGCAGCTTGCAGAGCGACTGTCCGGCTGGCAAGAGTTAAAGGTAGGAAACGGTTCCCACACGAAAAATGGATAAGGACCAAAGCATTCGCATAGGCCAAGCTGGCTCCTCGCCTCGCCGACCGGCTGTTGAGCAGCCGGCCGGCCGGTTTCTCACTTACTTTGCTACGCTCTACCAACCGCTAAAGAACTCGCCTTCCCAAAACGACCAAGTACTTGACCCAGCCACAGACCGCAGAGCGGCTGTCCGGCTGGCAAGACGGCAACCAAGGGAAGGCAGCAAAAGAAAAGGCCAAAGGAGCAGAAAAGCAAGACAAGTCGGAAATTGGCAAAGACAATTTACATAGAAAAAGGCCCTCGGTCAGCATTCAACGGAGTTTGGATACACCCCCAGCGGGTGGAACTGTGTGAACTTAACAATTTTGTTCAAGAGATTACAAAACAAGAAAAGAAAAGATAACTTGGCCGCCTAGGCCAGAGGAGCAGCAGCCGGATAGGAGGGGTCGGCGGAGGCCGATGCTCCGGGTGGTGGAGCGGCCGCCTGGTAGGTCTCAGCCTGGTCAGCATCAGCAGCAATCGGATCGCCAGTGCACTTGTCGTTGGTCGAGACTTGGTCAAGCCGAGGCCGGCTGTCGTCGCCATCATTCGGCGCATCGTCTTCGTCGTCCTCATCCTCCTCGCCTTCATCGCTGGAGGCGATCTCCTCCATCGAGTCCTCGCCGCCTTCTGGGTTCAGCCCAAACCATTTGGGAGGCACCTCGGCGCCCGCCTCATCTAGATCGGGGAGGAAGACACTGGTGTCCGTGTACTTGGCGATCGCCGCGGCGCGATGATAGAGCTCGTGTGCCACCGCCTCCAACTCTTCGTCGGCTTCAGCATGGAGAGTAGCCAGCTGGTCTAGGTTTAGCCCAGGGTACCACCCCCTGACGAACTCCAAGGCCCGTCGTGCACCCGCCCGGGCGGAGGAGCCCTTCCACACCTCCATGCGACCGATGGCCACCTCCAACCAGTCGGAGGTCCGATTGAGGGTGCACAAAACTGGAGCACCAGGCCAGAGGGCGGAGACCACCTGGGCTCCGATGCACTGTAGACGGCGGAGAGCCCAATGCGCTGGCTAGAGACGAGCCTGGATGGCGAGTAGCTGCTCAGCGAGGGTTGACGGGGCGTTGGGTGCGATTGCTGCACCAGCCAGCCTCCGCTCATCATGGCGACCCTCGACGGCTTGGCTGGCAGCGACGGAGTAACCAGGGAAATACTCTGCACAAGAAGAAAAAAGAAGTATGAAGCCGGAAGCAGGCTCATGTGACAAATCGGTAGGCAGAAGAAAGAGAAGGACAACTTACGTCGAGCAGATCCTCGACCTCGCCATAGCCGTCTGACAAGGCGTTCTCCTTCTCGACCTAGTTCGAGCGCTGAGTCTCGAACTCGGCCTGGAGGGCCTCCTCCGCGTCCTTAAGCTTCTGCAGCGCCGCCTGGTGCTGGTCCGCCTGGTCAGCCAGCTGCTTGGCCAGGCGGTCGTGCTCTTTCTCCATCTTGCTATGCTCCTCCTCCTTGGCATGCAGCGTGGTTTGAGCCTCGCCCAGCTGCTGCCGTAATGTGGCGTTGGCTCCTGCAGAAGGCAAGAAAGAAAAGACGATGAACGAATCAAGAAAGAAAGAAGTAGTTGCCGGAAGATCCGACCCGACTGCTCAGTAGTCGGCCCGAATCTCGGGGGCTACACCCCGCGGGTGCGCTAGCGTGCCCTCGCGAGACTAAGGGTTGAGCGATTCAACGAAAGAAAAAAATAATAAAAAGTGGTCGCTGGAAGATCTGACCCGACTGCTCAGCAGTCTGCCCGAATCTCGGGGGCTACACCCGCGGGTGCGCTGGCGCACCCCTGCGAGAACAAAGAGCAGAGTGCTTACTCCGGCTATCGACCAAATCAGCGGTCTGCTTGGCCAGCTCCTGGACCTGGGAGTTGAAGGCGACCACACGGATGTTGTGGTAATCCTACAACAAAGACAACAGAAGAAAAGAAAAGGTTAGCACTCGGAACTTACCTTTAAGTTCCGAGCCGCCTGCTCAGCAGCCGGCCCGGAACTCGGGGGCTACACCCAGTGGGTGCGCTGGCGCGCACCCACAGAAGAATTCAAGAAAACTACAAGAATCAGGAATGAGCGGTCAAGGAACATACCCGGACAGCGGCTCGCGACGCTAGGAACATCTGTGTGTAGTTCCAGAGGGCGGTGCCTTGGGCCTGAAGCAGAGACTGGACTTCATGCGCAGCCTTGTTCAGGACGCTCGTCCCACCCCCAGACGTCCACTCTCGCGGGACGGCACTAGAGGCTCCGCCTCTGGGGCCGATGAGCTCGAAGCCCCGATCTCCTGTGGCCGCGGCGCCGAAGTCGCTTTCACCAGACGCCGGCGCGCCTGAGTGCGAACAACAGGGGTCGCCCCACCACCAGCTCGCCGTCGGCTTGAGGTATTGGCAGCACGTCAGGCCGACTGCCCTGGACCTCGGCAGACGGTGCTTGCTGGAGCACCTCCATCCTCAGGATGGCGGCGTCACCCCCTTCCCTCTCCATGACCGGCTGCTCATCGCCGGTTCCCCCAGTCGGCACCGAGATCTCTGGTGTAGGCGACACGGAGCGCAGGGGGACGATAAGCTGTGGAGTCTGGCCACGTGTGGCTTCCTCCGCTTGCGCCTTGGCAGCTGCATCCGCCTGGGCATTGGTCGCGGCGTCCGCCTGGGCCTTGGCGCGGCGTCGGCTTGGGCCTTGGCCGTCATGTCCGCTTCCTCCTGCATTGCCTTGGCCTTCTCCTACTGCCGTTCCGCCTCCTCCCGCTCCTCGCGCGCCTCCCACGCATTCCTCACCATCGCCTCCCGGAGGTCGGTGAGCGGGTCTATGCGGCGGGTGTTGGCGGAGCCCTCCATCCCCCCGATGATGGAGGCAGAGGTCGATCGCTCAAGGGAGAGCGGGTCCCTGTTCAAACAAGACAAGAAGAACTTAGAGGGAGTTTGCAAAAAAGACAAATGAAAACACAAGAAAAGATAAGCTTTGTACGCGGACACCGTCGGCGGTTGCTTCGGGGCCCTCTGGAACCAGGCCGCCTTCGCAGCGGCCTCTCCCGCCTGGTTGCTGCGGCCGAGCCCTTAGGTCTCATCCGCCGGCCGCCTTGCAGCTGCGAGCCAGCTCAGCGCTTTGGTGCGCCGCCTGGTGTAGTTGGCGCTGCGGAGGAGCTCGCCCCGCCCCGTTGGCGACCGGCGGGTGGCGCAGCACATGCTCCTCCTCCTCGTCGTCTGGCCAGTCCTCGAGGCCGCCTCCTCCCCCGGAGCCGCCTGCTCCGTCACCACCGCATGTGGCGTCGTCTTCCTCCATGGCGGCTGCCCCCAAGTCGGGGTCATCCGCATCACTCACAGATCGGTCCGGCATGTACTCCTGGCCCTGCGCCAGGGCGTCGGCTGCCGGCTGGGTCGTGAGAAGCTGCATCGGGACCAACTGATCAGGCAGCAAGGCAGAACCCGACAGACAAAGAAAAGACCAAGAGTTAAGAAGCTTACCGCAGGCGGCGGGTGTGCGCGGGAATACGGCCGCTTGCCGAACTACCACTCCGACACTGAGAGTTTTCAGTTCGAGATCTCATTCACCTGGCAGGCCACCTCTGCGGCTGGCATCTCCCTGGTGGATATCCGGCATGGGTCTCGATGCCCGCTCATCTGGCTGATCAGATGAGGCCGGCCTTGAAGAGGGAGAACCCGGCGCTCCACAAAGGCGGTCAGCAAATCTGAGGCTTTGAGGCCCTCTGACTCCATCATCACCTTGAGCCGGGCGACAGCGGCGGCGGAGGCGGCCGACAGCGTCATCGGCTTGAAGGTCCAATTGGTGCGGGGCTCAGCCAGCGGGCCGGCTTCATAAGCCGACAGGTTGATGAAGTCGACCGCCGGGTTGACGTTCTTGACGTAGAAGTATGATTTTTGCCACAGCTTGACCGACTGCGTCAAGATGATGGCCGGGAAGCAATATCCAGCACCCGGGCGCTGCACCGCGATGAAGGCTCCGCACTGAGCCGCCTCGTTCTTGGTGGCGGTGCCGAGCTTGGCATAGCAGAATTCCCCCCAGAGCTCGAGGGTGGGGAGAACGCCGAGGTAGCCTTTGCAGAGCGTGACAAAGGCCAACATCAGGACCACCATGTTCGGTGTGAGGTTGTCAGATTTCGGGTTCCGGCAAAACCCTCAAGGTTCGAACACTGGGGTGCGCATGAAGATCTCTCCTCTCCCAAGCTCTCGCACTCCACGATCTAGCGAACTAACTCGCCGAACCCAAAGAACGCGGAGACACAAGATTTATACTGGTTCAGGCCACCGTTGTGGTGTAATACCCTACTCCAGTGTGGTGGTGGTGGATTGCCTCTTGGGCCGAGGATGAACAGTACAAGGGGAAGAACAGCCTCCTGAAGTGAGGTGTTCTTGTGCCTGGTGGGTGTGTGGATGAACAGAATAAGTTCAAGACGAGTTGCCTCCTACTACGGTGGCTAGCCCTATTTATAGAGGCCCGGGTCCTCTTCCCGAAAATTGAGCGGGAAGGGATCCCACAACGGCCAAGTTTGAAGGGGAACAACTAGTACAGCTTATTCTGACAAAAGCGGTCTTCTCCTGCCAAGACTCTGGTGGTGACGCCGTCTTGGGCTCCACGGTGACCTCCATCCTGTCGCCCTGCTGGTCTTGGTCTCATTGCACCGATATGGAAACCTTTGCTTGATGCCTCGGTACTCCTCACCTGCGCTTGCCTCCTTAGCACCAAAGAGGAAGCAAGGACACTGTGCGCGCTGTTGCCCGCCTGGCGCCCACCTGGCCTTGGTCGTCATGGCTTACGTCACGAGAACCTCGCGAGGTTTGCCTTGCCTTGATCTCTCCGTCCCTCACGAGCCAGCCTGGTGAGACCGCTCCTGAGGTGGTCTTGTGTCGTCTGCCTCACGAGGCTTGGCCCCTCGCGAGGGTCTTGAGTGCTTGCTGGTGAAGATGGGTCGTACGGACCCACTTGTGGAGCCACGCCGTGGGCCGCAGGCAGGCAAGTCTGGGGACCCCCATTCCCAGAGCGTCGATAGTAGCCCAGGGCTCAAGGTGCGCTCGGACTTGGCTTCGAGGCGAAGCCAAAGGGAAAGTTCGGAGCACCGCGGGCCCCAATAGCCTGCGGGCTTGGTCGACGCATGGCGGTTGATTGGACGTGGGTGTCTCCACTTCCCCACGCAGCCTTGATACCCGCCTGGCTAGGCGGCCACCGCGGTCTACAAGGTTTCCCTCTCATTGTTGCGGTGCACTCCCCCAATTCTTCCGCTCCCTCGAAGTTCAGCCCCTTCTCCCAATCCGATCTGAGCTCAGTCCTCCCATCGCCATGGCGCCGGATCGAACGGAGAAAGGGAAGAAGCCCCTGTCCTCCGCCGAACTACCTCCGGCCATTGAGCCTGCCATTGGCAGGTCGCTGGTGCTCAACCAAGAAGCCATGGACAAGGTGCGCCCCATGCTCACCTCCAGCTTCAATGAGTGGGGAGGGACGGTGGCCTGCCTACGTGTCGAGCTCGTGTCGACAAGACGGTCACCGAGGTCCCATTCTTCATCGACGCCCTTTGGGCTGGCTTGGTTCCTCCTTTCTCCACCTTCTTCAACGCAGTGCTTGCCCATTATGAGATCCACATGCTGCACCTTGATCCCCAATCCGTGACCCTTCTTGCCATCTTTGCCTTTGTTTGCGAGGCTATGGTGGGCATTGCTCCTTCCGTGGCCCTTCTCCGCCACTTCTTCTCTTTGCACCTGATTGATCCCCAATAGAGCTCGGGATGCCTGAGCTTCCAGGCCGTGGCGGCGACGACTAGCGCGGGGATTGACTTCGAGATTCCACCATCCACGGGCGAGTTTTGGACACGGTGGGTATTTGTTGATGTCAGAGTGCTCAGCCCCCTACTCTTTTCTCTGTCGGCGCCCGCCATTCCCAACTCCGGTTGGTGCCGCCAAAGGCTTGCTGGTTCGCGCCTTGTCTCCGTCTGGCTCAGGCTGAAGAGGCTGAAAGACCTTGACGTGACTGCGCCTATGGTGGTGAAGGAGTTCGTCTGGCGCCGAATCGCTCCGCTTCAGCGCCATTCTCGACCGATGTGGGCCTTGCTCAACAGCAAGAACCACATGAGACTTCAGGAGTCCGGGCTCCCCCTTGAGGCACGGCGAACGGTGCTTGAGGTCCTGACGAGTGTCCCGTTGCCAGAAGACATGCCAGGGAAGAGTTGCCTTCTGTACCACTGCTTGAACAAGGTGAAATTCGTGGAGCAGATGCCCTCCTTTGATGAGTTGGGGCTGCATCCAGTCGGCCTCGTGGGGCCCCGTGAGAACCCCATCATCGTGGTTCCTCTCCTTGCCACCAGCCTCGATCTTGCCCCAAGAGTGGGTGCTAGGAGCCAAGAATCGTCGGAGGCCGGGGCCACGGGTGCCGATGTGTCGATGCTGCCTAAGGCTCCCGAGGCGTCATCCTCGGGAACCCATAACCCCCACGCTGGGGCGGAAGCTGCAGGGGCGACGCAGTCCGCTGCTCCTGAGGTCGAAGCTCCTGAGGCCTCGGCAGGTCGTCGCGAGGCGGAGCCCAATAGCTTCCCCCAACTTGGCGCTCCTGAGGTGGTCTCCTTGGGTGCTTCTCCAGTTGCGCCTCACGATGGTCGCCACGTCCAACGCTTCGGCCGGTTTGCATGGACTTTGAGGAGCTCCGCAAGAGGAAGGGCTCCTCAAGCAGAAGCAGTGGCGCCTTCGGGCCGTTGAAGCCGAGGAAGTACATCACCATTGATGAGTAAGTACCTTATCTCTATCATTCCTTGTGCGCCGCTTGCTTCCTGATGGTGGTTCCCCAGGATCCCTTCCACCAAGGCCGCGGGGCCTCCCGATGGGCATCCTCCCCTCGCTTCGTCTCCCCCGCCAGCTTCGAGCGCCCCAAGCCTGCACGCCGCCCCTGGCACGGGGTCCATCGGAGGAGCAAGCCTGCCCGCGGGGTGCCTTGAGCTCGTGCCTTCACCGTCTCCCTATTGCGGCCTTGCTTGGAGCGCGGTCAGTGTACCAAGGGCCCCTCCTCTGATCGTGGATGGCGGCTGGTCGGCTTTGATCCTGGGACCTCTTCAAGCGGCGAGTCTCCACTCATTCGGGCCCCTCGCGAGGCTTGGCCGGCAGCCGGGCGGGCGCCAGCCCCCAGCCCCCTGCTGAAAGGGGGCGAGCCGCTTCGGGCCCCGTCCGCGTCCCCCGTGTTGGAGGACGGAGTCAGCAGCGTGCTTAGATCAGCGCATGAGTGGAGTGTCATCCGCCACGAGCTCTTTCGGGATGCGATGGGCGCGATGAACCGGCTCGGTGAAGAACTCGCGGACGTTGACGCATGCCTTGTGGCCGAGGGTCTTCGGCTGATGGAGGAGCAGCACAAGTTGAAGGTGGCCATCAACCTTGGGCGCCACCAGCGCAAGCTTGACAATGCGAAGGCCGAGGCATCCCTCGCGACCTTGCGAGAGGCCTGCTCCCGAGCCTTGGAAGAAGCCCGGGAAGCTGACCGCACCGCGAGATCGCAGAGAAACGCTTGTGGGAGCTCTAAGCCTGGAGCACCTCCTTGGAGTAGCAGGTGGAGGTGCGCCAAGCCGCCCTTGCATCGATGAGGGGGATGCCTGCCGAGGAGGAAGAGATCCTGAAGCGTGAGGAAGCGCTGGCGCTAGAGGCTATGGAGCGTAGCCTTGAGCTTGAGCGGTTGGAGACGAGGGAGCGCCAAGTCACCCAAGCAGAGGATGTTGTTGGTGCGTGCAAGGCCCGGGTCCAGGAGGAGGTCGACTACCGCGTGGCCAAGGCTCGCGCAGATCTGGTGGGCAGATACGACTTGTAGCTGAGGCGCGTTGAAGCCGAGGTTGCAGGCAGGACTGCTGCCCTCAATTCTAAGTTGGCTGAGGCGGAGCGGCGCGAGGAGGCCATCGCAGCCGCCCTGGTCTCAGCGCAGGCTGAACTAGCCTCCGCTCGCGCCGAGCTATTCCCTCTCTAGCAGCGGGTTGCCGACACCGAGTCCATCACGCGGCAGAACAAGGAGGAAGTGCTTCAGTAGCGGACACTGGAGTGCGTGCACGCCTCCATGCTCCAGGGCCTCAGGAACAGGGCCAGCATTGCGTTGGGCCACATTTGCGATGAAAATGCCCCTCATCCCCACACGGAAGACTACACGAGTCACCTCCACCGAAGTGGTGACGCGCCTGGAGAATCGTTCCAAGAGAGCTCCCCAGCTTGTTGAAGAGAGGAGCCGCAGCCTGCTCAGGCGCATGTTCTCCCGCGTCTTCAGCCATCTCTAGAATACCTATCCCAACTTCGAATTTGACGCCGCCATTGCCCCCGTACCGGAGGCCATCCGGGGCGACCTGGCGCGGTGGGTGGAAGACAATGTGGATGCACTGGTCAGGGCCTTTGCTTCCGAGGACGACGCGGTGGTGGTCGCGGCAGACAAAGGTGACGTGGTCGACGATGGTGATGGCGGCGCCGCCGAAGGTGATGGTGATGCCAGCAACGGTGACGACGATGCCAGTGACGCGTCAGAAGGCGACCCAAGGGACGCGGCGAGCGACATGTCCGATTGATCCCATGTTTCCCTGCTGTTTATCCTGAACGCAAAAGCTCGGGCGCGGCCCCAGAGGTTGTAAGAGCATTTTGGGAGGGGGAGCCCCTCATGTAAACTGATCACTGCACTTATTCTTTTGGGCCAAGCCGAATATGTGCCTTCATGAGCTCATGAGTTCTCTGGCAAGTTTGATGTTGTAATTTACCTTAACCTGGGCAGGTTCCGAACCGACTCATGAGGTTGTGAGTCCCTGAGGAGCCCCTGAGGAGCCTTCCAATCCACATGAGAGGGTCTCGCGAGAGGCATGCGCCAGCCATGGCACGACCCGCATGTGGTGTGCGTGCGTTATGCCCAGCCCCGCTCGCGAGGGGCTCGTGAGGGGGAGGCAATAAGCGCGAGCTCTGAAATAAGGCAAGAACCAGATTGCAAGAAATAGCACGAACAAGAAAAGGCACCCCCTGTGCGCATCAATGAAAACTCAACTCCAACTTAAATCCAAAGCCAGAAAGCAGGGCTACAGAAAAGAGGTTAAAAGCAAATGGCCGCATCCGGTGCCTAGTCTAGTATTCTTATCTTCAAGTCTTCTCACCAGCGCGGAGCTAATTACTGCCACTAGGACGTGGGAGGGAGCCCCCGAGGCTCAAGGGCGGCACTACTGAGGCTCCGTGGCGTATACATCCCCACTCATTATTACGTGAGAGTGTCACGAGCGGAGACCTTCATAGGCGTGAGCCTTACTTCATATCGCCAGACGAGGGCCCCGCCTTCCGCCATCCTCTACCACCGTCGGGACGACCGGAAACTAGGACGGCGCCAAAGGAGGCAAAGGGGACGCCAGTGGCGCCCTTGGCGACCACGGGTCCTCTGCCGGGGGAAGGCTCGCCGGCGCCTCCCCGACAGAGGGCTTACGTCTGGGAAACGCCTTGCTCTGTGCGACGCAGGGAGGAGTGAGGGAGTCCTGGACTAAGGGGTCCTCGGGCGTCTGACCTATTAGCCATGGGCCGGACTGGTGGGCCGTGAAGATACGAAGACCGAAGACTGCACCCGTGTCTGGATAGGACTCTCCTTGGCGTGGAAGGCAAGCTTGGTGACTGGATATGTAGATTCCTTTCTCTATAACCGACCTTGTGTAACCCTAGATCTCCCCAGTGTCTATATAAACCGGAGGACTTAGTCCGGAAAAGGGAGATATTCATTACCATAGTCATACAGGCTAGACTTCTAGGGTTTAGCCATTACGATCTCGTGGTAGATCAACTCTTGTAATACTCATATTCATCAAGATCAATCAAGCACGAAGTAGGGTATTACCTCCATAGAGAGGGCCCGAACCTGGGTAAACATCATGTCCCCTGTCTCCAGTTAGCATCGACCTTAGACGCACAGTTCGGGACCCCCTACCCGAGATCCGCCGGTTTTGACACCGACATTGGTGCTTTCATTGAGAGTTCCACTGTGCCGTCGACGAAAGGTCCGATGGCCCTGTCACATCCCTAGTTCTGGTATAAACTAGGCTAGCCCTTCATGTGAGCATCATGTTTAAATTCAAATGAAATTCGAATTGAGGAATTTTCAAAAGCCTCAGAAGACCTCTAAAAACAACCAACACTTAAATCTCATCAAATGAGTCCAAGAAAATGTTCCCTTTAATCTCTGGAAATATTGGCAAGGGATAAAATTCAAACCAATATATCTAGAATCTCAGGAACAAATATTTTGGGCCTTTGAATTAATCCAATAAATATTTGAATTGGATCTATATTTATTGTATCATAAATACACGTTCAATAATTCTAGAAATTGATGTGTAGCTTTGGATAAGTCCATTTAGTTCACGCAATTATTTTCATGAATTTAGAAAATGGCTTGGTCTTTGAACTAAATCAAAACATAATAGCAAAAATAGAAAAACAGAAACTAAATTAGGAGAAAGAGAGAGAGAGAGAGAGAGAGAGAGAGAGAGGAAGCTTACCAGGACCACATACCAGACTGGGCCGGCCCACCTGGCCCGTGCCAGTCATCACCTACCTCTGCCAGTAGGCAGAGGAGGGAGACAGCGCACGCGCGCCCGCGCGCCACCTCCTACTTCACGCTGGCGAGCTCTCCCTTCCCCCCTCACGTCACGGAGACGCCCTGAGACCTCTCTCCCCTCCCCCTCACTCGCTGCTCTCTCTCCCCTCCTCTGTTCCTCTCCTCGCAGCACACCCGAGCACGCTCGTCACCGCCGCTCGTTGTCACCGCGGCCACCGTCCGCCACTCGCCTTGCTGATGCGTCCGGAAGAACCGCAACACCGCCCATGTCCCCTCCGCCGACTCACGCCTCGCCGGAAGCCCTGCTCCATCATCACTTCGTCGTCTTCAACCTCTCGGTCGCCGAGATCGCCGGCGACCCTTCGTCGTCAACAGCCCCTCCCCGAGCTCCACGAGGCCACCGCTACAACCGACGTGAGCCACTGAATCTTCTCCCTCCCTCCGTTTTCCCTCTCGTACGCCGTAGTCGCCGTGCCACACACACCCGCACGTGCTGTCGCTTGCGCTCGCCGCCGATGACGCTCCGGCGACCAAATGGTCTGCCCGGCGCGTCCAACCCACTCACTGCATCACATAGGCCACCTCTAGCGCCTTAACTCACACACCGCAACGCTGCTTGCACCCACGCCCGAACTCCGGCGGCCGCAAACGAGCTCGCCGCCGTCTACTCCGGCCACCCCAGGCCCAACCACGGCCAATGGATGTGTCGTTGCGCCAGCTACCCGTAGAGCCCAATGGCGCCTCGAACGGTGCCCCGTAGAGGAAAACCGGCACAAGAGCGCCGCTGACCTCGCCGGCGGCTAACCACCGGTGTGTTAGGCCTGTTAACCAGGGGTTTGACCTCCCCTGGGTCATTGACATGTGGGGCCAGCCCCTGCCAATTACCTAGTTTAGGTTCAACTAAAATAGGATTAGCCCCAGTGACACTGACACGCGGGCCCACCGTCTAGGTTTGACATGAACCGCCCAGTTGACCTGTGGACATCTCCGTGACGTAATGCTGACGCTATAAATCATTTTCTGGATTTATTCTTATTCAGGAAATTCCAGAAAATCCTATAAACTTCTAAAAATTGTAGAAAAAAATATGTAACTCAGAGTGATATAAATTATATATGAAAAATGATCAGAAAAATCCAATCTTTCCATCTGTACCATTTTAATGCATGTTTGAGCAAGTTACATGCTACGGTAGTTGAACCCCTTTCCTCTGCATGACCTGTCATTGCCACAGTAAATAGATGAAACCCACTAGCATGAGTAGGAGTTGTTTGAGCCCTGATGTGCCTACTCATTCATGCTTGTTTGGCATGCCAGCTATTGCTTAGAGTTGTGTCAGGTCTGATTCATCGGGGATGAATTGGGAAGTTGTGAACATGTCCTACTGTTGAGAGCTAAGTGTGTGAACACGATTTGGTAAAGGTAGCGGTGAGAGGCCATGTAGGAGTACATGGTGGGTTGTCTCATTGAAACCGTCCTCAGGAACTGAGTTCTGTGTTTGTGATCCATGAACAGTTACTACCACACATTGGGTTCCGGTAACTCGACCCCTCTCGACTTATTAATCAACTTGATCTCTGTCCAGGAGTTGAAACTAGTTTCTGGTGTTTGTAGGTAGTGTTAGTAGTCTTCCAAGTGGCACCCGGTATAGGTGGGCTTGGGACAGACTAGGAATAGTGGCACGGTGTACCAAGTGGCACCCGGATGGTGGGCTTGGGAACCTTGCTCACATCGTTTGGGACCGTGAGCGACACCCCGGCCGGATCTCCTTGCGGATGGAACCCGAATAGGAGATAAACCTGGACTAGAGACTTGTGTGGTTAGTCAGGTCGTGGCCGACACCCTTGCAAGGCTTCCGCTTGAAGGTTGCCGAGATACACGACGTGTACATGGTGGTAAGTGGCGAGAGCGTGTGTGAACAAGTACACCCCTGCAGGGTTAACATCATCTATTCGAATAGCCGTGTCCGCGGAAAAGGACTTCTGGGTTGCCTGTATAGTTCATAGACAGATGAAAGTGGATACTCTAAAATGCGCAAGATAAGCGTGAGTGATATGGATGGCGTTCTCGTAGGGAGACGGGAGCGGATCCATAGTGGTGTATTGATATGGTGAATATGCGGACTCGTGTGTGCCACCTCAAAAGAGTTACTTGCAGTCGTAGTTCAGGATAGCCACCGAGTCAAATCTGGCTTGCTGCAGTTAAACCCCACCATCCCCTTGTTGATACTGATGCATATGTAGTTAGATCTGATGTTAGTCTTGCTGGGTACATTTGTACTCACGTTTGCCTATTTTATGTTTTTGCAGAGAGACTTCAGTCTCACTAGTAGTTCCGTGTGGACTTCGACGTTTAGCTTGTTACCTCAGCTACGATCTTGTGCCCTCGACAGGGTCTTGTAGATAGTCAGGCTTCTCAGCCTTCTTCATTTGTAGTTGTCTGTACTCAGACAAGTTAAGCTTTCGCATGTGCTTGCTGCTTGTATGATCTGTATGTTGGGTCATGAGACCCATGTTTGTAATACTTGTCTCCTCAGAGCCTAATGAATAAATACTCTGAGTTGTAGAGTCTTGTTGTGATGCCATGTTGTATTGCACATATCGAGCATATTGTGTGTATGATTGAAATGCTTGGTATGTGTTGGATTCGACAACCTAGTTGTTTATCCTCGGTAGCCTCTCTTATGGGGAAATGTAGTCTTGTGCTTCCATGAGCCATAGTAGTCCGCTTCTGCCCGGTTCACGGAGTCCTGCTAGCCAAAGACTACTTGCTCCGGAACACTTGACTGGTTGGCACGTGATTCACTTCGTTCTGTGGTCTGTCCTTCGGGAAATGTCACGCGGTGACATCCGGAGTCCTGCCTAGCCTGCTACTGCCCGGTTCACCGGAGTCCTGTTAGCCCAGTGCTACAGCCCGGATTCGCACGCTGCTGACCGACATGCTCGATGTTGATTAATGTATGCATGTTCCCGTAAGTTAGTTCCACTTTGGGTTCACGACTAGTCATGTCGGCCCGGGTTCTCTGTCATATGGATGCTAGCGACACTATCATATACGTGAGCCAAAAGGCGCAAACGGTCCCGGGCCATGGTAAGGCGACACCCGTGGGAATCCCGTGCGTGAGGCCGCAAAGTGATATGAGGTGTTACCGGCTAGATCGATGTGACTTGGAATCGGGGTCCTGACAGCTTTGGTATCGAGCCCGATTGCTCAGAGGATTACCAAGCCAAACTGGTCGAAGTTGAGTCTAGAAATGCTTTAGTTATATAAGGGAATTGATTGTGGAAGGGAACGTAAGACTCTTTTTACTCATTTACCTTACGTCCTTCTGATCTGAGTCAACCTCTTCTTTTCTATGGGGATTAAGAACTAGGCTTCTCTTCTCTCTATCAGGTTCATGTGTTACTAATCAGTAGAATCTTAGGATTGTTGGTTCCGGGCCTCAGTTCAGTTTCTACTACTTTTAGTATGTTGTCAGTTGAACCAGAACCTTGATATGATGTTGTTAAGTGACTATGCAAATCCTTGTGAACGTCTCAAATCTTTTTCTGAGCATTTACAGCCGTTATGCTGTCCGAGTCATCCCAGGTTTCTAAATAGTCTGATGCATTTGCAAGTCCCTTCTTCCCGTTTCCAATGTCCTTTTGGGCCAGATTAAGCACACTAATCGGTGAGTTGAGGTACTCTGTTGCCTCGACATATATGTTAGAGCTATTATTATGACCCTAGGTGTTTTAGGGAGTCACCTAGTAACCTAGCCATGTTTTGTGTTCCCGGTGTGATGATTCTGGCCACCATTTGAAAGCATCCCGTGATGCCATTTAGTAGTAGGTATTCTATTCCTGGGTTCTTGAACCCGAGATTCACCCTACTTACCTCATGTTGATAGTGTTGCTAGTTCCTTTAGGATATTAGTAATCTTTGCGATAGTCCTCGAGGTTCGTGGTACATCCTTCTTCCAATTACCATGAACCATTCTTGGCAGAAGTTCGTTGAACCAAAAGATCACAATAAGAGTGCTCTTGACGAGTTCTCCATTCAAATTGTGAATCAGCCAGTCCTTCTTCTTCTGCATGGGTTATCCGAAAGAAATATGTTGAACTTGTTCGACATACTAATCCGCGCGTCCACAACTCAGAAAGATATTTGTTCCTTTGAGTTGCCCCTCTCTCTAGTTGTATCCTGATCTCCGTCTATCATTTGATAGTAAAGAGCATGTCATGCACTCATGCTCATCAATATCTCATATTCTTGTGGTCTGTCAAGCCATTCTATTCCGGAATGACTAGGAGAAAAAAACTCCAGTACCTCATCCATTTCTAGGATTGGGTCAAAGCAGTTGTATTCCGGAGATCAAAATGCCAATCCAGCTTTTGTTCTACTCTACCTTGGGATATTACCATCTTTATGTCAAGAATGTCATGGGAATTGCAGCACCTCCTATGAACTCTTGATATAGTGATACCTCTCGCCATCATCGTTCATTCCTCGGTCTCCGTGTTATTGTAACCGGAATACCGACAAGTGAATTGTGATGTGTGAAATCAATACTTCTAGCAACCATGTTGCTTAGTAGTTAATGGACAATAGTTTCATTCTTAGCGTGTTGGTTATTGAATCACCATTCTGAGATTGATCGTGCTACCTTGTCCTTATTTCTGGTGCACTCCTCAATCAGTGAGTTAGGATTGTGTCAATCCCTCGCTCCCTTGATCCTATCGTCTTGCCCTGAAAAGCAAGATTGATCTCGAGCTTAGTAACATATCGGTGGTTCGTGATTTTCCAAATATCTTCTTGGAAGTATTACCAGGTTGCTCCCGAGCCGCTATGTTGAGTTTGTGGTCATGTTGGTTTTTCTCTAAGCCAACCTTTCTCCATGAATCCGTGTTGAATACCCCTGAGCTAGTTGGTTAAACTAAACAACAACTTGGAGAGTTGGAAGATAAACGCTTGCCTAACTTAGTTCATTTTTAAGGGATATCCTTCTGTATGTGTGCATATGTTGAAGAGAGATGATATCTTCATCAATTGTTCCTCGTGATCGGTTCTTGAATCTATCGTCTTGTCCCAAACCTTGATTTGAGTGTGGGCTATCGTTAAATCAAGTTAGAACCAACGATATTCGTAATGTTGTCTTACTCGTGGTTGATACCTCGAGCATACACCATTATATCTTTTGGGTCTGACCAATGCTATCATCTTGTTCACATAATTGTGGAATTCCACTTATATGGAAACCTGGATGAATTGTTGTTGAGCCCATCAGCAACATTTTTATCTCCTCCATGATTCGTGTTGAACATCTAGCTAGTGTTGGAAACTTCTAATAGCATTATCCTCATGTCTCATTCATGAAGCATATGTTGGATGAAAGAAGTGACTTCCTCTAATTCATGCACATTTGATGCAAGTTGCCGCCGTGAATTCGAGAAAGTCAATGTTGCTTCCTCTGGAATCATCCCAAATTGGTCATGCATATGTGTGAAGTATTCTGTGGTTTGGAGACTTGCAACCTTCATTCCATATGTATTCCCTAGCACCCCAAGCCACTGATTGATTTGTTCAAGGAACAGGAGTTTGTTGTGCTAATACTAGTTCATGCACAAGATTCCGTTATCCTCAATGATGGTTCCCAACCTGAACTCGGTAGTGTTTTATTAGAAGACTACTATGTGGTCATGCTTGTCTGGGACATCGTCTTCACATGTTTGTAGCAGAACCAACTCATGTTTTGGAGCTTGCTATCGTAGTTCATTTCCCGAGAATCTCACAACGTTATCTCGTCGATTTGTGTTGCAACTCTTCCTTTCAGACATTTGAGTCTGAAGTATCCTGTTTCTAACCAGATATGAATCTCTATATGATGGTTGGAACATTCCCAACATTTGCATTTTATTCCTAGCTTGCACCCCATCGTGCCAACTTTCCATGGGTTGCCCTTCACAGCAGTTGTTATCCAGGATCATCTTCAAAAGTGGACTTATCATGGATCCCAACCATTTTCGATGATAAGCAAAAATCATCCATTGCGTTGTCTTCAACAAGGTAGTCCTCATCATCCATTCTAGTATGAGTATGCCATTTCTTCGAACTCTTTGAAACAATCAATTGTGATTTGCCTTAGGCTGGTATAGAGAGTTTCAATGATCTCTGTATCAAAAGTAATTCTTTTTGTCACTTAAGGGAATAGTTCTACACGTCACCTCCCCCAAGGTGTCTCGTTAATTCCTCGCTACTCTGAAACCTTGCACCATCTTACTTAAGCGTTGTGCTTACCCAATTGAACCCTCTTCATCTGTTACTATCCACCTCTCTCTATGTATGTGTTTGAGTCTCAGCTCAAGAGATGATCTAATGTCTCACTCCATGAGTTGATCCTGAGTGCTCGATCTTCGAGGAGATCAATTCCTGTAGAGTTTCTCTCTGTCGCGATCATGCTGGATGAATATCTCAAAAGCAACGACGTCAAAATCAATTGGAGCAATAAATCAACATCTTCGAGAAGGGCTATTGGATCATGAAGATCGTGTTAGCTTGTGACCCCTCTGACTTCTTACCTCACGACTTGAATCTCGGGACGAGATTCTTGTTTAGTAGGGGTGAGCTGTCACATCCCTAGTTCTGGTATGCACTAGGCTAGCCCTTCATGTGAGCATCATGTTTAAATTCAAATGAAATTTGAGTTGGGGAATTTTCAAAAGCCTCAGAAGACCTCTAAAAATAACCAGCATTTAAATCTCATCAAATGAGTCCAAGAAAATGTTCCCGTTATTCTCTGGAAATATTGGCAAGGGATAAAATTCAAACCAATATTTCTAGAATCTCAGGAACAATTATTTTGGGCCTTTGAATTAATCCAATAAATATTTGAATTGGATCTATATTTATTATATCATAAATATATGTTAAATAATTCTGGAAATTGTAGTGTAGCTTTGGATAAGTCCATTTAGTTCACGCAATTATTTTCATGAATTTTGAAAATGGCTTGGTCTTTGAACTAAATCAAAACATAATAGCAAAAATAGAAAAACAAAAACTAAATTAGGAGAGAGAGAGAGAGAGAGGATGCTTACCCGGACCACCTACAGGTGGTCCGCCCACCAGCCCGTGCAGGTCATCACCTACCTCGCAGAGAGGCGAGAGGAGGAGATAATGCCAGCACAGCCCTGCCACCACCTCCTGCGTCTTGGCGAGCTCTCCCTTCCCCCCTCGCGCCACGGAGACGCCCTGAGACCTCTCTCCCCTCCCCCTCACTCGCTGCTCTCTCTCCCCTCCTCTGTTCCTTTCCCCGCAGCACACCCGAGCACGCTCGTCACCGCCGCTCGTTGTCACCGCGGCCACCGTCCGCCACTCGCCTTGCTGACGTGTTCGGAAGAACCACAAAACCGCCCACCTCCCCTCCGCCGACTCATGCCTCGCCGGAAGCCCTGCTCCATCGTCACTGCGTCGTCTTCAACCTCTCGGTCGCCGAGATCGCCGGCAACCTTTAGTCGTCACCAGCCCCTCCTCAAGCTCGACGAGGCCACCGCTGCAATCGATGTGAGCCACTGAATCTTCTCCCTCCCTCCGTTTTCCCTCTCGTACGCCATAGCCGCCGTGCCACACGCACCCGCACGCGCCGTCGCTTGCGCTCGCCGCCGATGACGCTCCGGCGACCAAATGGTCTGCCCGGCGCGTCCAACCCACTCACCGCATCACATAGGCCACCTCTAGCGCCTCAGCTCGCTTGCTCGCACACTGCAACGCTGCCCGCACTCACTCCCGAACTCCGGCGGCCGCAACCGAGCTCGCCGCCGTCTACTCTGGCCACCCCAGGCCCAACCACGGCCACCAATGGACGCGTCGTTGCGCCAGCTACCCATAGAGCCCAACGGCGCCTTGAACGGTGCCCCGTAGAGGAAACCCGAGGCACAAGAGCGCCGCTGACCTCGCCGGCGGCTAACCGCCAGCGTGTTAGGCCTGTTAACCAGGGGTTTGACCACCCCTGGGTCATTGACATGTGGGGCCAGCCCCTGCTAATTATCTAGTTTAGGTTCAACTAAAATAGGATTAGCCCCTATGACACTGACACGCGGGCCCCACCGTCCAGGTTTGACCTGGACCGCCCAGTTGACTTGCGGACGTCTCAGTGACGTAATGCTGACGCTATAAATCATTTTCTGGATTTTTACTTATTCAAGAAATTCCAGAAAATCCTATAAACTTCTAAAAATTATAGAAAATAATATATTACTCAGAATGAAATAAATTATATATGAAAAATGATCAGAAAAATCCAATCTTTCCATCTGTACCATTTTCATGCATGTTTGAGCAAGTTAACCTCACTGTTTAGGATGAAACATGATTAGGACAAATTTGAAAATAGACTTGGAATTGGAATTTGATCCAGCTTTGAATTCCACTTCAATCAAAATGACTTTCTTTTGCATTAGCCCAAATCACAGCATATTTCCATGTCATGATCATGCATCATGTTATTGCATTGCATTGATTGTGTTCTTTCTCTGTTTGCTGGTATTTGTCCCCTCTTAGTGGACGTAGTTCCGACGATGAGATCGATGACACCGATGAAGAACTATACTGTAACACCCCAAAAATTTAACCAGGTTTTAGTTATTAAAATTTTGCCAAGAGTTTAAAATTTTTGCCTGCAAGAATATCTCTGTGGATTTCAAAACTTTTCTTTTAATATTAAGGAGTTTTTCCCAAGTGGGTCCTTCCAAAACATTTTGTACTTATATGCCCTCCCTTTAAAAACATCTCTCAATCAGTAGGTTTATTTATTAAATTATTTCACCCTGAGCTTTATTCATTAAAATGACTTGTTTTAAGTTTTGGAGCTCCTTTTTTGTACTACAACCAGTTGATAAACTTAACTAAAAATCCAACAAAAATTTGGAGATGTCATGTGATGTCTCTAAATCACTTTTGTGCAATAATATATTTCATTCATTGCATATTTTGAGTGCTACACATGTTTTTCTTCTCTGGTCCAGGGGACAATTTTACACTACAACCCTTTAAAATATTTCTTTCTAGCTTCCACAAAAATTATGGGATGTCAGTAGGAGCATATTATTCCTCTTTATGCAAAAATCCAGGGATGTTATTTGAAATTTTTGAGTGAATCAACTTCATCTCCATTCTGGTCCAACATGATGCTTTGTACAGCAACCATAGTCTTGCTTGCTCTTTGGCCCTAAATTCTTTCTCCTACTTGTAGTCCTCCATGCAAAACCCCTAGGTCCAGGAGCATGCACTCATTTGATCATTTTTGGTTCAAGTTATAATGCCATCCACCTCCTGTCCAGATTTGAAGTTCTGCAAAACTTGCACTAGCAAGTTTGTGCTTTTCACAAACTAACCTCACCACCCTCTTGTGCATCCAAGGAGACACCGACCTGGAAGTATTGGCCACTCCAAGAAATGCCTAGGTGCCTGTGGCATTTTGTCAAACACTTGGAGGGCATGAACTGATTTGACATGAGTTGTTGTTGGCATTGTGAACTTGGCCACCTGACCAAACCATCTTGTCCCTTGAGTTTCCCTCTATCTCTAACCTAGTTCTGTTGCTTGCCAACCTCACCTGTGACCTGTAGCATTCGACGGCATTGTATCGAACACCTCCCGTGCACGCTCTGGGCGCGGCCAGAGCGCGCGTTTTGCACGTGCGTGCGTGCGCCCGAGCTGCCGCGTCCCAGTTGACCTTCCCCCGCCCCGAACTCGATCTGATCCGCGAGCATAGCCGTGTCGCGACCACCCGACCGCCACGGCTCGCGGCAATGCGCGCCAAGAACAAGCTTCTTGGCGGCATGCTTGCGGCCGCATCCATGGACGGCGCCGCCCAAACCTCCTCCGCTCACCAGCTGCCCCCTTAAGTATCTCCAGCTCAGCCGCAGCTTCGTCGCCTAGCGCGCGTCGCCGCCACATCGCCATTGCTACAGAAAGACGGTTCGCCGTCATCCTTATCGCCGGCCACCTCGGAACCGACCGCCACCGCATATATAAGGGCCCCGGAGACCAATCAAGTTCTCGGGCAACCTCTTCTGATCCCCCTAGAGCTACCGCGGCCAGCAGTCGAGGAGGGGACGACCTTATTCCCCGAGTCCGGCCGGTTCGGTCGCCGCCTCGTTCCGGCCAATTCCGTCGCCACCAGTGCCCCTCCCTCTCCATCCTCTCCACCAAGAACTCCCCCTCCCTCTCATGAGTGCAACCCCGCGCTCAATTTTGGTCTGAGACCACCGTAGCCCCAAACCCACTATCCACCCAAACGCTTGCTCCGCCGCGAAGCTCGTCGCCAGCGACTCCGTCCACGTCGGCGACCATGGCGGGTACCCATAGACTCGTCTCGACCCCCTGAGCCCACCCATGTCCTCAGATCACCAAGAGACGCCCTCATTCGCCGGCAAATCCTTGCGGAGCTCCATCTCCGTTCGGTCGAGGGGAACGCAGCAGCGTGGCTGGTCAAACCTGACCCGATGGGCCAGCGGGCCCACCGTCAGTGACCCAGCGCCTGTCCACGCAGGAGTAAGTGGAAGCGCCTTTTCCAAATACGCCTTCGACGTGTTTTTCTTTTAAAACGTTTTCCTTTTTGTTTTATTTTAAAAACAGATTTTGACCAAACTTTGACCTGCTGTATCTTTTAAAATACAACTCCAATTAAATTGATTCTTTTTCCTACCTCTTTCAAATATTGTCTAGTTTATTTTAAGATTTATTTGAAATTTTTTCAAAAAACAACTTTTGTGCTGTTTTTATTTTTGTGTGTTAATTCTTTTATATTTTCAAAACAGGATTTTTGAAGAGAGGAGAATTATTTCAAGAGTTTGAAATGCACCCTGCCTTCCCGTGACCTGAAGGCAAGCATTCTGAAACCTGGTGAATTTTTGTATGTGTTGCATAGCACGGTGGCAACACCACCCCGACATATACATGCGTCATTTTATGTGAGGTTGTGATCCTATTTATGGGTGCATATTAATGAGTTTATGCTAATGAAGTTGACATGATTTGTGATGGAAATCACCGTCATACGTCTTTCATGCATACCGTAAGGAAAGAAGGAAAGACCTCTGTCTTGGGTAGACACGGTCTTGTCCCTAATCCTTCGTCGAGATGGTCGTGTCCGGTATGGCATGAGGGGTATGTTGCGTGATGTTTCCATCCGTTGTTAGAAATATATGCATTGTTATGCTAATCATGCAGGAAATATTACAACCTCCTGAGTCGACCGTAGATCGAGTCTTGTGCCAGTAACCCCCATACTTGCTTCAGACTACCACTGTCTCTACACCAAGTAGGGTGCAGTTCGATAAGTTGTCAACCTCTTTCTAGCACACACCATACAGAGAGGCGAGGTGGAAGATACGGTTGTAGCTGGTAGGCGAGGCAACCTGGTCCGGGGCATGGGTGTTTCGGTTGAGACCGAGAGGAGGCCACCCCTTAGAGCGCAATATAAATTTGATCCCATGCTACGCGAGGTTGTAGCCTTCCCACTTAGAGTTTGCTTGACGGTGTCGTGGGTGATTCAGACACGTGTGATTTAAACTGGTGTGTGCAAGATAGGTGTGTTTTCAACAAAAAGGCCGTAGACGGAAATTAGTCCCGATGGACTAAAGGAATCCGTTACTCGTGGGTAAAGAGTACACCCTCTGCAGAGATTAAACCTATTGAATAGCCGTGTCCATGGTTAAGGATTACTGATGCAGGATGGGTCAAGTGTCGGTCTTAGTGTCGGTCTTCGGAGGTGAAACTGTTAAATCAGAACTGATATTACGACTTGCGACATGTGGTAATGATGATTATTATTTTGTTGTGGACTAACCCGTGATATTAGGGATATTATCGAATATCCCTCGGACGGTACTACCTCCTGGATATTCACTATGATTGCATTTCTTTTAAAGCCCTTTATGTGGTGTCGCTCAGATGCCCGACTGTGGCATTTTCTTTTAAAGCCCTTTATGTGGTGTCGCTCAGACGCCCGACCGTGGCCTTTCTTTTAAAGCCCTTTATGTGGTGTCGCCGACGCCTGATCGTGGCATTTCTTTTAAAGCCCTTTATGTGGTGTCGTCAGACGCCCGACCGTGGCATTTCTTTTAAAGCCCTTTATGTGGTGTCGCTCAGACGCCCGACTGTGGCATTTCTTTTAAATCCCTTTATGTGGTGTCACTCAGACGCCCGACTGTGGCATTTGTTTTAAAGCCCTTTATGTGGTGTCGCTCAGACGCCCGACCGTGGCATTTCTTTCATAAGTCTTTTGTGTGGCGTTGCTTCAGACGCCCGCTCGGTGCCTTTTATTATCATTATGTTATTACATATTCATAAATAACCTGCTTACATACATCAGAAATTCATTTACCTTTTGTGACTGACGTCATGAGCATACATATTTCGGAACATCGTTACTATATTATTCATGTGTTCATAATGTTTGCGAGTACATTCAAAGTACTCACTGGCTTGTCCCTGGCTATTTTCTTGGCCAGATTTCTTGCGCGGAAAGGACCGACCGTGTTGACAGCCCCGGAACCTAAGCAACGGTGATAGCAGCCTCGCGAAGATAGGAGTTAACCTGGTCAGCGGTTCCCGTGGGAAATGGAGTCCCATAGACACTGATGATGTACAACCCGCTTCCGCCATCAACTGTTAGAAACCATTTGTTGTACTCACAGACCAGAATGGTCTTGTACCACATATTTTGTGTTTTGCTTGGAGTTTCTGTATCAAGTTGGTGCCTCATCAGCTAACAGTAACCCTGGGGCTGATGAGCACAAGGGCCATTTTCTGGGAATTAATACCTGGAGAATCGGTCGCCACAGACTTGGTATCAGAGCCAGGCTGACCATTGGCTAATCCTATCCCAGCCAGGTCGATAAACTTAGGCAAACGGACCTACCAGACCTAACCAAACGCCAGCCAAGCTTCCCGTGCAAGATAGCCACCCAATGACCCCGACACATTTGGCAGTCGGTGCCCAACCTATCCGCCTAGCCTGTCGATCACACACCAGTGACCGATGGCAAAAATGTCTCATTCGCAAGAGTCCGAAGGAAGACTCCGTCCCCATTTCTATAAAAGGGCACGCTAGCCTCAACCCAGCTCAGCACAGCCTCTACCCCCAGCATAGCCACAATGCCTGGTCCTGTAGTGCACAATGAGACCACAGCAACCAACCTTGGAGGTTTTGTGACCATACTCGCAAACCTCACCCGTTGTGCCTACGCGTTAGAAGAACCTCCAGAATATGTTGTGTACCAAGGACCCATGGGCGGTGAAAGCCGTCAGTTTTTGGCCACTGTGCACATCTACGGTAGGGTACTGTCGCCAGAACGCCCCTACAGGTTCACCGGAAGAACAACTTCCTTTCAGCCACAAGCCATCCAACTAGCTGCTCAAGAGGCTATAGTTAAACTCCGGCAGCTGTCACCCAGAGTTAACTGTCGCTCATTCTACTACTACCCCAGGCGTGAAGGGTATGGTAGACCACTCCAAGTTGCCAACGGGAATCACGAGACGGATCCCGCATTGTTGCACCTAGTGCGCTATGTAAGTGCACTAGAGGCATTGTTCGATCAAATCACTATTGATCTGATCACAGCTCGAGGAGAGCTGGTTCGCCGAGCCCCGGTAAGCAGAGAAACCGAGGCCGACAACGACAACCCAGTCGTGCTGTTCGGACACCCGATTGATACCCTGAGGTCAGCCCCAGCCATCATCCAAGATACTGTGATGACCCCAGAAGTGCTTCGTCGGCTTTTGGGAACACACTCCAACGGGATTGTGGCCAACAATCCCCGCGATGGTCATCATAGCTACCCCGACCCTGCAGTTCCTCCACCATCTCCGGCTAATCCCGACGGTGAGACCCGTGGAGAAGCATTGGCATCCTCAAGGCAGGCTCATTTAGATGTAAACGAGGTAGACTAAGTCGCCCGAGTAGTGCCGAGTCTCGGTGTATTCTCGCTTTGTAATCATGTGACCTTGCGAATTAACGCAGCCTGTTGTTATGCCCCAGTTTTAAATAGTAGCCTTGCTTATTTTTGTCAGCACATAGTTGCACATTTTCCGGGCACAACTACCAAGATCCAACGGAAGTTTCCTTCGTGGGGAAATCTATGACAACCCCACGCTTGGCCATAGAAGCTGCTGCAAAAGAAGCGACTACTCGTCTTTGATCCGCAGTACCCTATGCCCGCGAGCGAGGATATTATTACTTTCCAAGCCGTGCAGCCCCTGGAGGAGTAGTATCTTTTCCCGGTGGACGGATTGAGAGAGACCCAGTGCTAGCCAACCTTATCCAGTACATCATCGCTCAAGAACATTTGAACCAGCGAGTAATGGATTATCTCCAGAGTCTCGCTGATTTGAACCCTCAGATTGCCATCGGCAGACCACTGAGGCCCGACCCGAAGAGACGCACACATCGACTGGTCAATCCACTTCCTCCGATAGAAGAAGAGTGTATCCCTTTACCAGAGACATTTTACCGGGACCCTGTCCAGTTACCATCTTCATTTTCGACGTCACTACCGTGTTGGTAGTTCAGCATTTAATATTACGTTGTAACTTATGCTTAGTACCTTAAATTTGTGCGACGAGTCGAGTATTTTCAGTTCCTGCTTATATGAGTAGTTCTCCTTGAGATTAACATGTGTAACCGCGAAGAAATCCTAGAATGATATTTCTTTTCCCCGAGTTGCTGCATCATTTATCCCCTCACTACATAGTTTATTTTCATTCGCGCAGCACCACAGCAGCAGACTCACAACCGCTCGGACACATATGGAGTATTTGTTTTTCCCAAACGGCTTTTAGCAAATCTCGAGGACGAGATTTTTCTTAAGGGGGGTAGTAATTGTAACACCCCAAAAATTTAACCAGGTTTTAGTTATTAAAATTTTGCCAAGAGTTTAAAATTTTTGCCTGCAAGAATATCTCTGTGGATTTCAAAACTTTTCTTTTAATATTAAGGAGTTTTTCCCAAGTGGGTCCTTCCAAAACATTTTGGACTTATATGCCCTCCCTTTAAAAACATCTCTCAATCAGTAGGTTTACTTATTAAATTATTTCACCCTGAGCTTTATTCATTAAAATGACTTGTTTTAAGTTTTGGAGCTCCTTTTTTGTACTACAACCAGTTGATAAACTTAACTAAAAATCCAACCAAAATTTGGAGATGTCATGGGATGTCTCTAAATCACTTTTGTGCAATAATATATTTCATTCATTGCATATTTTGAGTGCTACACATGTTTATCTTCTCTGGTCCAGGGGACAATTTTACACTACAACCCTTTAAAATATTTCTTTCTAGTTTCCATCAAAATTATGGGATGTCAGTAGGAGCATATTATTCCTCTTTATGCAAAAATCCAGGGATGTTATTTGAATTTTTTTAGTGAATCAACTTCATCTCCATTCTGGTCCAACATGATGATTTGTACATCAACCATAGTCTTGCTTGCTCTTTGGCCCTAAATTCTTTCTCCTACTTGTAGTCCTCCATGCAAAACCCCTAAGTCCAGGAGCATGCACTCGTTTGATCATTTTTGGTTCAAGTTATAATGCCATCCACCTCCTGTCCAGATTTGAAGTTCTGCAAAACTTGCACTAGCAAGTTTGTGCTTTTCACAAACTAACCTCACCACCCTCTTGTGCATCCAAGGAGACACTGACCTGGAAGTATTGGCCACACCAAGAAATGCCTAGGTGTCTGTGGCATTTTGTCAAACACTTGGAGGGCATGAACTGATTTGACATGAGTTGTTGTTGGCATTGTGAACTTGGCCACCTGACCAAACCATCTTGTCCCTTGAGTTTCCCTCTATCTCTAACCTAGTTCATTGCTTGCCAACCTCACATGACCTGTAGCATGCCACGGCATTGTATCGAACACCTCCCGTGCACGCTCTGGGCGCGGCCAGAGCGCGCGTTTTGCACGTGTGTGCATGCGCCCGAGCTGCCGCGTCCCAGTTGACCCTCCCCGAACTCGATCGATCCACTGGCATAGCCGTGTCGCGCCCCACCCGACCGCCCCTGGCTCGCTACAGCGGCACCGCTGCAAGCTTCTTGGCGGCACGCTTGCGGCCGCATCCATGGACGGCGCCGCCCAAACCTCCTCCGCTCGCCAGCTGCCCCCTTAAGTATCTCCAGCTCAGCCGCAGCTTCGTCCCCTAGCGCGCGTCGCTGCCACGTCGCCACTGCTACAGAAAAACGGTTCGCCGTCATCCTTATCGCCGGCCACCTCGGAACCGACCGCCACCGCATATATAAGGGCCCCGGAGACCAATCAAGTTCTCGGGCAACCTCTTCTGATCCCCCTAGAGCTAGCGCGGCCAGCAGTCGAGGAGGGGAAGGCCTTCTTCCCCGAGTCCGGCCGGTTCGGTCGCCGCCTCGTTCCGGCCAATTCCGTCGCCACCAGTGCCCCTCCCTCTCCATCCTCTCCACCAAGAACTCCCCCTCCCTCTCATGAGTGCAACCCCGCGCTCAATTTTGGTCTGAGACCACCGTAGCCCCAAACCCACTATCCACCCAAATGCTTGCTCCGCCGCGAAGCTCGTCGCCGGCGACTCCGTCCACGTCGGCGACCATGGCGGGTACCCATAGACTCGTCTCGACCCCCTGAGCCCACCCATGTCCTCAGATCACCAAGAGACGCCCTCATTCGTCGGCAAGTCCTTGCCGGAGCTCCGCCTCCGTTCGGTCAGAGGGGAACGACGCGCGCGTGGCTGGTCAAACCTGACCAGTGGGCCAGGCGGGCCCACCGTCAGTGACCCAGCGCCTGTCCACGCAGGAGTAAGTGGAAGCGCCTTTTCCAAATACGCCTTCGACGTGTTTTTCTTTTAAAACGTTTTCCTTTTTGTTTTATTTTAAAAACAGATTTTGACCAAACTTTGACCTGTTGTATCTTTTAAAATACAACTCCAATTAAATTGATTCTTTTTCCTACCTCTTTCAAATATTGTCTAGTTTATTTTAAGATTTATTTGAAATTTTTTCAAAAAACAACTTTTGTGCTGTTTTTATTTTTGTGTGTTAATTCTTTTATATTTTCAAAACAGGATTTTTGAAGAGAGGAGAATTATTTCAAGAGTTTGAAATGCACCCTGCCTTCCCGTGACCTGAAGGCAAGCATTCTGAAACCTGGTGAATTTTTGTATGTGTTGCATAGCACGGTGGCAACACCACCCCGACATATACATGCGTCATTTTTTGTGAGGTTGTGATCCTATTTATGGGTGCATATTAATGAGTTTATGCTAATGAAGTTGACATGATTTGTGATGGAAATCACCGTCATACGTCTTTCATGCATACCGTAAGGAAAGAAGGAAAGACCTCTGTCTTGGGTAGACACAGTCTTCTCCCTAATCCTCCGTCGAGACGGTCGTGTCCGGTATGGCATGAGGGGTATGTTGCGTGATGTTTCCATCCGTTGTTTGAAATATATGCATTGTTATGCTAATCATGCAGGAAATATTACAACCTCCTGAGTCGACTGTAGATTGAGTCTTGTGCCAGTAACCCCCATACTTGCTTCGTACTACCACTCGTCTCTACACCAAGTAGGGTACGGTTCAGTAAGTTGTCAACCTCTTTCTAGCACACACCATACAGAGAGGCCAGGGTGGAAGATACCGGTTGTAGCTGGTAGGCAGGCCACCTGGTCCGGGGGCATGGGTGTTTCCGGTTGAGACCGAGAGGGGAGGCCACCCCTTAGAACGCGCAATATAAATTTGATCCCATGCTACGCGAGGTTGTAGCCTCTCCACTTAGAGTTTGCTTGACAGGTGTCGTGGGTGATTCCAGACATGTGTGATTTAAACTGGTGTGTGAAAGATAGGTGTGTTTTCAACAAAAAGGCCGTAGACGGAATTAGTCCCGATGGACTAAAGGAATCCGTTACTCGTGGGTAAAGAGTACACCCTCTGCAGAGATTAAACCTACTCGAATAGCCGTGTCCATGGTTAAGGATTACAGTCTGGGATGGGTCAAGTGTCGGTCTTAGTGTCGGTCTTCGGAGGTGAAACTGTTAAATCAGAACCGATATTACGACTTGCAACATGTGGTAATGATGATTATTATTTTGTTGTGGACTAACCCATGATATTATTGATATTATCGAATATCCCTGGGACGGTTCTACCTCCTGGATATTCACTATGATTGCATTTCTTTTAAAGCCCTTTATGTGGTGTCGCTCAGACGCCCGACTGTGGCATTTTCTTTTAAAGCCCTTTATGTGGTGTCGCTTAGACGCCCGACTGTGGCCTTTCTTTTAACGCCCTTTATGTGGTGTCGCTCGACGCCTTGACCGTGGCATTTCTTTTAAAGCCCTTTATGTGGTGTCGCTCGACGCCCGATCGTGGCATTTCTTTTAAAGCCCTTTATGTGGTGTTGCTCGACGCCTTGACCGTGGCCTTTCTTTTAAAGCCCTTTATGTGGTGTCGCTCGAGACACCGACCGTGGCATTTCTTTTAAAGCCCTTTATGTGGTGTCGCTCAGGCGCTTGATCGTGGCATTTCTTTTAAAGCCCTTTATGTGGTGTCGCTCAGACGCCTTGACCGTGGCATTTCTTTTAAAGCCCTTTATGTGGTGTCGCTCAGACGCCTGACCGTGGCATTTCTTTTAAAGCCCTTTATGTGGTGTTGCTCGACGCCTGACCGTGGCCTTTCTTTTAAAGCCCTTTATGTGGTGTCGCTCGGGCCTTGACCGTGGCATGTCTTTTAAAGCCCTTTATGTGGTGTCGCTCGACGCCTTGACCGTGGCATTTCTTTTAAAGCCCTTTATGTGGTGTCGCTCAGGCCTTGATCGTGGCATTTCTTTTAAACCCCTTTATGTGGTGTCGCTCGGGCCTTCGACCGTGGCATTTCTTTTAAAGCCCTTTATGTGGTGTTGCTCAGACGCCCGAGTGTGGCATTTCTTTTAAAGCCCTTTATGTGGTGTCGCTTAGACGCCCGACCGTGGCATTTCTTTCATAAGTCTTTTGTGTGGCGTTGCTTCAGACGCCCGCTCGGTGCCTTTTATTATCATTATGTTATTACATATTCATAAATAACCTGCTTACACACATCAGAAATTCATTTACCTTTTGTGACTGACGTCATGAGCATACATATTTCGGAACATCGTTACCATATTATTGCTGTGTTCATAATGTTTGCGAGTACATTCAAAGTACTCACTGGCTTGTCCCTGGCTATTGTCTTGGCAAGATTTCTTGCGCGGAAAGGAGCGACCGTGTTGACAGCCCCGGAACCTAAGCAACGGTGATAGCAGCCTCACGATGATAGGAGTTAACCTGGTCAGCTGTTCCCGTGGGAAATGGAGTCCCATAGACACTGATGATTTACAACCCGCTTCCGCCATCAACCGTTAGAAACCATTTGTTGTACTCACAGACCAGAATGGTCTTGTACCACATATTTTGTGTTTTGCTTGGAGTTTCTGTATCAAGTTGGTGCCTCATCAGCTAACAATAATCCTGGGGTTGATGAGCACAAGGGCCATTTTCTGGGAATTAATACCCGGAGAATCGGTCGCAACATATACTATCTTCAGAAGTGCCAGGCAAGCAAAACCGCCTTGTTCATTCCGATACAATCCCACTCTCTCGCTCCTGCTCTCTTTCACTGCATTAAGACAACAACGCTTCAACAGTTACATGCTACGGTAGTTGAACCCCTTTCCTCTGCATGACCTGTCATTGCCACAGTAAATAGATGAAACCCACTAGCATGAGTAGGAGTAGTTTGAGCCCTGATGTGCCTAATCATTCATGCTTGTTTGTCATGCCAGCTATTGCTTAGAGTTGTGTCAAGTCTGATTCACCGGGGATGAATTGGGAAGTTGTGAACATGTCCTACTGTTGAGAGCTAAGTGTGTGAACATGATTTGGTAAAGGTAGCGGTGAGAGGCCATGTAGGAGTACATGGTGGGTTGTCTCATTGAAACCGTCCTCAGGAACTGAGTTATGTGTTTGTGATCCATGAACAGTTACTACCACACATTGGGTTCCAGTAACTCGACCCCTCTCGACTTATTAATCAACTTGATCTCTGTCCAGGAGTTGCAACTAGTTTCTGGTGTTTGTAGGTAGTGTTAGTAGTCTACCAAGTGGCACCCTGCAGGTGGGTTTGGGACAGACGAGGCCTGATGTACGGTGTACCAAGTGGCACCGGATGGTGGGCTTGGAAACCCTGCTCACATCGTTTGGGGCCGTGGCGACACCCGGCGGATCTCCTTGCGGATGGAACCCGAATAGGAGATAAACCTGGACTAGAGACTTGTGTGGTTATTCAGGTCGTGGCCGACTCCCTCGCCAGGCTTCCGCTTGAAGGTTGCCGAGATACACGACGTGTAAATGGTGGTAATTGGCGAGAGCGTGTGTGAAGAAGTACACCCCTGCAGGGTTAACATCATCTATTCGAATAGCCGTGTCCGCAGAAAAGGACTTCTGGGTTGCCTGTACAGTTCATAGACAAGTGAAAGTGGATACTCTAAAATGCGCAAGATAAGCGTGAGTGATATGGATGGCGTTCTCGTAGGGAGACGGGAGCGGATCCATAGTGGTGTATTGATATGGTGAATATGTGGACTCGTGTGCGCCACCTCAAAAGAGTTACTTGCAGTCGTTGTTCAAGATAGCCACCGAGTCAAAGCTGGCTTGCTGCAGTTAAACCCCACCATCCCCTTGTTGATACTGATGCATATGTAGTTAGATCTGATATAAGTCTTGCTGGGTACATTTGTACTCAAGTTTGCCTATTTTATGTTTTTGCAGAGAGACTTCAGTCTCACTAGTAGTTCCGTGTGGACTTCGACGTTTAGCTTGTTCCGTTAGCTACGATCTTGTGCCCTCGACAGGGTCTTGTAGATAGTCAGGCTTCTCAGCCTTCTTCATTTGTAGTTGTCTGTACTCAGACAAGTTAAGCTTTCGCATGTGCTTGCTGCTTGTATGCTCTGTATGTTGGGTCATGAGACCCATGTTTGTAATACTTGCCTCCTCAGAGCCTAATGAATAAATACTCTGAGTCGTAGAGTCTTGTTGTGATGCCATGTTGTATTGCACATATCGAGCATATTGTGTGTATGATTGAAATGCTTGGTATGTGTGGGATTTGACAACCTAGTTGTTTATCCTCGGTAGCCTCTCTTATGGGAAAATGTAGTCTTGTGCTTCCATGAGCCATAGTAGTCCGCTACAGCCGGTTCACCTTGATCTTGCTAGCCCAAGACTACTGCTCGGAACACTTGATGGCCGACATGTGATTCACTTCGTTCTGTGTACATCTTCGGGAAATGTCACGCGGTGACATCCGGAGTCCTGCCTAGCCTGCTACAGCCATGTTCACCGGAGTCCTGTTAGCCTAGTGCTACAGCTCGGATTCGCACGCTGCTGACCGACATGCTCGATGTTGATTAATGTATGCCTGTTCCCGTAAATTAGTTCCACTTTGGGTTCACGACTAGTCATGTCGGCCCGGGATCTCTGTCATATGGATGCTAGCGACACAATCATATACGTGAGCCAAAAGGCGCAAACGGTCCCGGGTCATGGTAAGGCGACACTCGTGGGAATCCCGTGCGTGAGGCTGCAAAGTGATATGAGGTGTTACCGGCTAGATCGACGTGACTTGGAATCGGGGTCCTGACAGCTTTGGTATCAGAGCCTGACTGCCTGTAGGATTACCAAGCCAAACTTGTCGAAGTTGAGTCTAGAAATGCTTTAGTTATATAAGGGAATTGATTGTGGAAGGGAACGTAAGACTCTTTTTACTCATTTACCTTACGTCCTTCTGATCTGAGTCAACCTCTTCTTTTCTATGGGGATTAAGAACTAGGCTTCTCTTCTCTCTATCAGGTTCACGTGTTACTAATCCGTAGAATCTTAGGATTGTTGGTTCCAGGCCTCAATTCAGTTTCTACTACTTTTAGTATGTTGTCAGTTGAACCAGAACCTTGATATGATGTTGTTAAGTGACTATGCAAATCCTTGTGAATGTCTCAAATCTTTTTCTGAGCATTTACATCCGTTATGTTGTCCGAGTCATCCCAAGTTTCTAAATAGTCTGATGCATTTGCAAGTCCCTTCTTCCCGTTTCCGATGTCCTTTTGGGCCAGATTAAGCACACTAATCGGTGAGTTGAGGTACTCTGTTGCCTCGACATATATGTTGGAGCTATTATTATGACCCTAGGTGTTTTAGGGAGTCACCTAGTAACCTAGCAATGTTTTGTGTTCCCGGTGTGATGATTCTGGCCACCATTCGAAAGCATCCCGTGATGCCATTTAGTAGTAGGTATTCTATTCCTGGGTTCTTGAACCCGAGATTCACCCTACTTACGTCATGTTGATAGTGTTGCTAGTTCCTTTAGGATATTAGTAATCTTTGCGATAGTCCTCGAGGTTCGTGGTACATCCTTCTTCCAATTACCATGAACCATTCTTGGCAGAAGTTCGTTGAACCAAAATATCACAATAAGAGTGCTCTTGACGAGTTCTCCATTCAAATTGTGAATCGGCCAGTCCTTCTTCTTCTGCATGGGTTATCCGAAAGAAATATGTTGAACTTGTTCGACATACTAATCCACGCTTCCACAACTCAGAAAGATATTTGTTCCTTTGAGTTGCCCCTCTCTCAAGTTGTATCCTGATCTCCGTCTATCATTTGATAGTAAAGAGCATGCCATGCACTCATGCTCATCGATATCTCATATTCTTGTGGTCTGTCAAGCCATTCTATTCCAGAATGACTAGGAGAAACAAACTCCAGTACCTCATCCATTTCTAGGATTGGGTCAAAGCAGTTGTATTCCGGAGATCAAAATGCCAATCCAGCTTTTGTTCTGCTCTACCTTGGGATATTACCATCTTTATGTCAAGAATGTCATGGGAATTGCAGCACCTCCTATAACTCTTGATATAGTGATACCTCTCGCCGTCATCGTTCATTCCTCGGTCTCCGTGTTATTGTAACTGGAATACCAACAAGTGAATTGTGATGTGTGAAATCGATACTTCTAACAACCATGTTTCTTAGTAGTTAATGGACAATAGTTTCATTCTTAGCGTGTTGGTTATTGAATCACCATTATGAGATTGATCGTGCTACCTTGTCCTTATTTCTGGTGCACTCCTCGATCAGTGAGTTAGGATTGTGTCAATCCCTCGCTCCCTTGATCCTATCGTCTTGCCCTGAAAAGCAAGATTGATCTCGAGCTTAGTAACATATCGGTGGTTCGTGATTTTCCAAATATCTTCTCGGAAGTATTACCAGGTTGCTCCCTAGCCGCTATGTTGAGTTCGTGGTCATGTTGGTTTTTCTCTAAGCCAACCATTCTCCAAGAATCCGTGTTGAATACCCATGAGCTAGTTGGTTAAGCTAAACAACAACTTGGAGAGTTGGAAGATAAACGCTTGCCTAACTTAGTTCATTTCTAAGGGATATCCTTCTGTATGTGTGCGTATGTTGAAGAGAGATGATATCTTCATCAATTGTTCCTCGTGACCGGTTCTTGAATCGGTCGTCTTGTCCCAAACCTTGATTCGAGTGTGGGCTATCGTTAAATGAAGATAGAACCAATGATATTCGTAATGTTGTCTTACTCGTGGTTGATCCCTCGAGCATACACCATTATATCTTTTGGGTCTGACCAATGCTATCATCTTGTTCACATAATTGTGGAATTCCACTTATATGGAAACCTGGATGAATTGTTGTTGAGCCCATCAGCAACATTTTTATCTCCTCCATGATTCGTGTTGAACATCTAGCTAGTGTTGGAAACTTCTAAGAGCATTATCCTCATGTCTCATTCATGAAGCATATGTTGGATGAAAGAAGTGACTTCCTCTAATTCAAGCACATTTGATGCAAGTTGCCGCCGTGAATTCGAGAAAGTCAATGTTGCTTCCTCTGGAATCATCCCAAATCGGTCATGCATATGTGCGAAGTATTCTGTGGTTTGGAGACTTGCAACCTTCATTCCATATGTATTCCCTAGCACCCCAAGCCACTGATTGATTTGTTCAAGGAACAGGAGTTTGTTGTGCTAATACTAGTTCATGCACAAGATTCCGTTATCCTCAATGATGGTTCCCGACCTAAACTCGGTAGTGTTTTATTAGAAGACTACTATGTGGTCATGCTTGTCTGGGACATCGTCTTCACATGTTTGTAGCAGAACCAACTCATGTTTTGGAGCTTGCTATCGTAGTTCATTTCCCGAGTTTCAATGATCTCTGTATCAAAAGTAATTCTTTTTGTCACTTAAGGGAATAGTTCTACGCGTCACCTCCCCCAAGGTGTCTCGTTATGGAACTGTGGCAATTATTCCTCGCTACTCTGAAACCTTGCACCATCTTACTTAAGCGTTGTGCTTACCCAATTGAACCCTCTTCATCTGTTACTATCCACCTCTCTCGATGTATGTGTTTAAGTCTCAGCTCAAGAGATGATCTAATGTCTCACTCCATGAGTTGATCCTGAGTGCTCGATCTTCGAGGAGATCAATTCCTGTAGAGTTTCTCTCTGTCGCCATCATGCTGGATGAAGATCTCGAAAGCAAAGACGACAAAATCAATTGGAGCAATAAATCAACATCTTCGAGAAGGGCTATTGGATCATGAAGATCGTGTTAGCTTGTGACCCCTCTGACTTCTTACCTCACGACTTGAATCTCGGGACACAATTATTGTTTAGTAGGGGTGAGCTGTTACATCCCTAGTTCTGGTATGCACTAGGCTAACCCTTCATGTGAGCATCATGTTTAAATTCAAATGAAATTTGAATTGAGGAATTTTCAAAAGCCTCAGAAGACCTCTAAAAATAACCAGCATTTAAATCTCATCAAATGAGTCCAATAAAATGTTCCCGTTAATATTTCTAGAATCTCAGGAACAATTATTTTGGGCCTTTGAATTAATCCAATAAATATTTGAATTGGATCTATATTTATTATATCATAAATATATGTTAAATAATTCTGGAAATTGTAGTGTAGCTTTGGATAAGTCCATTTAGTTCACGCAATTATTTTCATGAATTTTGAAAATGGCTTGGTCTTTGAACTAAATCAAAACATAATAGCAAAATTAGAAAAACAAAAACTAAATTAGAGAGAGAGAGAGAGAGCTACCGGACCACCTACAGGTGGTCCAGCCCACTGCACGTGCGGTCATCACCTACCTCTGCCAGTAGGCATAGGAGTGAGACAGCGCACGTGAGCCCGCGTGCCACCTCCTGCTTCGCGCTAGCGAGCTCTCCCTTCCCCCCTCGCGCCACGGAGACGCCCTGAGACCTCTCTCCCCTCCCCCTCACTCACTGCTCTCTCTCCCCGCCTCTGTTCCTCTCCCCGCAGCACACCCGAGCACGCTCGTCGCCGCCGCTCGTTGTCACCGCGCCACCGTCCGCCACTCGCCTTGCTGACGTGTCCGGAAGAACCACAACACCGCCCACGTCCCCTCCGCCGACTCACGCCTCACCGGAAGCCCTGCTCCATCGTCACTACATCGTCTTCAACCTCTCGGTCGCCGAGATCGCCGGCGACCTTTCGTCGTCACCAGCCCCTCCCCGAGCTCGACGAGGCCACCGCTGCAACCGATGTGAGCCACTGAATCTTCTCCCTCCCTCCGTTTTCCCTCTCGTACGCCATAGCCGCCGTGCCACACGCACCCGCACGCGCCGTCGCTTGCACTCGCCGCCGATGACGCTCCGGCGACCAAATGGTCTGCCTGGCGCGTCCAACCCACTCACCGCATCACATAGGCCACCTCTAGCGCCTCAGCTCGCTTGCTCGCACACTGCAATGCTGCCCACACCCACGCCCGAACTCCGGCGGCCGCAATCGATCTCGCCGTCGTCTACTCCGGCCACCCCAGGCCCAACCACGACCACCAATGGACGCGCCGTTGCGCCAGCTACCCATAGAGCCCAACGGCGCATCGAACGGTGCCCCGTAGAGGAAACCCGAGGTACAAGAGCGCCGCTGACCCCGCCGGCGGCTAACCGCCAGCGTGTTAGGCCTGGTAACCAGGGGTTTGACCTCCCCTGGGTCATTGACATGTGGGGCCAGCCCCTGCTAATTACCTAGTTTAGGTTCAACTAAAATAGGATTAGCCCCTATGACACTGATACGCGGGCCCCACCATCCAGGTTTGACCTGGACTGCCCAGTTGACTTGCGGATGTCTCTGTGACGTAATGCTGACGCTATAAATCATTTTCTAGTTTTATTCTTATTCAGGAAATTCCAGAAAATCCTATAAACTTCTAAAAATTATAGAAAATAATCTATAACTCAGAATGAAATAAATTATATATGAAAAATGATCAGAAAAATCCAATCTTTCCATCTGGGTCATTTTCATGCATGTTTGAGCAAGTTAACCTCACTGTTTAGGATGAAACATGATTAGGACACATTTGAAAATAGACTTGGAGTTGGAATTTGATCTAGCTTTGAATTCCACTTCAATCAAAATGACTTTCTATTGCATTAGCCCAAATCACATCATATTTCCATGTCATGATCATGCATCATGTTATTGCATTGCATTGATTGTGTTCTTTCTCTGTTTGCCGGTATTTCTCCCCTCTTAGTGGACGTAGTTCCGACGATGAGATCGATGACACCGATGAAGAACTATACTATCTTCAGAAGTGCCAGGCAAGCAAAACCCCCTTGTTCATTCCGATACAATACCACTCTCTCGCTCCTGCTCTCTTTTACTGCATTAGGACAACAACGCTTCAACTGTTACATGCTGCGGTAGTTGAACCCCTTTCCTCTGCATGACCTATCATTGCCACAGTAAATAGATGAAACCCACTAGCATGAGTAGGAGTTGTTTGAGCCCTGATGTGCCTACTCATTCATGCTTGTTTGTCATGCCAGCTATTGCTTAGAGTTGTGTCAAGTCTGATTCATCGGGGATGAATTGGGAAGTTGTGAACATGTCCTACTGTTGAGAGCTAAGTGTGTGAACACGATTTGGTAAAGGTAGCGGTGACAGGCCATGTAGGAGTACATGGTGGGTTGTCTCATTGAAACCGTCCTCAGGAACTGAGTTATGTGTTTGTGATCCATGAACAGTTACTACCACACATTGGGATCCGGTAACTCGGCCCCTCTCGACTTTTTAATCAACTTGATCTCTGTCCAGGAGTTGCAACTAGTTTCTGGTGTTTGTAGGTATTGTTAGTAATCTACCAAGTGGCACCCGGTACAGGTGGGCTTGGGACAGACTAGGCACAGTGGCACGGTATACCAGTGGCACCCGGATGGTGGGCTTGGAAACCTTGCTCACATCGTTTGGGGCCGTGAGCGACACCCCGGCCGGATCTACTTGCGGATGAAACCCGAATAGGAGATAAACCTGGACTAGAGACTTGTGTGGTTAGTCGGTCGTGGCCGACTCCTTGCCAAAGCTTCCGCTTGAAGGTTGCGAGATACACGACGTGTACATCGTGGTAAGTGGCGAGGCGTGTGTGAAGAAGTACACCCTGCAGGGTTAACATCATCTATTGAATAGCCGTGTCCACGGAAAAGGACTTCTGGGTTGCTGTAGAGTTCATAGAAAAGTGAAAGTGGATACTCTAAAATCGCCAAGATAAGCGTGAGTGATATGGATGGCGTTCTCGTAGGGAGGCGGGGCGGATCCATAGTGGTGTATTGATATGGTGAATATTTGGACTCGTGTGCGCCACCTCAAAAGAGTTACTTGCGATCGTTGTTGGGATAGCCACCGAGTCAAAGCTGGCTTGCTGCGATTAAACCCCACCATCCCTTGTTGATCTTGATGCATATGTAGTTAGATCTGATGTAAGTCTTGCTGGGTACATTTGTACTCACGTTTGCCTATTTTATGTTTTTGCAGAGAGACTTCAGTCTCACTAGTAGTTCCTTTGGACTTCGACGTTTAGCTTGTTACCTCAGCTATGATCTTGTGCCCTCGACAGGGTCTTGTAGATAGTCAGGCTTCTCAGCCTTCTTCATTTGTACTTGTCTGTACTCAGACAAGTTAAGCTTTCGCATGTGCTTGCTGCTTGTATGCTCTGTATGTTGGGTCATGAGACCCATGTTTGTAATACTTGGCTCCTCAGAGCCTAATGAATAAATACTCTGAGTCGTAGAGTCTTGTTGTGATGCCATGTAGTATTGCACATATCGAGCATATTGTGTGTATGATGAAATGCTTGGTATGTGTGGGATTCGACAACCTAGTTGTTTATCCTCAGTAGCCTCTCTTATGGGGAAATGTAGTCTTGTGCTTCCATGAGCCATAGTAGTCCTTCTGAGCCCGGTTCACGAGTCACGCTAGCACAAGCACTCTTGCTCGGAACACTTGGTGGCGGCATGTGATTCACGCCGTTCTGTGTACATCCCTTGAAATGTCACGCGGTGACATCCGAGTCTGCCTAGCCTGCTACAGCCGGTTCACGGAGTCCTGTTAGCCAGTGCTACTGACACTGGATTCAAGACGCTGCTGACCGCCATGCTCGATGTTGATTAATGTATGCCTGTTCCCGTAAGTTAGTTCCACTTTGGGTTCACGACTAGTCATGTCGGCCCGGGTTCTCTGTCATATGGATGCTAGCGACACTATCATATACGTGAGCCAAAAGGCGCAAACGGTCCCGGGCCATGGTAAGGCGACACTCGTGGGAATCCCGTGCATGAGGCCGCAAAGTGATATGAGGTTTTACCGGCTAGATCGATGTGACTTGGAATCGGGGTCCTGACAGGCCCCTTCAATCGTCGATAGTGATGCCGTCCAAGGAGAAACCTTCCTCCCTGGACAGATCTTTGTGTTTGGCGGCCGCGACTGCGGCCAACTTCGCAGCCACAGGAGCAGATCGGCAGCTCGCCCCAGCCACAGGTCAGATTTGGGAGCTTGAACCATGTCGTGGACATCCGTGGAGATTTGTTCTTTGCCGGATTCGAGACCGCGACAACCGCTCCCGGTCACCTCGACGAACATGACCTAAATCTGTCGTCAGACCACTTCCAGGAGATAGCTCCTGTGATCACTTCGGCCTTAGATCCAGAGCACACTACAACATCCAAGGACTGGAAATTCAGCCCCACCATGGAGGCCACAGATTCTCCGGCATTGGAGCCGCACATGGATTTAACCTCACGCAATACTCACGTCACCGGAACTATGGACTCCTTTCCGGGTATAAGTTCCGAACCATGTGGGTCCGCGGATACCGAACTTGATCGCTCATCGATCTTTGAGTTCGACGCCGCAAACATCTTCCAGCACTCACCCTCGGGCGATGTGCTGAACTCATTAAAGAACTTGTTCTTGGCGGGGGACTCACAGGCGAACTATGTACGGTTCGAACTAGGTTCTAAAGATGGGGAATTTTGCTTCCCACCCGCCACCCACTTCGTAGCCACTGTCGAAGACTTAACCGACGCACTTGACTATGACTCCGAAGACATCGACGGTATGGACGACGATGCCGGAGACGAGGAGGCCCAAAACCCGCCGTCCACCGGACGATGGACGGCCACCTCCTCATACGACGTCTACATGGTAGATACGCCAAAAAATAACAGCGGCGATGACAAGGAGAACCCAGCAAAGGAGGACCCTCCTAAAACACAGCCAAAGTGTCAGCGTCAGCGGCCGCCGCTCTAAATCCCGACGCAGTAGGGATAGCAATACCGGCACAGGAGACGGGTATAACACTCCGGATGGTGCCGAAGGCACGGAAGAACCCGATGAACACACTACAAAAAAATACACTTCCGTGATGATACGTGTTTGTCACAGTAGGTCACATTTTTTGTCATGCATGTACATCCATGACGATTTTATGACAGAATCAAGATAGTCATACTGTCTTTGTCGTAGAAGTGTTCCACGACATTACCAAAATTATCATCACGAAGTGTCCACTTCCATGACGATAAATCGCGTCCGCGAAGTGCTTTTCGTCAAGGGTGACCGACACGTGGCATCCACCGTAGCGGAACGCTGTTAAGCTATCGGGTCGGGTTTTGGATCCGATAACCCGTGAACAGCCCTACTAATGGGGATTTTCCACGTGTAAAATCATCATTGGTGGAGGAAACACGTGTCGGCTCATCGTTGGGACAGATGTCATCCAATCATTGGACGAAGGCGCCTATGATCGTCGACATGTGGCATGGCCCAACAGAGGCCCATTCTCGTGAAAAGGCGGCCCATTTGACTTGGTCAAAAGGTGGCGGGCGGCCCCCTGAAAGCTTGTTAACGGCACTGTTCGCATATAGCCCATTTACAGCCCGCTAACCCAAGGCCCGTTCGCCCTATCCGAATTAGGCCCGATGGCGTCATCTGGGCCATCCAATATGATTCAGCCCGTTTTCGCCGGACCATGTATGGCCCATGATGTCTTTTGGCCCATATGAGGCCCTATGTAACTCTTGGCCTATTAACGGCCCATGGTGAAACTGGCCCACAATGAACAGTGTATCACTTTACACCCATTAACGGCCCATGGTGAAACTGGCCCGTAATGAACAGTGTATCACTTTATACCCATTAACGACCTGTTATTCCATTGGGCCGTTTCTAGCCCAAGTTAACTTTCAGCCTTCTGAGGGCCCATTTATTCTTGGGCTCATTTGCAGCATTCCGTTACTTACGGCCTGTTACTGTCATTTTCTGCTTGTGGGCCAAATTCAGCCCGTGGTTACAGTCGGCCCGTTTGTGGTCCATTAATACGTTGGGCCATTTTCATAGCGTCATCAAATATGGCCTATTAACGATGGTCCGTTATGGTCGGCCCATGAACGGACGATTCCAAATCTAGCCCGTTTACGGCCATAATGCGGCCTGTTATTGGCCCATGTTTGGCCAAACGATCATACAGCCCGTATAAGGCCCATTGATGGTACGGCTCGTAGAAGGCCCATTGTTTCTACGGCCCGTAGAAGGCCCATTGTTTCTACGGCCCATAGAAGGCCTACTGTTTCTACGGCCCATAGAAGGCCCACTATTTCTACGGCCCGTAGGAGGACCAGTGTCACTACAGTAAATATTAGCCCATGGTTATTGTGGCCTAGTTTTAAAAAAATAGGTTATTGTATCCACTAGCAAACCGCGGAAAAAGAACTGCACTGACTACAAGCAAACAAATAAACAAGACAACAAGGAAATAAATAAGCAAGCAACTTATGCTAGGCTATCACGGCTATGACACATATTACATCCTTTGGGCATCAAAGTTAGCCACTGTGCAAATATAGGGAACAAAGCACATATAAACGCGCATGACAAAACAAGTCCGAACTGAAACCACTTTAGAAGAGTTCAAGAAACAATATCACAGGTACCCATAATCTTTGGCAAGATGCTTAGCAAGCTTATTAACTTTCTCTTGTTTGGAGCTTAAATCCTCCAGCGCTTGCTGTTGGACAAGAAAGTACGCATCTGAATTCTGCAGGGACTTCCTCAGTTCTTCGGCTTCTTGCCGCAGCACAACTGACTGATGCCTTTCAGCTTGTAGCTGAGGCCTGAAGAAGCAAGTGATTCGGGCAGCGAGTTCGAAGAGCTTGTGCCAGTGATGCGGCGATGCTTCGAACACTACATCAACGCAGGACTGTGGGGTTTTCTCACTGTCTACAAGATCGTTTTTATCACCTTTCTTGGAGACCAACAAGGTTGTCTCACTATCTTCAACCTTATCTGTATTACTTTCTCTACCATTGCATAGTGGGGTGCTCTTCTCCAATATTCGGTTTGCATACTACAAGACAAACAAGCAGACACATCACAGGTTTAGCTTGTAGTATACGAAACTCATTTTGGTAAACGGGTTCAGTAGTAAGGTGGACAGGATAATAGCATGAAACAAACATATATCTATGTACTATGGTCACTGTATTGTCCATATCATTCTAGTTTATGTTCCCTAATCAAGATAGAGACACAGTTCAACTCATATATTTTTAAGACACAGCAGCATAGACAAAATATAAGTGTGAGAAACTACACAGCATTGGCAGCACTTGTAATGTGCATCACATGAGAAGATAACTGTTTATACAAATTGAAATGAAATCAACATAGAGCAAGAAGTTAGAACAGCAATCCAGTTAAAGAAATAGGTTTAAAACATACATTGCGCCATTGGAGTTTCAATTGGATCCTTCAAATTGAAAGTAGTTGGTATGAGTAAATCTGGTGATGCAATGAGAAAAGGAGTATGGGCCATAGCTACGAATCGACACGAGAACAATTGCTCTTACGCTTTAAGCGTGGAGTTTGGGTTAGCTGTGGTGGTCTTAGTGCTTTGGGCACTGCAGTAGCTTTACAAACTGCTCGTGTGGGGGTACTCTGTGGTGGACATGGTGCTTTGTCAACTATAAGTGGGTTACTATCCATTTGGGGTTGCGGTTAGATGGGTTGTAGCTGGTTCTCGCCCAATGGTGTAAGTGTGCAATCTGGAAGAGTCTCGATTATGTGTGGTGGGGCTAGTTTGTGGGCGGTACAACCATGGTTCTATCTGCATCGACGGTAGCTTGTCTTTTGTGAAGAACGGGTTTTGCTCCCTTAGATACTGCCATCACCCCTCCAATTCAAATGGCTGATAAACAAGAAAAGAAATTGAGCGTCTGAGACATTGTATGATAGAGCAGATGTGGTAATTCACATATATGTTGTCTAACCAAACAGGACAACATGACGCAATTTCACATATATGATGCCTAACTAAGCAGGATAGCATGACACGTTTCAGATATATGATGGATAACTTAACAGGATATAATGGCATAATTCAACATATGATGAGTACCTAAACAGGATGACATGACAAAACTATATGATGTCTTTCTAAAATAGGTTGGGATGAAATAATTCACATACATGTTGTCTAAATATACATGATGGCATGATATAATTGACATAATTGATTCATATACTAAGCAGCTCGCTTTTCGCATGTATGATCTCTAAACTAAGCAGATAGAATTCAATATTGTGCATATGATGTCTAAACTAAGCAATGCAAGACACCATATCATCATATGAGAAATATAAACATTGCAACTTAGAGCATACACCTCAGGTGGGATATAGGACTGGTCATCTGTCTCTGAATCCTCCTCTAAGGAGCTCCTTGTAACCATCGACATATATGCTTCAACAGTACCATTGCTCTCTGAAGACCTTGTTTTCCTCCAGATTTTTCCATAACCGACTCAAATGGCTGATACACATGAAGAGTAGTTGAATATACACAGATTGTCGACAAATGGAATACGTAATGAAAAAAAAGATGGCATGAGATAATTCACATATATGATGCACGGCTCCATGGCGGTGCATAATTCACATATATGATAAGCGGCTGAAAAACATGGCATTGCATAATTCACATCTCGATATAGAAAGCAAGCAGGAGGCATTCACACAAAGCATGTCTAATCTAAGCAGATGGCATGGCAATGCAAGACACCATATGCATGATATGAGCAATATAACCCTGCCAAGTTAGAGCATGCACCTCGGGGGATACGATTGGTCATCTCTCTGAATCCTCCTCGAGGAGCTATCTGTAACCAACAAGAAATCTGCATCGACGGTAGCACTGATCGCTCGAGAAACCTTGTTTTCACTCCAGATTTTCCATGACCGACTCAAATGGCTGATGCAGGAAGAGTAGATGAATGTATAAACATTGTTGACAAATGGAATACATTATGGAAAAAAATATGGCAGGATACAATTCACATATACGATGACTGGCTAAACAGGATGGCATTGCATGATTCACGTATATGATGCCTGGCTAAAGAATATTGCATTGCATAATTCCCATATACTCCCTCCCTTCCTAAATATTTATCTTTTGGGAGATTTCAAATGGACTACCACATACGGATGTATATAGACATATTTTAGAGTGTAGATTCACACATTTTGTTCCGTATGTAGTCACTTGTTGAAATCTCTAAAAAGACAAATATTTAGGAATGGTGGGAGTACGATATAGAAACCAAACAGGTGGCATTCACACAAAGCAAATCTAAACTAAGCTGATGACATATAAGATGTATAATGTAAGCAATGCAAGGCGCCATATGCATGATATGACCAACATCAGCACGCCAGATTAGAGCAAACACCTCAGGTGGTAAACAGGCGTGGTCGGCTCCTTCTGAATCTCCATCTGAATAGTTATCTTCCTCTGGAATACAATCTGGTAATGCAGGAAGGGGGCCACTTCGCCCACCATGGAGCGGCGTCTGCCTGACATTATATTTGCATGCAACGGTCTTCTCTTTTTCTCTACATGTTCAGTACGATTGTGTACAATATCTGACATGCATAATAAAAAAATATTTAGATTTTGTAAGGCCTAAGGGTGCATGCAAAAATCAAGACTGATGGTAGCAAGCAGTGGATGGATCCAAAACTAATGATAGCGGGTAGATTATAGCTTCAGTTTAAAAGATAGACAATGGATCATCTATTGTTTGTTGCACACCCAACATGAACCACATAGAAGACCCCGGATGAACGGATAATAGCAGATACTATTCGTTCTTTGGCTCGATATGAGACCCATGGGAAATTCAAAACTCAAGATTGAGCGATAAAGTAGCAGGTAATAATAAGCGATGTATAACGAAGAAAACACGAAAGACTGCGACCTCTCTTAGGGCTGTGTAGTCCTCGGGTTCATCTGCTCGATCGATGATGGTAATGCAGTTGGCGTGGCTGCCAAGAACGGGAAGATGATGCGAGGCGGCGAAAGTAAGTCTGCGGGGGATCTCTGCTGCAGTGAGCGCTTACATCGATGGTGCACCTCGGTGGGGTGGATGACGACACGGCGGAGCATGACATAACACACGAGTTTTCTTTGATGCCTATATGAAAATGAAGTAAATCTGTAAGGGCTCCTTAGAATTGGAGGATTCTATAAACGCAGGGACATGAAAAACACAGGAATAGGATATGAATGCACGTGCAAAACAGAGCATTTCGAAACATAGGATTTCAGTCAACCTGGGTGTTTGGCTCACATGAATTTGAAGAACAGAGGAATGGATAAACAAAGTGATGCGATGAGTGTACAACCTCTTTGGCATAGCCTTGTGGACCTCAACATCATTGGGTTGAACATGGAGGATGGTGATGATGCTGGTGTGACTATCAGAGGCGGGGAAGAAGATCCGAGGCCTCTGGAAGCGGCGCCGAGGGTACTGCTCCGCTGTGATGGATGGTTCCGTCGTTGGAGCAGCTCCCCTAAGGTGTACGGCGACGAGGCTGAAGCATGACAAGACAGACAACGTTAATCTGAAGTGGGACCCTAATATCACCTGCAATAGATGATGTAAAATACATCACCAAAACGTGCTAGATGTAAAACGCATCAGCCGCGCCACGGCCGCTCCGACAGATGTTGTAAGTACTGTTCACTTTGAACTTAACTGAAGAAAATGAACTTCACAGTGAAACTTAATTTTACTATCGAAACTGATTGAACTAGTAACAGAGCATTGCAATAGATGTTTAGGACATTCGAGCACTAGTAGCAGAGAAGCAGTGATCTAAATCAGCGGGCCTTCGGCGAGGGCGCACTAGCAGAGAGCAAGTCATGCGATGAGGATCATGGCGAGTGCTAAAGCAACAACTGCTGTAGCTGCTAGAGGTCGTGCAGCAGCAGCAGCAGCGCAAGCGAGAGCAAAAGCAGAGAAGCAGCACGAACGAAAGCAGGAGCAGTGCAGCAGCACGACCGACAGCAAGAACAGAGCCACATCGCGAGCAAGAGCCTGAGCAGCTGCAGCTAGTGCCGTTGTGGAAGTCGCCGCCAAGGAAGCAACGACATGGGGGAGAGAAGCCGTGGATGATGTGGCCGGCGACGGTGCCGTCGATGGAGACACACCATGTCTGCTTGGTATCGAGCACCGGCAGCCCCATGAGATCGAATAAAAGATAAAATGCAGCGGTGAGTGCAGAACCTCCTTGGTGGCGCCGAGTTGGCCTCGGCTTCATCGGAGGAATTGGTGAGCATGCTGCGGTTCCGGTGGGGCAGGTCAAGACGGCGCTGTGGGGATTGAGGTGGCGCGATAGACGAAGCGAACGTCGGGGCAGCTCCTTGGAGGTGGAGGATGGGGCGGCTGATCCGGCGGGACGACGAGATCGACAACGGATCCTCATCTGGTGTGGTGGATGAGGGACGGCGAGCTGTTGCGGTGGACGTTGTAGTCTGGGAAGAGTCACCGGCTGGGCGGCGGTCGGGAGGCCGACGGAGGAGCGTGGGGTTTCGCGGGTTTTGGCGGCCTCGGTGTACGAATGGGGGGTGAAGGGGAGGAGCCAAGCTTAGGGACGCGCTTGTCCAAAATGTAGGGTAAGTTACAGCGTACCCCACGGTTTTGACACCATGACGTGGAGCTTCATTTCGGCTAAGGGGTAGAAGGGGATTTCACGATATGCGGGCTGCGGGAGCGATTTGGATGAGGAGGGTGTTCTCGTGGCATCCAAATTCGGGATAACAAAGGCGGCGGTAGCGAGTTGAAGAAGCGGGAGTTTTAAAGCAGGTGAGACAAAAGATACTCGAGCTTGAAAATTTCGGGATAACAAGGTGCGGATTCCTTGTTCGGCAGAACAAACTTAATGTGTAAAAAAACAATTCATACAAGACACAAGAGAGTCATGTCCCCTTTTACTATATTGCTATAGATGCCATTGAAAAAACTATAAGAAAAATGTAAAAAAATCAGGAGAACAAGATTACCCTGCACAGTACCAAATCGATTCGCACTTCCCTCAGCAACAACAAAAAACAAATCAATTCCCGCCAAAGAAAGAGTAATGTCCCTTTTTATATGATTACAGATGCCATGATCTCAAATTTCAATTTTTGGATCCATGTTATGTTGAATTCAAATATATCGTTAGGTGACCTTGCGGTTTATAATTGATGTAGTCGTACATTTTGGTCTTCCATCATATATGAACATTTTACTCCACCATGTGAGCATACATATTGTCGTCTACCATATGGACTAAATTTGAATCAATTTTCCTTATTTGAATACGATTGTTGTCAAGTTATACAATAATTTAAATATTATCTTGATAACAAAAAACATGCATATAGCAGTAATCATATTTCACTATGAACTACATGTACCATACACTCTCCAATTCAAATATTTGTGTCCATTTTATGTTGAATTCAAATCATAGTACATTATTGGTCTAGGTAGCGAGATGTTCGGGATAATCTAAACCTTGTTTTCATACGTATAATTTTTGGCTGAATTGGGACAAGTTTTGGTATAAGCCTCTTGCAAAACCGGAGATTCTCTCAACAAGCCTCGTGGTTCGAGAGGAGCGTGTCACCTTTGTGTGCGTGAAATGATATCGCTGCCTCCCCTGATTTTATTCTACAGAGGCAACATAGAACTATATGAGTGCCCTGTTGAATTTTGGAATTATTGCGGGTTCATTTGGCCTTTTTATACATTAATTGAGTTTCTGGACTTTTAATATGCATAATCTAAATATGAATTGCATGCACATGCTCCGGTGCACCAAAGTGGGTTTAAAAATCACATGTGTGTCCTTGGTTGAATTTCTAGGTCCCATGGAAGAAATGAGAATGAAATGCAAACATCTGGGTGTCATGACTCAGCCGAGAACATCGAGAAATTTAGATTTTAAATTCATGTAAATCCAAAACTCGCCTGGAAATCATGAAACTTGGCATGGTGTCATGTCATGGCACTAACATGTTGTGGTAAAAAATTGGGCCGATTTGGAAGCTCGTGGTTCTAAGAGGGGCGTGCCACCTTTGAGTGTGAAGCGATATCTGAAACATAGAACTACATTAGTGCCCTGTTAAATTTTGGAATTATTCCGGGTTCGTTTGTCGTTTTTATACATTAATTTAGTTTCTGGTCATTTAATGTACATAAGTCAAATTTGAACTACAAGCACATTCTCTCGTGCACCAAAGTTGGTTGAAAAATCACATTTGTGTCCTCGGGTGAATTTCTAGGTCCCATGCAAGAAATGATAATAAAATTAAAACATCTGGGCATCATGGCTCGGCCGAGAACATTGAGAAACTTGGTTTTAAAATTCTTGTAAATCCAAAACACGTCTTAAAATCATGAAACTTGGCATGGATGTCATGTCATGGTACTACCATGTTGTGGTAAAAAATTAGCTGAATAGGAACAAATTTTGGTATAAGCTTCTTGCAAACCGAAGCTTCTCTCAAGAAGGCTCGTGGTTCTAAGAGGGAACGTGCCACCTTTGAGTGCGAAACGATATATGTTGTCCCCCTTGAGTTTATTTACAAAGGCAACATAGAACTACATGAGTGCCATGTTAAATTTTGGAATTATTCCGGCTTCGTTTGGCCTTATTTACACATTAATTGAGTTTTGGTCATTTAATGTGCATAATTCAAATTTGAACTACAAGCACATGCTCCGTGCACCAAAGTTGGTTGAAAAATCACATTTGTGTCCTCGGTTGAATTTCTACTCCTCCTTCCATCTATATAGGTCCTAATCGTTTTTCGATGCTAACTTTGACCAAGCGTTAGAGCAATAATATATGACATGCAACTTACATAAAGCATACCTTCAAATTTGTATGTCAAAGGAGCTTCCAATAATATAATTTTCGTAGTATACATCTCATGTGCTATTAATCTTGTCAATAGTCAAAGGTTGTCTTGAAAAACACATTAGGCCCTATATAGATGGAAGGAGGGAGTAGGTCCCATGCAAAAAATGACAATAAAATTCAAACATCTGGGCATCGTGGTAGGGTCGAGAACATTGAGAAACTTGGTTTTAAAATCATGAAACTTGGCATGGTGTCATTTCATGGTAGTACCATGTCGTGGTAAAAAAATTGGCCGAATAGGAACAAATTTTGGTATAAGCTTCTTCCAAATCCGAGCTTCTCTCAAGAAGGCTCGTGGTTCTGGGAGGGAACGTGTCACCTTTGTGTGCAGAATTCAAATTTGAAATACAAGCACATGTTCTAGTGCACCAAAGTTGGTTGAAAAATCACATGTGTGTCCTCGGGTAAATTTCTAGGTTCAATGCAAGAAATGGGAATGAAATTCAAAATTCTGGGCGTCGTGGCTGGGTTGGAAACATTGAGAAACTTACTTTTTTAATTCCTGTAAATCCAAAACACGCATGAAAATAATGAAACTTGGCTTGGTGCCATGGCATGGCACCAACATGCTGTGGTAAATTTGCAGTCCGATTTGTGAAGGCGCACACATTAACAATCAACGAAGTCATTTTGGAACAAGTGTTGTCACGTTACAATCGGAAACACAAGTATTATTGAAACCGTGGGCGTTCTACTTACTAGTACCATTTACGTGCTGCCACACGTCCCCATTTTTTATTAGCTAGGAGGCGCCGTGCAGGGTAGCTATTTGAGTACGAGAGGCGTGCGATCAGACCCCTGCGCATGCTTATCGGGAGGAGAGCCCTTTGACCTCCATCTGCTGTCCACCTCTCTCCCAAGGTCTCCATTAATGGTGCCCGAACCTCTGTTTAATGGCATTTCTATGTCTCACGCGACTGAGATTTAAGAGAGAAAAAAGAAAATCTGAAAGCACGGATCTTGATGTAAGATCCAACGGACCTATATAGCATCTACTGCGACTTATAGCAAGACTGATGAATATATAAGGATGATTAATTTTTTTTATCAAAGAAGGGCTTGCCCCTTCCGATTTTCATTACTGAAAACCACCACAATTCACAAGAAGTTCAGCACAACTCCAGCCTAACACAAAGGACTAAAAGCTACCAGATTGAAATCGCAACATCCCAAGAGGCCAACAAAGGCCAAACATCCGCGCTAGAACCCAACATTTCACAGCCGACGACACAATCCACATCCTAAACCGATTATTACATCAAAAGAAACTAGGAAACTGAAGGAAACCTAGCAGCAACTAGAAGAACAGCAACGCCAGGGTCGCCACAGCAAGAGTTTTCTTCATTCCAGCCTCGCAACATTGATCTTCCACAGAAAGATAAGGACGATTAATTGTCTTACATAATTAGAAAGATAATTAAAAAAGCCACATGCGGCTACGCCCAAAATACACAATTGTCTTACATGATTTGGCTCGCTGATCTCTACTTTCTTGATGCGTTGCTACAGGCCACGGGAACTAGTCTCCACGGCGAGTGGTGATGAGCTCTTTCGTGTCCTCAAGACGATGCTTGAGAACATCCATGGATTCCTCCACCAGCCTTTGGCGCTCGTCGCAGAGCATGTCATTCTCGTCCATAAGTTTCTTGACGATGACGCCGGTCCTCTTCAACAAGGCACTGGTCTCCTCCTGCTGGTTTGCACTTCGGATGATCTTCTCCCTCACCAGGACGCGCTCGGCCTGGAGCCTCTCATTAACCTCCTTTAGTTGTCGGATGATGCCGGTAGCCTATTCAAACGAGGCTTTCATGTCATCCTGCAACCTCGCCCTGCCGGAGATCTGATCCATCTGGCTATGGATGATCGCATGCATGCGCCTATAACAATCGTCACCTGCCCGCGAGAAATTTTCCCAGGCCGCCGCGGCGCGGTGGGACATCTCTGCTGCATTCATGGCGCGGCGGGGACATCTTTGCTGCTTCCGCGGCGCGGCCGGACCAGTCTGTTGCATCAACGGCGCAGCGGGACCTCTGTGCTACTACTTCCACGCGGCGGGACATGTCGGCTGCTCTCGCAGCGAGGCGGGACATCTCTCGTGCTTCCGCTTCCATGCTCGCCTCTCCCTGGTGGCAATCTCTCGACCCAGAACTCACGCTGGCCATGGATGACGCAAGGGAAGGATGCTGAATGACTTGTTTGTTTTTGTGGATGAGGAGTTGAGGAGGAATATGCAGTCATCTTGGCATACTAGTATTTATAATCGAGTACTAATACGCTCCTAAGTGGGAAACCGTTTAGGTTGTGATTGGTCTGAACAGGTTTGCAATTCAATATAGTGTGGATTAATTTGTAATGTGACGAGACGCAAGCTCCAAATTCATTGACGGTTCTAGTTTCGAAGTGCGGCACTATTCCCAGATGGAGTACTTCCTTTTCTACTCCCTCCTTGCCGGTTTTATAGGGCTTATCTCAAAATTTTAGTTTTTCCATTTTAAAAGGCTAAATTTGTTTGTTCCCCAACACATGTTCAGATTCCAAGGTGCATTAAATCATTGCATGCAAGTATTAAGAGAAAATTGACCAATGCATGTACTTTATGCATGCATGCATTGCAATTAATGCATTGATAAACATATTTTTTTTAGGAAAACAAGAGCATTAATTAGGTGAGCAAACTACAAAAAATATTCCACCACTCACCATCTTGGTTGGTGAGATTTTTGAATTAAGCCCTATAAACCGGAAAGGAGGAAGTACTGCTGTCTACGTGCAATAACTAGCACCGTCGTATACATATCTTACGGTTAATGGGGCGTTCGACAGGAATAGCCGCGTGGAGGGAGTGCTTGTCATCAAAATGGATAAAAAGGGATGTATCTAGAACTAAAATACGTCTACATACATCTCCTTTTATCCATTTTGATGACAAGTAGTACTTCTTATCCAAAGGAACTTTATATCCAACACACAAAAAATATCCGTTCGATTGTTGGAAAATTACTGATCTGATGTCGAAGTAATTGCTGCATCGCCACCAAAACCCACCATTTCTTAAGCTAAAGTAGACCAAGGTAATCCCTATATTAGCATATTACTAAGATAAGCAGAAGGCCTTTGTAGAAACACTTAGGGCGTGAGCTTGTCAATCTGAATGTGGAGGGACACAAGCTTAGCCCGGCCAGCAACTTAGGCGGAACTGTCAAGAAGGTCAGCTCCTACGTCGGCGTCGCGGGATCCTTGCTGCTTGTCACCTCCATTTCCACCTTGACGGCGTCGGTCATGCCTTTAGGCTCCCTTGGCGGGCCGTTCGCCTGGCTTGGCCACGTAGTGCGGCGGTGGGGGCGCCCGCTCGTCTGCGCGACCGACACAATGATAGGCGCGCCGATGTCGAGTACGCCGCCGACCAAGAAAAACGCGCGACGGTCCTCCTCCGCGAACAGCAAGAGCCGTGGCTCCGATAGTGGCACCTGCAGCTGGAGGACCTTGCCATACTGGATCCTGTGCACGGGCATGGGATGCGCGGTGCTGATGTGGTGGTAGAGCGCCGGCGGCGGGCCTTCGTAGCCACCGCCGGTGCTCCACCCTCACCGACGAAAGGACGGAGTCCACTGCCGTGTTCCTCACGTCGAAGCCACCGCCCGGCGCGCACTACGCCTTGCCGCTGGTTCACGGGCGCTCGGCCGCGGCGATCCGCGCAGGCAGTGCCCTCCTTGCCTTTGCGAAATCAATCGAACAGCACATCAATCAAGAAACTTGCACCTTGCTCAGTCAGCCGAATGGACGAGGTGTATTCGAACCTCATACACTAGAGGTGTCAAGGGGCGGAGGCACAAGGGGCAGTGGAGCACGGTGAGGTCCATCGAGACCTTAGAGAGCTCCATCGTCGGGCCTGTTCGGTCTGCATGATCTCGCCCTCCTCGTGCACAACCTTCTCTCGACTTGGGCTGGGGTATAACAAAGCTTTACCGTCACATATTTTATACTATTTCAAGGTGCATTAAATCAACACATGCAAGTATCAAAAGGAGAGTCACGACATGCATGCATGCGTTGTAATTAATGCATCGGTAAACGCAAATTATTGAAATATATCGAGTGCAGTGCTTTGATGTGTCGCCTCAACTCGTACATCAACGAGAAGTTTGATTATCCTCTCCCTCGCGGACTTAACTGCACCTGCCTTTGGCTGTATGACAGGTTGGCCACACACCTATCGGGCCCACCTGTCATACACGCAAAGGCAGGAGCGTCCCTCCCTCGCCCATGAGCTTGGTGGCTGGCAGTGGCAAGACTAGGAGAAGCTTTCGCTACACGCTCTCCCTCCTGCACGCGGTGGACATGCAGCAGTTCAATCGGTGTCAGATGGCCAGAAGCTATTGTAGTACTCCTCCAGTGCAGTAGTACTCCATCATTGTTCGACTTCCCGAAGAGGCAAAGAGCCAAGCGCTGCCCGGACGCTCGTGTGGCAGTTTCATGTGTAGAGTAGTCTAGGATAGCGTGTACCGTGCCTGTAAGCTTAAAATCGTTCGGGTCGGCTCCATGCTATGTGGCCGTCTCGAAGTTTAAAAAAAATTAAAATAGTCTTCTAGCCCTACCTGTCACCCTGGTGATTGTAGTTTGCACACTCATCTGGTCAAGATAGGAATATATATTTTAATTTGTTTTTTTTCGAAAAGGGGGGACTCCCCGGCCTCCGCATCATAACGATGCATACGGCCACATATATTTTAATTTGTGGTGGGTAAATGTTAGAGGTTGCAGCAAATATATTGTACACTACGGGTCTTTCAGCCAAGTTTAGAGGCAAGCATGTGGGGCCGGTGCTATGATGTGTCGTGTCAACTTCATTACAGCGAGAAGCTTTGATTTTACTACTGCGCGGCTTCTCCCTCGCCCATGCGCGCGGTTGCTCGCAAACGAGGACAGGATTTTGCTTAGGGGGTGTTTGTTTCCAGGGAATTTTTTGTGTAGGGACTAGAAAAAGTCCCTCTTAGAGATTTTTTTACCAAACGGGAGGGACTTTTTAGGGACTAAACTAGGCATTTGGGACTAAATGAAGAAGACTCTCAAGGAGAGTCTTTTTTGGGACTTCTCCAACAATGCCCCTCCATGCATCCATTGGCCCGCCACCGCATGGTGTTGTTTGATTGTTATTTTTCTATATACTAGGGGCAACATGGTCATTTAATAACCTCTAGGAAGGGACTAGGGACTTTTTAGTCTCTGGAAACAAACATGGAGGGACTTTTTAGGGACTAGGGACTTTTTAGTTGGGACTAGAAAAAGTCCTAGGACTTATGAACCAAACAGGGCCTTAGACTATCCATAGTGGGAGTAACATAGGTAGTAACATCACACATATCTAGGTTAAATAGATGATGTGGCATGTAATAAACGAAGAAAGGGATGAAAGTGGTTACATAGCTAGTTACTACTAGTATGAGTAATATCACACATATCAAGGCAAGATGTGTCTATAGCCTAATAAATGAAGTGCTCCATGTTACTACACATATGTTACTCCCCACTATAGAGGTAGTAACATAGACAGTAGTAACATAGGCATGTTACTAGTCTATGTTACTACCCATTGTGGCTAGTCTTAGTAGTACTTCTACGAGCAAGTACAATAAGGTGATGTAGGCGGGCTGTAAGACATTAAATATTATATTCTTGCTAACTTGGAAGAGAGAGAAGTGGAGAGAGAAGAGAAGCGGGCTACTAGTTAACAGCCGACTGCAGCACGTGCTCCTAGGTACTTTGTGAGAGAGTGGTGTGGGCCATGTATCAACAAAGTAGTACATATTTATATCTAGCTATTGTACTTGTTGGCTATAAGCTTGACTATATGTGACATGGCAACATCATATAGCCAACATCCGGCTATATTATTAACCATGCTCTACAACAAGCTATCCGTCTCGCTCGCAGTGGACGGACATGCAGCAGTGGATTCGACACTATAGAAGCAGCAGTAGTAACATCATTGTTCATTTTCTCGAGGAGGCGAAGAGCCAAGCGCAACCCGAACGTTGCAGTTGCGAACATTGGAGCACGCATATAGCCAGGCTCTTGCATGAGTCAAAATTGCTATGCGAGCCCACTATTGTACTAATACATTACAACTACTTGCTAGTATAGCCACTGTAAACGAGAAAGGAGTATTTGCCCTTCTAGAGATTTCAACAAGTGACTAGACTACACCGAGACGGAGTAAATATGGAGCAAAATGAGTGAATCTGCACCGTAAATAAATACGTACTAGTTCCATCGTTTTCCTCTCCGAGGTGCACAATATTGAGTATACTGACTAGTCTCTTTTTGACACGCATTTACATTTTTTTGACACAGTACAGACGCAAGAGCTCATATACACGCGCATACACTCACCCCTATGAATGCACACACGCATGACACTATCATCTTGAAATTTACGAAGTCACCATAAGCACCTCGTCGTTGACGGGTCCATAGGTGCTTGAATGCCAAGGAGGGAGAGGGTAGCGGTTTCCGAGACGTTGAACGGTCAATGATGCATCCTCAATTACATGCGCAGAGGAATTAATTGGAGAAGCGAGAATAGAGCCAACATGATGTGAATGCAGCGAGTTTGGACTCTCATATAATAAAGGCGCCCACCACTCCAATCCCTCTACTCCCAAGTCTCTACACAACACCTGCTCACTCCAATCCAAGACCAAGTGACGAAGCCACAAGCACCTATGGAGGCGATGGATGCGAGCGGCAGTCGGCTGTGCCAAATCATCCAAGGCGCCGGCCTGCGGCCCCGCACCACGCAGCATTTCCAGACGGTGCTGGCGACCGCATGCATTGTAGCCCTCGCCGACGCCGGCTTCGCCTCTCGCATGGATGACATGATGGTCAACTCCATCCGCAAGTTCACCGCCGTCAAGAAGCACACAGACGACCTTGCCGTACTGCTCCAGCCCGCGCGCCCAGGCTCCTCATTGCCTGCCTCCCTCATCGGCCTCCATGGTGACGAACTCTTTCAAGCCCTAGTGGCCCTGCAGGTGCCGGAGGTCGCGACAAGGCAAGCGAGGACAGAAAGACGTTGGCCTTCTTCCAACGGCTGGAATCTTTGGACGCCATTGTTCAGAAGCACATTGACCTGGCCACAAAAGCCGATGCTACTTAGGCGCCGTTCGGTGGGCCGGCGCCCTGAGTCGAGGAGGCGGACGTCATCGATGGATGCATCTCTTCTTCTTGCCTCCTGTAACCAGCACTGCATCGCCTCGTGGCCTTAATGTTTTATTAGTATAGTAGTCCCTCCGTTCCCAAATATAAGTCTTTCTAAAGATACTAGCAAGTGACTACTACATACGGAGCAAAATGAGTGAATCTACACTCTAAACTATGTCTACACACATATGTATGCTGTATTCCATTTGGAATAGTATCTAAAAAGGATTATATTTATGAATGGAGGGAGTATATGGCATTTTATTCCAAATAGCGTTTTCCTTTGTGAGGTGGGGCATGGCTGAGTTTAGAATTAGAAGAGAGAAAGCGAGGGAGGAGAGCTAGCTGTAGTGCAGACATTTGTTGTCGAGATGGGACTCGTGTTTATAGAATAGAATCTTGAGCACTTGTGCTTCTTTTTATGAGGGAAAAATTAGTTGTATGTCTAGTAGTACACTACAAAAAAAAGACACATCTGTGACATTTTGGACCGAACGAATTTTTTTTCTGTCATACATATGACACTTCTATGACAATAATTGTGAAAAAACCCGGTATCATCATAGATGTGGTGGGCTCCTACTTCTATGACAAAATATCATGACAAAAAATGGGCTTTTCCTCCTGGGCGGGCCGGAGACGCAGGTGCATGACATTCTTTGGGCCGTCCATGACGGAAAAACCGTGGTAGAAGCGAGGGGAGGAAAATTTCGGGAGTTGCGGTTCGGTGGGAGGTCGGGGCGGAGTGATCGCGTTTCTCTCGTCGTCGTGGCGTGTGTGCGGCGTTGGCTCTAAGCATACCCGGCGATTGCCTGCGAGCTATCGTTCTCGAACCCGGCGATCGATCGATGGCTGTTAATTGAACCCGATGGGCGATTCGCCGCTCTCTGCTGCTAGCGAAGCCGATCGATGCTGCCCTCAGGATGAGCGATGGCGTTGCGGGGTGGATGAGCGGTGGCGGTTGCGTTGCCTCTGGATGAACAGGAACCCGTGGTGTGGAGGGCTGGATGAGCGATGAGCGGTGGAGGGTGCCCATGTGGAGGGTGGATGAGCGATGGCGGTGGAGTAGCGCGGTGGAGGCTGGATGAGCAGAGCCCGTGGAGGTGGAGGAGGTCGGCGGTGGAGATGAGCGGTATCCGTGGAGTCCGTTTTGCGATGCGCCACCCTCCCCCGTTTGACCGTGGCGCTCCAACTCAAGCCGTTTCGTCCGTTTTGCGGTACGCCACACCCCTCCCGATCAACAGGACCCCCGTTTCGACCGTAGGAGGTCCGTTTCCTTTGTTTTGCGGTACGCCAGGCCCCTCCCGATCAACACGACCCCGTTTAGAATGTGGTCGGTCAAACACAAGGCCATTTCCTCCGTTGTGTGGTACGCCAGGCCTCGTTTCCATCGCCTATTCCGTCCAAGCCCTCCCGATGAACACGACCACGCATTCCATTCCGACCCAGCCGGTTGGCTCCCCATGAACACGATGACAACGTTGTTTCTCCGTTCCGACCCAGCCATGTACGTATGCGCGATAGGCGTTAGAGACCCTGCCCGTATGTACGTACGTGGCCGTATTATCTTTCTTGCACCCTCGCCGCTGTACGTGCGTGTACATGCTACGTGCGGCGCCTCTACTACTGGCGTCGGCGCCTCTACATCCACCAGTATATATGTATGTACACGTTCGCGACCAGAATGACAACGCTACGTACGCTTCGACCAGGTGGTCCCGACTGTCAGGCACTTCCTTGCGTGCAAAGATGTAGCTGGTGGGTCCCAGCAGTCAGGGGGGCGAATCGTTTTGGTTTTTTTTCCCGGACGCACTTCCTTGCATGCGAAGATGTAGCTTGTGGGTCCCAGCAGTTAGGGGGGCGAATCGTTTTTTTTGCCTGGTCGCACTTCCTTGTGTGCGAAGGTGTAGCTGGTGGGTCCCAGCAGGCAGGGGGGAAAAGTTTTTTTTTGCGAAATATGGTGGCCCGTCCGGTGGGTCCCCGCTGTCAGGTGGAGGAATAATTATTTTGCGGCGTAATAAGGAGGCACTTCCTTCTGCGGCCGTGGACCCGGTGTCGGCCTCTCCACGTCTGATCCACGTCGATGGAAGCCGTTCCTTGACCACGTTGACCACACGGCGCCGAGAGCACCGGCGGTGGATGACGGCGAGGCCTAGGAAGGGAAGGCGCGGCGATGGATGCCCAGCGTGAAAGTACGAGGTTCACTGGTTCGCTGCGGTGTGAGGCTGTCGTCGCCGAGAATAACGGGGGTGTGGGTGAGTAGAGGATGGCCTGGCGATGGTGGGAGTAGTAGAGGCGGTGAGGCCTCCGCCGCATCATGGCCGGCCACGGGAGGCAGGAGCACGAGGCACGACCGGCGCTGGTTTGGCGGTGGAGCAAGAAGACCAGAGGTTGAAGAAGCACTCTGACCTTTGGATGGACATCATACGGTCACTAGAGCTAGAATCGTGCATATTGACTAAGTTGACAAAGCCCTCCATCCCGTCAACTTAGTAGGCCCACAAGTCAGCCTGCCACTATCTTTGGGTCCCAGCTAACGGGGAGTATTCATTTTTGTGCGTAATAAGGAGGCACTTCCTTGCGTGCGAAGATATAGCTGGTGGGTCCGAGCTGTCGGCGTCGATAACGTTTTTTCGCGAAATCTGAGGCCCTTTCGGTGTGTCCCGATGTCGGTGGGCGAATCATTATTTTGCGGCGTAATAAGGAGGCATTTCCTTGCGTGCGGCCGAGGACCCAGCTGTCGGCCTCTCCATGTACATCCACCAGATGCATGTCGATCGTTGACCACATTGACCAGGCAGCGCCGAGAAGCACCAGGCGATGGACAGCGGCGAGGCCTAGGAAGGAGCGACACGGAGGCGGAAGGCTCAGCGATTATTTCCCACAGCGGGGAATACGGTGAGCGAGGTTTATTGGTTCGTCTACCGTCGCCGGAGAATGACAGCAGGTGTGGGTGAGTAGATGGATGGCTTGGCATGCGATGGGAGTAAGGTGGGGCCGTGAGGCTCTTTGAAGCTTATAAGCCGGCAGCGGGAGGAGGGAGCAAGCAGTCCCTTGGCGCTTGTTTGGCGGCTGTAGCAGGAAGAGCAGAGATTGAAGAAGCACGGCGGCCGTTGGATGGACATCCAACCGTCCTTGCCAGCGTCAACCTTTTAGGAAAGCCTCAAATCCGTGGATAACACATACAACCCATCTGCCATTATTTCTAATAATTTACAGCCCATTTGCTAATTCTTAATGTTTTTTGGAGCCCATATTCTTTTTGTTAGCATTACAACCCATATTGTGGCCACGGTTAAAAATTATCTGAAATTTTGCATATTTGGTCTTGGTCGAACTGTTTTTAATCCCAAATTTGACTCACATTCAAACTGATTTTAAAATAAATGTATATCAATATAAAATCGAACAAATTCTCCACGCATAAAAATTAATGTAATTTAAAATCTTGAAATGAAAAAAAAATATTTGAAACTAATTGCCGGTTTGATGTGGTTTAAAAATGTACAACCCATTTCTCATTAGTGATGGACCATTTTCTCGGCCAGCCGAATGAAAAGCTCTCCTCGTCTTGAAAGATTTGCAGCCCAACAGGCCTGACAAAGTGACTTAATTGGCAAATCACAAAAAACTGGGTTGTGGCCGTGGACCTAGTTGTCAGCCTGTCCATGTACAGTACTCTTCCGATGGAAGTCATTCCTTGACCATGTTGACCACGCCGCGCGGAGAGCACCATGGCGGTGGACGATGACGAGGCCTAGGAAGGGGCGACGGAGCAGGGAAAACAGCGGCGGTGGAAGCCAGCGGAGAGGAGGACGAGGTTCACTGGTTCGGCTGCGGTGTGAGGCTGCCGTCGCCGCGAGGGCTGGCCAGCGGTGGGAATAGTAGGGGCGGTGAGGCCTCAGCGGCAGCCACACCCCGCCACGGAGAGGCAGGAGCATGCAGCACGACCGGCGCTGCTTTGGCGGCTGGAGCAAGAAGACCAGAGGTTGAAGAAGCACTACGACCGTTGGATGGACATCATACGGTCCTTTGGAGCTAGAATCGTTCATATTGACTAAGTTGACAAAGCCCTTGGCCCGTCAACTTAGTAGGCCCTAAGACAGCCTCCACAAAGGTGGGTCCCGGCTAGCCGGGGAGTATTCATTTTTTGTGCGTAATAAGGAGGCACTTCTGTGGGTCGAGTGACATGAGGGGAATGTTTTTTTCGCGAAATACGGTGGCCCGTCCGGTGGGTCCCAGCAGTCAGGGGGAAACGATTTATTTCGCAAAATACTGGTGGTCCGTCCGGTGGGTCCCTCCTGTCAGGTGGAGGAATAATTATTTTCCGTGTAATAAGGAGGCACTTCCTTGCGGCTGCCGTGGACCCAGCTGTCAGCCTCTCCACGTACAGTACTCTTCCGATGGAAGTCGGTCGTTGAGCACATTGACCACGCTGCGCCGAGAGCACCACAGCGGTGGACGACGGCGAGGCCTAGGAAGGGGCGACACGGGCCGACCCACAGGGAGGCAGGAGCAAGCGGTGCCTGGCTGCCACGGAGGCAGGAGCAAGTGACGACCGTTGGCGCTGCTTTGGTATTTGGAGCAAGAAGACCAGAGGTTGAAGAAGCCGTATGGCCATTGGATGGACATCATACGGTCACTGGAGTATTGACTAAGTGGAAAAAGCCCTCCGTCCCTGTGAACTTAGTAGGCCCACAAGTCAGCCCAACAATATGGTGGGTCCCAGCTAGTAGGGGGTATTCATTTTTTTTGGGCGTAATAAGGAGGCACTTCCTTGCGGGCGAAGATATAGCTGGTGGGTCCGACACTGTCGTGGGGGAACATTTTTTCGCGAAATCTGAGGCCCTTCTGTGGGTCCTAGCTTTGAGGTGGAGGAATCATTATTTTGCGCGTAATAAGGAGGCATTTCCTTGCGTGCGGCTGTGGACCGAACTGTCAGCCTCTCCACGTACATTCCACTTCCGATGGATGTCGTTCATTGACCACATTGACCAGGTCGCGCCGAGAGCACCAGGCGGTGGGCGACGGCGAGGCCTAGGAAGGAGCGACACGGAGCCGAGGAATACTCGGCGGTTGTTTCCCCAGCGGATGAGTATGAGGGTTTCTTGGTTTGTCTGCTGTCGCGGAGAATAACAGCAGGTGTGGGTGAGTAGAGGATGGCTAGGCCAGCGATGGGAATCTGGTGGGGCCGTGAGGCTCTTGTGGCAACATAGCCGGCAGCGGGAGGAGGGAGCAGGCAGTCCCGCCGGCGCTTGTTTGAGCAGCTGGAACATGAAGAGCAGAGATTGAAGAAGCACGACAGCCGTTGGATGGATATCCAACAATCACTGCTCTCGTGTGTTGGCTAAGTTGACAGGGCGTTGCATGTGCGTCAACCTTTTTTTATGAAAGCATACGCGTCAACCTGTAGTTGGCGCACAAGTCAACCTCAAATCTGTGGAAAACAGCATACAACCCATCTGCCATTATTTCTAATAATGGACAACCCATTTGCTAATTCTTAAGATTTTTTTTGGAGCCCATCTTCTTTTTGTTAGCATGACACCCCATATTGTGGCCACGGTTAAAAAGTATATGAAATTTTGCATATTTCGCTGCAGTCAACTGTTTTCAATCCAGAAATATCGATTCACATTCAAACTATTTTGAAAAATAATTTATATAAATATAAAATCAAAATAATTGTCCATGCATAAAAATCTTTGGATTTTAAGATCTTGTAATGAAAAAAATGAAACTAATTCCCGGTTTGATGTCTTTTAAAAATGTACAGGCCATTTCCTGGCAAACCGAATGAAACTCTCCTCGTCTTGAAACATTTGCAGCCCAGCAGGGCCGATAAAGCAAGTAGGCCTTGTTTGGGTATTTCTTAAAAAAAACAGAACTTGGCTAGCCATTTCAGCAAGAAAAAAACACAACTGGGCTCATGATGTGGTAAACATAAATAAAACCCTGGCTAGACGGGCCACAACCCCGTTGTTACCCTGATCCGTCGCTAAAACTAGTATAAATAACAACTGCTTGTTCCTCATTGTCTCAAAAAAACTGCTTGATCCTAAAAAAAACCGCGCGATTTGTTGGGTCCCTGGTGTCAGCCGCTCGTAGTGTAATTCTCTCGTTTATTGACTACGTTGATGATGGCGTGAGCCCCAGATGTCCAACCATTAGGAGGAACCATATTTTTGGGTTTGTACTATAGAGGCACTTGCTTGCGTACTGCCATGACGCTGGTGGGTCCCTACTATCATCCTCTCCATGTCTGATCATCTCTTTGTTCCTCTCGGTTGTTGTGGCGTTGACAATGCAAGAGGCGGCGCAGCGCGCCTGGCGCAGCGAACTAAGGCCGCAAAGGCGGAGGATGACGGCGAGGCCTCAGACGGAGCGAACAGGAGCCATTGAAGATCGCCCGGTCGATCCTGAGCGGAGAATCTGAGGTTGGTTGGTGGGGGTGGTGGGGGCTAGTCACTTGGCTTCTGTAATGCACAGTGAGCTCAAGCAGCCGGCGTGAGTGATGTTATTTCCATTTGTTGTGATTTGTTACAATATTTCTCTCTAAATGAAACGAATGGCAAGCCATTTGCCTTGTTTCAAAGAAAATATGACAGTCACAGCCGAGTTGAAAAGGGCAGGAACATCTAACTCCAGCTTACAAACTGTACAAAAGCACGAGGGTTGATTGCTCCTCCTAGGTCATTGAAACGTCTCCCTCTACTGAATGTCGTTATACTTTTGTCACCGACATGCGGGCCATGCAGCGCGCGGGCCCAAATGCCATCCACCAAATTAGCAGGCAGTATGCGGCGGAGAGTCACCCAGTCGTGGCCTTGGCGAAAGAACGAGCCGTCGTATCACAAAACCCCACCTCCCGCAGTCTAAGTTTGTGAGACGAAGCAACCATCATTTCACTCCTCGCTGAATCCCTTCTCCCTCGCCGTCTTCAAGAAAAGGCAACTTTTCGCATCTGCCACTGTTCTTCTCTCCCAGCGAAGGAAGGTAACGGATCGGTGATGTTGGTATATTTTCGTTCGAGAGAAAAAAAGAACTTTTGCAAAGCGATAACGATCCTCACTCTCTTTTTGTTTCATTGTCATTCTGATTGTGTTTTCTTTTCAGTGGTCTCCTAGTATTCGTCAGTTTCATGATGGACCAAGGAGAACGAGGCAAAGATCTGCCGATATTGGAGCAGATGCGGGAGGCTGATCCCCACGAGACAGAGAGCTCCAAGATGGAGGCAGCCACATAGCCGACCCCAGATACGCTCACGGCCACTACTGAGATGGTCAACGCCCCGGTTGAGGTTACAGCCCCCGTGGCACTGCAGGAGCAGTTTTCCCTCTTGAGGATGTCCCCCCGCTGAGCTGCCCAAGCTGATTTCCTTCTTTGCCGATCTCGATTGTGGTTTTTCATCTAAGTGCGTGGTGATTTTTTTAGAAAAGGAAGTATGTGGTGATTAATAATGCAAAATTTTATTAACCGATGCCATGCTATACATAGTGGTTTAAATAACTTGTGGTTCTTATCTTTGAAAAGTAATTCAGAATTTGTTTCTGTTTCAATTAGAGCCACGATGCGAGACAAGGATTGTGTGGTTGTGCATGTCACTTTCGCTATGAGGCGGACGACCTGAATATACGCACTGGGAAAATAGAGTTCTTAGGCTGTTGGATCCTGGAAGCCATTTGCGGTTATACCAATGAAGAGTTGTATTCCAGCCTCACTATTGTCAGGCATGTTGTCCAGGGTGTACTGAAGCACAAGAAGTTCAAAGCTACTCCTTCATTTGTGAGGCATACTGTTCTTGTCAAGCTTACGCAGGAAGATGACGTGGCATGCCTCCACAAACAAGTTTATCAGTGGCAAGGCCACAAGGTTGTCTTCATGAAGGTTCACACGATTGAGCTGTTGCGGGACGTCCTTGATGATGTTCATGGCAAGGTCCGTCTTGTGTCCAGCCCAAATTAGATCGAGGCATGAAATAGTTGCCCCAGCTAGTGTTTAATAGTAATTTGGATTGTGTCTAATTATCCGAACCTTGCCTGTTATCGACCCCTCTGGGGCTAGTGCTCTGTTTGAATCCGTCTATGGGAACTGCTGCTACTTTTGTGTGCCCGTGAATCATGTGAGAACCATCGTAATTGTTGCCGAAACAGATGCGTCCTCACTAGTTTTTTCATGAATATGGCATGGTAAGACATAAGTTGTCACGGTTTATCATATGATGAAATAGAGCACTCGTTCGAGAACCGTGCACCGACATATACATAAGTACTTGTAAACACTGTTGGTGCTACCCCACTTGTAAGCAGTTGTGCAAAACACGGCACATTGGCTCAGCTCGCTTCAACAATAGGCTATCGACCAGCTAACAATCAACAATCTGTTGCCTGACATATAAGCAACTACTATGTATCTTGTTACAGTGGTTCATGTAGTTAATTGAGGCCACAATGTAATAAATTCCAAACATTCACACGCTACTACAGCGCTCATGTGGAACACTCACAATTAAACTCGTCTTCATAAAAATCTTGAAAAGCATAAGTTAAGCAATTTTATACATCTCAATGATTCATAGAACATAACAAACATATACTAGTTCACAGCAAAAGACAAAGTTGTGAGAAGGTTTACAAACCAGGAAAAAACAAGCAAGGCTTCTCGAGCAAAGGGCCTCCCGGCGAGCTTAAATTTCTGGAGTTCACTCTGGTTTTTCTTGTTGCCACCATTCAGGGTTAGGTTCTCTCATTCCAGAATAACCAGTTATAATTGTGGTCCCAGCTGGAATGCTGAACTGAACCATGCAGTGTACTGACCAGCTGAAATACTTGTGCATTCCACAAGATTTAAGCACCGCTATTTGCAGAAATAAGCAGACCACAATGCCTCTTGTCCGCGCACCTGTCCAAAAACCCGCCGTGCAGCCGTGTCAGCTAGTCTCAGTCCATGGATGAACTGGTAGAAAGTGCATTCGGACTAGGATGCGAGTTGTTTTTCGCTCGTCCTGCTGCGCAATCAGGAAGTAAAACGTCTGAATCATCTTCTTTTAGATTGCGTTGGTCATTCTACCTTAGTTACTACCAATGTAGGGATACCTTGAAGGCGGGAGGTTAGGCAGCGACAGCGAGGATAGCCATCTCATTTTGCGCACTTGTACTAAAACTGAGGTGTGTGCTTTTGATTGCGTGGATAGAAACGATACGGAGACAGACATCCCGAAACGATATGGAGACATACATCCCTGTTTGCGCAAATATGAAATACGGTGATTTAAACAGTGACACATATTACTACTTCCCCCCGTTTCCTCTTAGAACCAAGTCCTAGATTCATGCTACAGCTTTCCCACTTTCTTCCCTGTTTGAACCAACGCTTTGAGTTCACTGTATGAACTAGCTTTACTTCTAATAATAGTAAAAGTCTAGGTGGCTTTGTAACAGCGGACGGAAGTAGAAAAGGATCCACATAAAGGGGGAAAAGCTGGGGCAGTAGAGCAAGGCAGGTTTCGAAGGAATATATACCTGAGGGTCGTCGGCATGTGGCAAAGACGGCGTCGGGAGGCCGCATCTTGGCCACAATACCGCAGGGAGGAAGAAGGGGTCGGAGGCCCTCCCGAGCCGGAGCTCTCTCGGAGAGAACGGCACGGCCGCCAATCGGGACGCGCGGGCAGCCGTTGGTCTCCTCCCTCGCCGCCGACGACAGCGTGAACGATGCAGCTACACCCCCTGCCCGGTCGAGGTTGTCCGGCCGGATTTGTGACCAGCTATGAGCTGAGAGAGTGTGTGGCCACCTATGTCTTGCTTAGATCTGGAGAGCATGAGAGAGTGCACGAGAGGAACCCTAGTAAAGCAAGCGCTAAGGCTCCTGCTTTTATATATAGATGTGTGATTTTGTTGTACTGGCTTCAAAAAAATGCGCTCCTACGTGTACCCGCGAGTGGGTGTGAGAGAACTAGTGCATGTGTACACCGCTTCTCTTCGTGAGAGTAGAATATATACTATGCCCAAAGAACGTTCGCCGCAAGAGTAATAGTATAAGTGTGTGACGTGTGAGCTAAAATAAAATGTGCGCGCCGTCTTTTGTTTGTTAGAAGTTCTGAGGGTAGGGTGTGAAGAGCACATATGTGCGTGACGTCTACCTGCAGATAGAGGATGGGTGCGACGTGCGAGTCTGCGAGAGGACTTGGGAGAGTCGTGACTCATGAGGGTGCGTGTGCGTGAGAGAGAGAGAGGGGGCACGTATCAATGCAATGCATGTGTCCGTAAATCATTATCCAACAAACGTTTGCCACAAGCCTTTTCCTGACCAACGCCGTAAGAACCGTTAGATCGGCATCCGACAGTGTCAGTTTTGCCATGTCATTTAATAGAACAACCACTCCTCCTACACACAAATCTTCCACGTGAGTGTTAGCAACTGTCGTATGCTCCCTCCATTCCGAAATGCAGTCCACAAAGCTTTATTGAAAATTAGAACCTCGCAAACTTTTACCGAGTTTTCGTGTACCAAATTGCACATGTAGAATACCCTGTATATATCATTTCATTCATCTTCGATAGGTAACTATAAAGATGGGTGAGGAGTCTACAAAGAAAGACCATCGTATCACCTGCAGCAATTTCAACTATCCTTTAGTGTCGAGGAATATCATAGGAACTCTATATGATATGATTTTTATAGTATTTTTTTCCTTTAGAGCCAATTGGTTCATAGCAATAGATTCATATACTCTACATTTCAAGGGAAATAAACTTGATATCATTTCTATAGCTTTAGAGCCACTTGGTTCATATGAATGGATTCCTATACTCCCTTAATTTCAAAGGAAAATAAACATTAGCGTATATTCAATATAAAAGTTCCTATGATATGAACCAAATTACATCTCTTTACTAATCCTCCTCATAGGAATTGAGATACATGTCATCTCTAGATTCAATAGAAAAGTTCCTATGATGTGAACCAAATGACATCTCTTTTCCAATCCCTACTCATAGGAATTGAGATGCTCCATGTCATCTCTTTCCTACAACTTCCACGTATGCATCTTCTATTCCTAAATAGATAGTACAACCCACTAGTAGCTTTTTCCAAAACATGCAACTATTGCACAAGAACTATATAGTGTGCCAATAACTTTGAAAGATGGTCATTTGGATGAAGCTAACCCGACGACAAAGTCAGAGATGGGCAAATCCGAGCACTCTTGGTGGTTGGATATCATCAACATTCCACCAGATCTGCCACATGTACAATTTAGAAGACTCCATGGTTGAACTTAAGCATAATGCACAAACCTCAAAACACAAGCACTTATCCTTTGTTCTAGAATCTTACGTATCATAATTGATTATTTTTTCTAAATGAATTGCCATTATTTGTTTTTTACTTTATGATTTATAATGCACAACCCCATGAATCTTAACATTTTATAAAACTAATTGATTTTGAATGAGATGAACTATAAGAACTAAGCGAACATCTACATCATGCATATCGACTCAAAGCTTTACATGCTATAGTGTGTATTTATTCATAATTTGGTTTCAAAATCTCATGCGTTCAATACATGTGTACCTTACTAGTTTTGAGTAGAGTAGCAAATTTCACATGACCCGGGTATATCAAAATGCAGGGCCCATGCATCATTGCCGTTCGGTCGAACCTACGTCCACAGTTTTTTGTACGTGCTATATCTCCCGTGGTGCCCGAACCCAAAATGCTGCCTCGTTCCCGTAAAACCAAGCGGCCCACACATATTTAAGGTGTCGACTCGAACCCGTTTACTCTGACGTGGCCCCGCACGCCGTAGTACTCCTAAACCCTACCGCCGCACTCATCATCGGTTTTCTTCAAGAGGACGAGGAGAAGCCGATTTGTAGTGGGCGCTTTCAAAAAAGGATCTGTAGTGGAGACCCCTACCTAGGGTGCCCTAGGTAGCTGCCGACGCATCATTGTTTTCTCTTTTCTTTATGCTCTTGCGCTAGAGTGAAATGATGGTTGCCGTCCGTCCAGCTTAATGCGGGAAAGGTGGAGCTTTGTGATTTGACCCCTCATCGCTCATTTCCTACTCTTGCGGGCGCTTCGACCGGGGTGCCTCCAATTCCAACCGCTGCTCCGAACTGTAATTTGGTGCATCGCCCGTGGAACAGGACGGTGGATGAGCCACATGTCTGCCAAAGGGGTCCTGTTAAGTGTATCGCCATTTCGTGTGCGGACTGACCCTGCTTGAGTTGCTACGCCAACACGACAGGAGCAGCCTACCACTTGGTTTTGCTCCTTGGTGAATCCCGACTATATTGATCTAAAAAGATACGTGCTGAACTACCCTCTCCGTCTCGGTTTTTTATTTGTAGGCGTCTTGGTTTATAGGGCCTGCACGTAGTTCTAGGTCATCCATTTGACTAACTAAATATGAGTTACTATGTCACAAAAAGTATATCATTGGATTCTTATTGGTTGATATGTGAAGAAACAAGAAACGAGGTAGAAGTTAATGCACCGCGCCTTAGTATTGTGGGATTATTTGGTTTTTGTAAGATGACGTGCGTTTGGTTGCAAGGGTGGTCATGAATGGGTTGGGATCGTTCAGAAAATAGACATGTTTGGTTATAAAGCACATGAATGGTTCAAGTCAAAAAAAGAGAATATGCCTTGAAGATGCTGAACCATTCTACCCAACCAAATCGGTAGAATCAAATGGCCACCCTTTGCATGCATGACTATGTGAGCATGACTGGTGGTTCCGTCTTAAATAATTATCTCATCTCTTATATTCAGCAAAACACATGAATTGAATGGTTCAATCCCAAAAAAATTGAATGGTCCCAATCCATTCATACGATACCTTCAACCAAGCGCATCCGGCGGAGGGGTAGTTGTATTTAAATGTCGAGGAGGGCTTTTCTGCTTGCGGTAGGCGGGGCAGTTCCGCCTAGTCGGTTCGGCGAGAGCAGCGAGAAGGCGAGGGAGTAGGCTGCTGCAAGCGTGGGGCTGTGTGATTGACGGTGAGTCTGCTGGACAGGTGGGGCCTCGTGATTTGACTTGTCATTATCATTTTTAACTGCGGCGCTACGACCGGCGTGAGTCTCCTGATTCCTGACCACCTCCATACAGGTGCCTCTCCCAATGCTCCACCATGTAGTAGTAGAGGCTGGCTCTTGCATGAGAGCCCACTTCACTTCCTTGCCTCTCTTTCCTCCACATATGAAAAAATGCCATGTAAAGCGCACTATTGTACTTACTTGCTCCTACAGGTGCTTAAGCTTGCCACATAGGCATAAAGTCTGATGTGGCAAGTTAATCAAGAAGAGAGAGACTAGTTTGGTGACCCAAGGAAGAAAGCAGTGCTAAGCAGCGTGTACCTAGGTGAAGAGACAATTTTGAGTCTATAGCTAATTAAATGAAGCAAACTTAGCAACACCATTTCATTGGAAGAGGTCACTCCTTGGCAAATGCAATAAATACTAGTACTCCCTGTGTCCCATTATATAAGAACATTTTTGACACTACACTAGCTAGTGTCAAAAACGTTCTTATATTATGGAGACGGAGAATCTGAAAAAAAGATAGAGAGGAGTAAAAAATACACTTATAGCCAACCTTATAGCCAACCTTGTTGTAGTATGAGTGACTAAGTGATGACTATGTATGACATGCCAACATCGGATAGCCTAACGCACCATGTTAAATCTCCAAAGGCGCGACCACGCGAAAGCGATCGACGGTCGTGGTAAGCGCGACCATGATCTGGGCTCTTGGCAGCCCTTGGATCTGAATCAAGCGGTCGCATGATAAGTTGCTGAAAATTTTAAGAATAACCCTCCAGGATAGGATATTCACCCATAGGTCTTGAATCACGCCATGCAACCGTTCGATATCAGATCCAAGGGCTCTCGGAAGCCCATATCATGGGAGAATGGAAAGCCACTACCCTGCCGTTCGCTATTGGCAGTTCCTCCTACTCTTTCCCTTACGTCCTTTAATGCTACGGCGGTTCGCTCCTAATCGTCCGTCCATTCACATAACGGCAGTTCCACTAATCTAACCCTCCTCCCAAATCCATGGTGTCCCAAATCTCCCGATCGGCGGTGAGTACAAGGTTAGAACCATCACGGCGATGAGTTAAGCGTCATCTACACCCGTACTTCATGACGGTGAAAGGATGCCTTTCTCGCAGACGCATGTTGAAAACTCACATGATGAGTGGGTCGCTGGGCTAGATGTTGAGTACACCACGATCGTGGGACAAGAGAAGGATCTAAGGGCGAAGAGAGGAAGAAGCCGCCTTGATCCGGGCTTGCGTACATAAGGTTTGCTTGGTCTACCGCATATGCCATGCCGACGTTGAGTGCCGGATTTTAAGAACTTCCTCGAGGACAAAACAGTCAAATTCGTTCTTGTAGACTTTAAAACGACAAAGAAGTCCTGCGTCGGATAGGCCTCGTTGTAGGCAACCCCTTAGACCTCGGAAGAATCGGTTTGGTGCCCTCTCGTCACCCTCAATGCTGACCTGGCAGGAGCCATGGTTCATCCTTCGTACCGCAAGCTGGAGAAACCTCATTACCGTTTCATCGTCATGCATGGCAGCGGAATGTACTAGATATAGACCACATCCACTATGGTGCAATGGATGGCTACCTTTGTTTCAATATCTAAAGGGTTGGATGAAGAGCAACAGCCAAGTTGGCGGTTCAAGCAAAGAAGTATCGGCCAAGAGGAAGAGGGACAAGGACGAAGTCGAGGACGTGGACGAGGACTCCGAGTAAGGTGGCAGTGTCGTTGCTCATGGCGGTTCTAAACTTCTAATGCAGTGTCTACCAGATTAGTTGCATAGTTTAATTTCAGGTATGCTTAGTTTAATTTGAGGGGTGTGTTGTGCTGAGCCCCCAGCAGAACTATGTTATGTTTCTTCTCGTTACTTTAACTCTTCAGTATGTACATACTAGTACTAGTATTTCTTTAATAGAATTTAGCACCCCAATTAAGCACGTACTAGCTTTTGTAATAGTACTATATGCATAATTTGGCGACGAGCGCTCTCTATATGTACCTCCTTTTTTTTTAAATTTCAATTTTTGCTCCATGGCGCAATCCATCGATAGTGGAGTACTACTGTACAAAAGTATACATTTTTAAAATGCTAGCGTACTGTTCATCATATATATATATATATATATATATATATATATATATATATATATATATATATATATATATATATATATATATATATATGGCACCGATGAACAAGGAGCGGCTCGGGTGCTCATGCTTTCATGTATCCTCCAGTAGCAATACGTTGGAGACGAGCTCTTACGAGCTGTGTTTTTGTCCCACAAAAGCCGCCCGAGCCGCCCTTGAACCGACCGGTGACCCACAAATTCGCCATCCAACCGAGCCGCACACATTATGACAGCAACTCAACCAACGGGACGAAATTCACGCAAACACGTGAACAAGCGATACTCATTCATGCAACCACGAGTATTTCATATAAATAATGGCGGAAATCATATAAAATACGGATTTTCACACAAACATGGCGGATTTCATTACATTCAAATGAACTACAGCGGTGCTAGTTCTGGACAGGACAAGTATATAATACATGGCCTAAATGGTGCATCGCTGATTGATTTGTGTTCCTCATGTGCGGCATACGATCACGGACTGCGGGAGCCACAGAGGTATATGCTTGGCGCAAGGGCGACTTGCTTCCCCACTGCCCAACTGATATCATTGGCTGGTGCCGAAGATGATGGTGGCCGGCACCCGTTCGAGTTCATCACCGGCCACTACTTCGCCATAGCCGGCACCGGCTCGAGTTCATCCTAACATTGACCTCTTCCGTGGAGCCCATGCGGTGTCGACGAAGGTCCTCGCAACAAAAGGATCCGGCAAGACACCTGCTGTGTACGCCGGTGTCGCCTCCGGGTTGGCCTTCAAGGGACCTAAGCGGCGGCGGCCTCCCGTGTTCTATTTCTCCTCGATGATGGAGGCGGACGCGGAGGCGCTGGCCACCGACTCGTCGCTCTCCGCGCACCGGCTTACATCGCTGCTTGCATGCGCGGCGACGCCCGGCATGGGAGTCTCGGCCACGAAGCGAGAGAGCAGCGGTGCGAGGCGGCGGCATGGGCGGCAGCAACGGCGCCCATGCACCGCTCCTTGTCGAGCTGATGCAGGCGGCGAGTTGCTGAACAGCGTGCCGGCTTAGGCGACAAGCGGCTCCGTCGGGCAAGGGAGGAGGTGGTTCAGCGAGCTGCATAGCTTCGTATCCGGCGAGCTACCCAGCTGGCTTGGATGCGGAATAACTACTCTTCGTAAGCCATTGTAGAGTGGACAAAATGGTGGAGGAGATAGGGGGCGGCGGAGGTGTGCGATTCTTGGCGGCGTTTGGCCTCATTTAAATAGGAGATTAAATAGGCGGCGGACGGGAGGAGCTCGGCGGCGTTGCGTTTAACTTGCCCTGTCATGAACGGACGTGTGTCGAGTGGGTTTCTCGGCTTCCACAGGCGGGTTTCATGGGCGTTTGAATGCACGCGGGCGTGTTCAGCGGGCGTGCGCGAGTGGTGCCCTCGACTCGACCTAGGACACCGCGCCGTTCTTACAGCGGCGTGTGGGCTCTTTGGGTGCATGGCCTGCATGTCGGCGACCGCGCGAGCAGCGCTGTGCAGAGAACCTTTGGTGGGCCAGGCGGTCGAAGCGGGCATTTCATAAACCGATGGTTGTTCATTGAGTGTGCCGTCATCTTTTCATGTAGTTAAGCGTGTGTCTTGCGTGCGTGTGCTGTGTGCATGTAGGCGTGCGAGTGTTGCGTGCGTGCAAAGTGCGTTTCAGTGTTGCATGCATGGGTGCGTGCGTGCAAGGTGCGTTTGGTGTTGCGTGCATGGGTGCGTGCGTGCGTGTGTTCATGAGTGCATGTATGCGTGTCGGTGTTGCCGCCGGCATGCATGCGTGTATGCGTTATGTGTGCGTGTCGGTGTTGCCGCCTACATGCGTGCGTGTCTTGCGTGCATGCATGTGTATGTGCGCGGGTGAGGCTACGTCGGTCGGTGACTTTTCATCTCTGGTCATTAGATTATCCAGCCGTTGGATACGAAATCAAGGGCCTCGGTTTATCATCAAACTCCCCGAGCCGCCAACCACCACCGGCGAATCGCTGCCCCGCCGCCCGCGGCTGGCCCGCCCTCCCGAAACCACTACCCACCGCGGTCCGCCGCGCACCGAGAGAGTGGGCCAGCATATATGATCTTGAGATTTTATGAAGTCACCATAGGTGCCTCGTGGTCGAGTGGAGCGTCTCCTCCCACTGAGCGTACATCACGGAAAATACTGAAATTAACACAAGATAAATCGAGCACCGGGACTTTAACCTTGGTGGGCTCGAGAAACCACTGTCCTCTAACCATCCAACCACATGTTGGTTAGCACGACAAAATGTATGTGGTGACCATGATGAGCTTATTCTGAAGTCCGGTGACCATATCGTGCTTTCGCTTCAAATACAATGACCGTAAGTGTCGTCAACAAAATACGGAGCACGCATCAAATGCAAAGTCCGTCAGTGTCATCAACAAAATATGGAGACGTATTGTGAGCTAGATACCGTTGTACTATCGTATATGCTTATTTTCTTAGTGGCCGATTGCGTGTGTGGTATGGTGGGCACATCATTTCTAGTTGTGGTGGGTCAACATGAAGACTCATGGGTCGGTTCCATCCCGCGCCACATATAGGTTGGACCGAGACGTGTTATACGGAGACCGATGTGGAGGACTCGGCGTACAACACGAAGCTACCAGAGTCGCGGAGGACTCTATCCCCACTGGTGATAAGCCGACTATACATGATTTGTAACCCTAGGCCCTTAGTATGTTATACAAGCTTGGGGGCTAGTTAAATCGATAGTATATATACACACGCACAATGCCGGTATTCACGTGTACTTTGTACACACCCTAACACTAATATACTGATACCAGGGTAGGCTCTTTCTTCAAGCTGCAAGGGCCCGATCCGAACTAGGGTAAAACTTTGCCTCGTATTACCATCCAGTCTAACAACCAGGGATATCCTACCGAATGATATGATGAAATCATCTCTGCCAACTACTATTAGAGAGGTGTGTCGGGGGGCAATGTGTGCGAGAGAGGCCTAAAGATAATGTGCGTGCGGGAGACACGTAGGCACATATATGTGCGTATAGAGGGCTAGTAGAGACCGTGCATGTGTATATATGCATGTGAGAGAAATAGTGTTTTCCAACTGAGATTAGTGAAAAGAGTGGTACATAGTAGTCAGAAAGAGAGATAGAGAAACAGAGAGAGCATGTGCGTGAGACACCCCGACACCCTGAGAGAGATTGTGAGCATGTGTGAAAGAGAAATGCCGATGCATATAAAGTGTGTGCACTTATGCGTTAGATAGAGAGATGTCTACATGTAAAATGCGGTTCTATGCATTAAATTAAAATATAAATGGCATTATTATTTTTGGATGAGATCATGAATTCTGCAAAATTGTGTATGGACGAAAATCGGTCTATCAGACACCCATACTCTATTGAGTTCTAGCATGTGCATGTGTTTATTTCATATTATCGATCCATAGAGTGAGAGCGGTTTGAAATACAGGCAACTGATGCTTTTGCAATTCATATATAAACATTAATTAGTGCACTCCATGTTGTTAGTGTGAAGCACTTTATACATTTGTCACTTGCATGGATACATTCCAAATTTCTAACTACGAAATAAAATACATGTCGAATTCAACATAAAGGGGGTTTCAAAGATTGAAATTCATAGGAAGTGCATTCATCTATTTGAACCCGAGATAATGGCATTTGTAAATCAGATGTAAAAGGGGGTATCAATCTTTGTTGTGAGTTTGAACATGGTATATATTTTCATACGCATATCTAACTTCTTTTGCAACCAAGGAGATTATACCTGGAACCATGCATGAACTGAGGTAAGTTGCATTTTTTTTAATATATACTTGTGTACAATGTATATTAAAATGTACCCCCTCCATTCCAAAATAATCGTAGCTTTAGGATTTTCAAGAGTAAAGATTTGTGAAGTTTGACAAATTCTGAAAGTTCAATTCAAGAGAACCGAAAACGTTAATGCTTATGCTCCCAAATAGGCCTTTGGTCACCCGAAACTGCGTGAGACTAATGTTTTGGTGGTAGGAAATTACTGTCCTGACTCTGGCCCGTGTAGCCTATCGGCCCGATGTCCAAAGGTCTAAATCGAGGTAGGTTTGTAACTTCACCAAGACACCAGTCTCAACCGCCTCCGAGAAGCATTCATACGCCGTGGGCGCCTAAACACCCATGCGCTCGGCTGAAATCTATCCTTCCCACATTTGGGACACCTGACATGACTGTCCTACCCCCAACCCGCAATATGTCCGAAATTTTAGATGGTGGCAAAGTTTGTAACTTTCCCCAAATTTCAAACAAGCGTCTCAAACCGAAACATTGTTCCCCTTAGTTCCCCCCAGCCCGCCTCCTCCATTTCCCCATTCATACTCCGTGGGCGCGAAAACGCCCTCTCCACCAGCCATGAAACCCCAACATCCTCCGTCCTCCACCCCATAGCGGCCAATCCACCGCCGCCCTCCTCCATCACGCCGGAGCAGTACCCGGCGTCGTTGTCCAGCATAACCGCAACCATAGCGCCCTCAAGGACTTAGCAGCTGAAGCCGAGACAGAGCTGCCTCCACGACGCCGATGCCGACGTGCGCCGTACCAGAACCACTCCGACCACGCCGTCCTGCGCCTCACTACTGCGGCTCCACTGTCGCAACCGTCCATCGCACCGGAGCTGTTCCCGCTACGCCGTCGTTCGCCGCCTTGGATCTGCTTCCCCACAGCCGACAGACGGCCACCGCACCACACTCAACAACTTGGCCATGGGTTCGTCCAAGGTGGCACCGTCCTCCACAACTTCTGGTTTCCGGCGAACAACAAGATCATCGGAAAAACAGAAGGAGGACACAACCCTGCTAGCAGAAAGAGGTACTCCTCTTCCCTTATTCATGCAAATCTTATGTCTCCGCTCACACCATATTCATCCCACGAAAGAAACTAGTTGAGCGCTTCTTACTGCATCTTCTTCGTGATACTAAATGCACAAGGTTTCCTCCCTTTTACTATTTCACCTTTGCTAGAGGTCAGTAGCCCGCCTAGATTTCAATTCAGGGTCAGTCGAACCGCAATTAAAAGAAGCAGCACCCGCTTAGGCGCGCGGAGCACCTAGTCCACCTGTTCCCCGGGGAAGCGGCGCATCGGTGTCTATCATAGGGGTGTGGGGCGCAGGAGCTGCTTGCGCCCGATCTGGAGGTCGGCGGGGCTTGAATGGATGGCCGGGGGGAGTGCCAAGCACGGCGGTGCGGTGAGGTCGAGGAGGGCAGGCGGGGAGAATCTTGGGCGGTGGTCGCTGGCATTTCGAGGAAGATCGTCAACACTGACTGGCTGGAGGTAGATGAAGGCGATCTCCCCGTTCTTTGTACATCGGACGGTGCAGAAAAAATGGACTGACCTATTTGCTTTCAGTGGACTGTTTCATAGAATCCTGTAGTAATTGAGTGTGCCATGCATGTTGTAGAGCTATCATATGTCTCCCGTCATTTATTTCTCACTGACCTGCTATCTGCTAACTTTACATTGTACTAATTGTGCACACACTTCACCCATACTCACACTATTGTTTTTTTATGCATGGGTATTTCAGACTCTGACCAAGTGTTGATGAATGCAAAAAAGAAAAGACAGAAGTGGCTCCAGTGTTATTCGAAGATAAGCAGTAAGCGTTTCAACGCTCTAATGGCTGCGATGTCGCAGATTGGAGACGATAAAAGTAGCTCTGCAGTTGATGATCTCAATTGCCACACACAACCATCCCAGGTGCTTGCTTTAACTTTGCGCTATCAAATGTGGTTGCATGTTGCATATGGTGTCTAGCTTGTATTGCTTCCAATTTGGTTAAATTGCATCTGCTTACTTTACACATTATACCTTTGATAATGACATGCCTTCCTGTTTTTGATACATACTACATATGTCTATTAACCATGTTCGTACATCAAACTAATGCTCTTTTGTATCCCTCGTCAATCACTTATGATGAGACAGTCACCCGGGTGGGTTACTGTGAGACGCCCTACTCGTTTAAAGAGTGCAGTGTCATCCTCCCCACATGATTCTCAAGAAACAGCAAGGCTAAATGAAGATAGTCAACGTAGCTCTCTAGTTGATCACATAATTCCCCACACCACCATCGCAGTGCTTGCTCTTACTTGGCAGTGTGATATGTGGTTGCATGTTGCATATGGTGTCTACCTTGTAATGCTTCTAATTAGGGTAAATTGCATCTGCTTAGTTAACACATTATACCTGTGAATATGACATGCCTTCCTGTTTTTGGTACATACTACGTCTTTCTATTAACCATGTTCTTACATCAAACTACTTCTCTTGTGTATCCCTCATCAATGCTCATAATTTGTTAAATTGCATCTCCTTAGCTTACACATTATACATGTGAATATGACACGCCTTCCTATTTTTGGTACATACTACATCTGCCTATGACACCATGTTCTTACATCAAACTATTGTTCTTGTGTATCCTGCGTCTATTGCTTATGATGAGACAGTCACGCGCGTGGGTTAATATGAGACACAATACTCTTATAAAGAATGCAATTTCATCCTCTCCACATGATTCTCAAGAAACAGTAAGCCTAAATGAAGGTATTGAACGTTGCTCTGTACCTGAAGACAGCACTTCCCCTACACCACCATCACAGGTGCTTGCTCCAACTTAGCAGTGTGATATGTGGTTGCATGTTGCATACGGTGTCTAGCTTGTAATGCTTCTAATTAGGGTAAATTGCATCTGCTTAGTTTACACACTATACCTGTGAATATGACATGCCTTCCTATTTTTGGTACACACTACATATATGTGTTAACCTTGTTCTTACATGAAACTACCTCTCTTCTGTATCCTGCATCAATTACTTACAATGAGTCACCTTTATTCGTTGCATATTGCATATTATTTCTAGCCTGTTGCCATGTATTGCTTCTAATTTGGTCAAATACATTTGTTAGGGCACCCTTTTAATTTGGCGAGTGATATTGGTTTCATCTTTCATATGGTTTCTAGCTTGCATCGATTCTAACAAGTTCAAGCACCTTGTGCTTAGTTTACACTTTATACATCATACATGTCAATATGTCACGCCGTCACATCTTTCATACATATTCCATCCTCCTATCATGCGGCTGCCTTACATGAAAGTAGCGTTAAATCGGTATCATGCATCAATAAGTTACGAAGAGCAAATTTTATTCCTTTTTCTTGTGGGTTTGACTTGACAAGGCAAAATCAAGAAAGAGGAAGGAAAAAAGTAAGGAAGGCGATGATGGTGGTCCTCTGCAGACAATGTAAGCGGACATCTGCACCGATTCTCCTTGTCTTGATAGTGCATTACATGGTCCAAGTCTCCGCTCCCTATTCCACCATCCAAGGTGCTTGCTCTAACTTGGCGAGTGTGATATCTGGTTGCATGTTGCATATGGTGTCTAGCTCGTATTGCTCCTAATTAGTGTAAACTGCATCTGCTTAGCTTACACATGATACATGTGAATATGACACGCTTTCCTTTTTTGGTACATACTATATCATCTATCACACCATGTTCTTACATGAAACTACTCTTCTTGTGTATCCTGCATCAGTCACTTATGATGGGACACCTTTAAGTTGGCAGTGTGATATTGGTTTGCGTCTTGAATATGATTTCTAGCATGTATTGCTTCTAGTTTGATGAACCGCCACCTATGACGAGACAGTTTTAACTTGGCAGAGTAATATTGATTGCACCTTCCATATGGTGTCTTGCAGTGTTTCTAATTTGTTGAAGTGCCTTCTTCTTAGTTACCACATCATAGGTGTGAATATGTCAAGCCGTCCATTTTTTCGTACATATTCCATCCTCGTATCATAACTTTGCCTTTCATCAGAGTAGTGTTCGTCAGTATCATGCATGAATGAGTTCTGAAGAGCGAATGATATTCCTTTTTCTTGTCGGTATGACCTCCCAATGCAAAATCAATAAAGCTGAAGGAAATTGGCAAGGCATAGGATGATGGTGGTCCTTCCGAGCAACTGAAATGGAGGTTCTCTACATATTCTACTCCGCCATCCTCCCAACAAGATTCGCAAGACAACGCAAGGCTAGACAGTCAACGTAGCTGTGTAGATGATGAGCACATCTCCCCTACTCCACCATCACAGGTGCTTGCTCTAACTTGGCACTATTATATGTGGTTCCATGTTGCGTATGATGTCTAGCTTGTATTGCATCTGCGTAGCTTACAACTTATACCTGCAATGATCACTTACCCATAAGACACATTTAACTTGGGACTGTGATGTAGGTTGCATCTTGCATTGTCTTCTAGCTTGTACTGCTTCTAATTTCTTGAAATGGCACTTACGACGAGACACTTTTTACCTGATAGAGTGATATTGGTTGCATGTTCATATGGTGCCTAGCTTTCATTTCTTCTAATTTTGTTGAAATTCCTTCCGCTTACTGTTTTTTCATACATATTCCATCCTCCTATCGTACATGTGAATATGAAATGCTGTCTTTTTTTGTATATATTCCATCCTCCTGCGCTTGCCTTACATCAAAGTAGTGTTCGTCTGTATCATGCATCAACCAGTTATGCAGAGCTAATTTTATTCATCTTCTTGTTGTTTTGACTTCATAAGGAAATATTAGAAAATAGGAAGGAAAAGAGTAAGTTAGAGGATGTTGGTGGTACTCCGCACCGACGCAAACAGAGACTCTCTAGATTTGCCACTGCTGCTGCTAATGAAGTTGAAGTCCCAAGTCTACATGATGAGTTCATCTCCCGCACTCCACCATCGCAGGTGCTTGCTCTAAGTTGACAGTGTGATAATTGATTTCAAGTTGCATATGTTGTCTAGCCTGTATTTCTTCTATTTTGATTAAATTGCACCTGCTGAGTTTATACGTTATACATGTGCATATGACATGGCTTTCTGTCTAGAATACACTACATCTATCTATCATACCATGTTCTTACATCAAAGTACAACTGTTGTGTATCCCGCATCAGTAACTCATGATTGGACGCTTTTAACATGGCAGTTTGATAGTGGTTGCATCTTGCATTGATTTCTATGTTGTAATGCTTCTAATTTTTCGAATTGCCACTTATGACAAGACACTTTTAACTTGGCAGAGTAATATTGGTTGCATCTTTCATATGCTGTCTAGCTTGCATTACTTCTATTTTCTTGAAAATCCTTCTGCTTAGTTTGCACATCGTAGCTATGAATATGTCATGCCGTCCTGTTTTTCTTACATATTCCATCCTCATACGGTTGTCTTACATCAAAGTATTGCTTGTATGTATCATGCATCAATGAGTTCTGAAGAGTGATTTTATTCTTTTGTGTTGTGGGTACAGCTTGACATGGCAAAGTCAAAAAAGAGCAAGGAAAATAATATAGTAGGGAGTGTTGTTACTCGTCAGGTGAAACGGAAAAGCCTCTGCCATCAAGATTCTGCTGGTACTTATAGTGCAGTAGAAGGTCCAAGTCCATCGGCTAAATCTACAAACACAGTACCACCTGCTCCACCAGCTGCAGCATCCGCTTCAACTGTACCAACATCTCAACCAGTTACTCATTCGTTTGCTCGGGCGGCGGTTCCCAAGCTGCCTTCACACCTAACACTACTTCCGAAGCTTGTTGACACAACAGGACTTGGCAAGATCAGATGAACCTCATGAGCATCAACACCAAGGCGGTACTGACCGAGTCAAGTTGCGATTGCATGCTCCTTTATATATCTTGAGGAGTCTGGACTAGGGGTGTCCGGATAGCGAACTATCATCTTTGGCGGACTCCTAGACTATGAAGATACAAGATTGAAGACTTCGTCCCGTGTCCGGATAGGACTTTCCTTGGCATGGAAGGCAAGCTTGGCGATCTGGATATGTAGATTTCCAACCATTGTAACCGACTCTGTGTAACCCTAACCCTATTCGGTGTCTATATAAACCGAAGGGTTTTAGCCCGTGGGGACGAACAACAATCATACCATAGGCTAGCTTCTAGGGTTTAGCCTCTCGATCTCGTGGTAGATCTACTCTTGTACTACCCATATCATCAATATTAATCAAGCAGGAGTAGGGTATTACCTCCATCGAGAGGGCCTGAACCTGGGTAAAACATCGTGTCCCTCGTCTCTGTTACCATCCGCCTAGGCGCATAGTTCGGGACCCCCTACCGAGATCCGCGGTTTTGACACCGACATTGGTGCTTTCATTGAGAGTTCCTCGTGTCGTCACCTATAGGCCCGATGGCTCCTTCAATCATCAAGAACGACGCAGCAGTCCGGTGAGACTTTTCTCCCGGACAGATCTTCAGATTCGGCGGCTTTGCGCTGCGGGCCAATTCGCTAGGCCATCCGGAGCAGATCGAAGCTTCGCCCTGGCCATCAGGTCAGATTTGGAAGCTTGAACTATCGGCCGATGTTCGCGGAGACTTGATCTTCGACGGATTTGAGCCACGGCCGGCGTGCCGCCTTGTCTCGATGGAGTGCGATCTAGCTCTGCCACCGAACAGTGCCACGGAGGCGCACGATGCCGCTCCGACCCTTAATCCGGAGCCGGTTTCGTCGATCGAGGACGGTTGGTTGGACACCGCCTCGGGGGCTGAAATCTCTACGGCGATTGAGCTGAACACCATCCCTGTCCTTTGCAAAGCTCATGACTCCCAGGTGCCGGACTCCTTTCTGGACTCCGAACCTCCCGCGCCTCTACCAGTCGAATCCGACTAGGCGCCGGTTATGGAGTTCACTGCCACGGACATCTTTCAGCACTCTCCCTTTGGCGATATCCTGAACTCATTAAAGTCTCTCTCTTTGTCAGGAGAGCCCTGGCCGAACTATGGTCAGGAAGGTTAGGATTCGAACGACGAAGAAATTCAACGCCCACCCACCACCCACTTTCGATGATTTAACCGACATGCTCGACTTCGACTCCGAAGACATCGATGGTATGGACGACGGTGCCGGAGACGATCAAGTGCCAGCGCCCACGGGGCACTGGAAGGCCACCTCATCATACGACATATACATGGTGGACATTCCAAAAGATGGGAATGGCGATGGAACGGCGGAGGATGACCCCTCCAAGAAACAACCCAAGCGCCGACGTCAGCGGCGCCGCTCTAAATCCTGCCGCAGTAAAAACGGTGATTCCGGCACGGGAGACAATAATACCCCGGACAGTGCCGAAGATGACCCCCTCCAGCAGGACTCAGCGCGGGAGGAGGAGAAGCAAGTCCGCCGACGACGGTCGCAGAAAAAGAGGTAGAGGGCGATAATTATCGCCCCCTCCGAAGGCGAGGCAAGCCTCGGCGACGCAATTCGTCGTGCGGAGGACCCGTCGAACAAGGCGTTTTAAACGCAGGCTCATAGCCACGGCAAGCAGCCTCAAGAAAAAGCAGCAACAACTTAGAGCTGACCAAGACCGCTAGGCTGACGGATGGGTGAAGTCCTTGCCGCGAAGAGTATGAACTCGAGCGCCCCTCCAAAAGCTACCCCAAACGCAGGCCGTTGCCTCGTCGGAGGAGGAAGCACCCACATCAGCAGCGAAGACGACATGGCAGACGGGCCACCCGTGCGGTCGACGAAGAAACCTCTCGGCCCTCCGCTCAAGCCACGCCCGCGCGCTCAAAAAGTACCAAGGCACGGAAACGCGCCGGACTTGCGAGATATATTGGAGGATAAGGCAAAGCATACAAGATCGATCTACAGATCGCGTGGGCGTAACGACTCGGGATGATTACCGTCACACGGATACAACAAACCCGGCGGGCGAACACGATGAACAAAGCTCATATGAGCTACGTCGTGATATAGCCCAATCTGAGGCGCCAAGACACCCACTATGCTTCACAGATGAAGTAATGGATCATCAAATCCACGAGGGCTTCAAACCCGTAAACATCGAATCATACGATGGTACCACAGATCCTGCGGTGCGGATCGAGGACTATCTCCTCCATATCCACATGGCCCGCGGTGATGATCTACATGCCATCAAATACCTCCCACTCAAGCTTAAAGGACCAGCTCGGCATTGGCTCAACATCTTGCCAGCCAGAGTCAATCGGTTGTTGGGATGACACGAAGCCGCATTCCTTGATAACTTCCGGGGCACATATGTGCGACCACCGACGCCGATGACCTTAGCCATATAATTCAACAGCCGGAAGAATCGGCGGACAATTACGGGCGAGGTTCCTAACAAAGAAAAATCAGATCGTCGATCGTGCGGATGCGAGGCGCTAGCAGCCTTCAAACACAACATCCATGACGAGTGGCTAGCCCGGCACCTAGGACGGAAAAGCCTAAATCCATGGCAGCCCTCACCACACTCATGACCCGCTTTTGCGCGGGTGAGGACAGCTGGCTAGCTCGAAGCAACAACTTGGCCAAACACCCTGGTAGTTCGGATACCAAGGACAGCAATGGCAGGTCGCGTCGCAACAAGCATAAGCGCCGATTAACGGTGATAATGCTGAAGACACGACGATAAATGCCAATTCAGAGGCTCTAAACCGGTCAGCGGAAGAAGCCATTCAAAAGAAATACCCGGGGCCCGTCCAACTTGGACCGAATACTCGATCGCTTGTGCCGGATACATGGCACCCCGAAAAACCAGCCAACCACACCAACAGGGATTTTGTGTGTTCAAGCAAGCGAGCAAGCTAAGCGCCAAAAACAACGACAAGGGCTGCATAGCGATGACGAGGAAGAGCCCGACCGCCCGAACAATAGAGGACAGAAGGGCTTCCCCACACAAGTGCGGACGGTGAACATGATATCATAAACCACATACCCAAAAGGGAGCGGAAGCGCGCACTAAAGGGCGTATCTGTGATGGAGCGATCGCCCAAGTTCAACCCATGGTCTTCCTGCCCGATCACCTTCGATCGAAGGGACCACCCCACTAGCATCCGTCACGGCGTTTTCGCTGCATTGGTTCTTGAACCAATTATTGACGGATTTCACCTCACCAGAGTCCTGATGGACGGCGGCGTAGCTGAACCTGATTTATCGAGGATACGAGTGCAAAATGGGCATGAGACCGTCAAGGATCAAACCCACAAAGACGACCTTTAAAGGCGTCATTCCAGGTGTAGAGGCCAACTGCACAGGCTCCGTTACACTTGAAGTGGTCTTTGGATCCCCGGATAACTTCCGGAGTGAGGAGTTAATCTTCGACATAGTCCCGTTCCGCAGCGGCTATCACGCACTACTCGGACGAACCGCATTCGCAAAATTCAATGCGGTGCCGCACTACGCGTACCTCAAACTCAAAGATGCCAGGCCCTCGAGGCGTAATCACAGTCAATGGAAACACAACGCTCCCTCCGAGCGGAGGAGCATCTGACGCCCTTTGCGCCGGAAGTGCGAACAGCCTCTTAAGGCAATTCTCTAGTCCGGCCAATAAACAATCGGACACTGTCAAGCGCGCCCGGAGTAACCTACAGCAAGACCGCCTGGCACGTTCCGAACAAGCGTAGTAATGCAGCCCCAACCCCAGCCCTCGCGAACTCGCAAAGCCAGTACTACGCGCACGTAATTGCGCTCTGAAGCACCATGGGCATAGGGGACGGGCCACGACCACGGCACGCCCATAATGCGGCTAGACCGCACTAGGGGCTCCCGTTTGTGTCATTCCTTTATTTTCTTTTTCTTCCTTTTACTTTCAGGACTCTGTTCTCCAGAAGCCCTGTCCGGCATTCGCGCCGAATACACGATGCAACAGCCAGGGAAGTAGAAAACTGCAACGAGTGTCCAGGTGGTCTCTATTACGAGCAGTATACCTGTTTTACATACCACATCGCAAACTTACCCCTGGAAGGGGGACATGTCAAAAGTCCCGTACCTTGCTTATCGCACAATTTGTATTGGCCTATTATTGCATTCTTTCCCATTATATATGTTCATTTATGACATTGCGCAACCGTACAATTTGGTACGGCCAATACACCAGGGGCTTATGTACCCCAAAAACATGGTGTGACAAGTCCGAACACTTTCACAAGTGCGGCACCCCGAACTTATAGCATTATATGCATCGGCTCCGAATCATGTCTTGGGTCAATAGTTGGGTTTGCCCGGCTCCCATGTTTTGGTACCTTACGTTCCGTTATATCGGCTAAGGTAGCGCTGGGAGAACCACTGCGATTGTGCCCGGTTGAGCTGGGTTGAGCACCTCGGTGGAAAGCTAAAACTGACCGTCATGATAAGGCGAGAGCCGGTCGCTGTTCGAGAGGTTTCTTGAGTCCCTAAAGACTTATGCGGTTAGAGCGAGGAACCGCATTGTCCGCCAAGGCGTGGATAGCGCCCGAACTTCGGTCTTCGAATACTAGGGGCTTCACGAAATTTAAAATTATAGAATTCTATGTCTAAGTGAGAGTGTTCAAGCATTATAGTCTGGTTGCCTGGTTCGTTGCGTTGAGCGCCTCCCTCGAAGGACCCAAGAATGGGAACAAGAGCGCTCAAGTTTATCCCGAACACCCCAGCATTTGTGGCATGGGGGCTGAAGCCAACGACTCGCCATCTCTCAAATTTGATAAACGGCCGCACATAAGGTAATATTTTAAATTCAAAAGCGTTGCTTAGCGCATATGAAATTTTTTCAGCGTACAGGATAACAAATGCGAGTCTACTCAAATATTACATCTTTGGAGCATTCACCCGCTATAAGACGGGCACCCTTCAGGACACCCTGATAATACTTCTCGGGCTTGCGATGTTCTTTGCCCGGCGGCGGCCTGTCCGTCACCAGCTTCTCCGCGTCCAGCTTGCCCAGTGCACCTTAGCACGGGCAAGGTATTCTACGGCACCTTCAATACAGACGGGCGCTTGATGACTTTGATCCATGGACAGCACCCACCAGCCGCCGCACTAGCCGAAAGTAGCTCCCGTGCATGGCCTCATTTGGCCACAACCGAGCTATAAGGCCCTTCATGGCCTGTTCGGCGACCTTGTGGAGCTCGACCAATTGCTTCAGTTGGCGCTCAAAGGGCACGGGTGTTCGGCCTCAAAGCATCTCGAGACCAAAACACCTTTTCCGTCGAGCTCCCTTCTTCGGCTCGGTAGAAGCGGCGGCATCGAAGACACTCCGTGGCAGATCTGCGAACGCTCCTGGAGAGCTCCGGATTCGGGTAAGTACTAGATAATTGACTTTTACATTCTTGCTCTGCATAAAGAATTCCTTACCCGCCGTGATCTTCTTTATTGCCTCAATCTCCTGGAGGGCTTTTTGGGCCTCGGCCTTAGCAGCTTTGGCACTCTCAAGAGCCGAGGCAAGCTCGGACTCTCGGGTCTTCGAGTCACGCTCCAAACCCTCGTGTCTTTCCACGAGAGCCTGGAGCTCTTGCCGTACCTCCGCCAGCTGCGCCTCCCCCTTCTCTCGCTCGGTGCGCTCTGCGGCCGCTTTGTTTTCGGCCGCGGACACCACCTCCTTCAGGGTCGCCACCTCGCTCGTGGCCCCTGCAGTACCCATGTTATTCCTGTTATCTTTTGCAACCACATTTTTTAAATTCCATAAGGTATTACTTACCTTCCTTGTCCTCGAGCTGCTTCTTGGCTTGGCCGAGCTCGTTCTCGGACCGCTCGAGGCTCTCCTTCAATGCATTGACCTCCGCAGTCAGTGCGGCAGAGGTCAACAGGGCAGCCTGCATTTCCATATTGACATAATTATGTTTGACTCCTGCATATATCTTTTTAGATCCTTAGTCCGGCTTTTCTTCCCGAACACGAACTAAGCATCGAGGCTACTGTCTATGCAGTAATATTTTACATATTCTAAACTTACCTCAAAGCCTGTTAGAAGGCTGGTGCAGGCTTCATCAGCCCGCTCTTGGCGGACTGAACTTTCTGGATCACCACACTCATAGCAAAGTGCGGTGCTCCTCGTCGATGGAGGCGCCTTTAAGCGCCTCCAGTAAGCTATCTGGTGCCTCCGGTTGGACAGAGGTCTCCGGCGTCGTAATCTTACCCTTCTTATGAAGGGGCCGCTTGCCGGACTCCGGAACCACTGAAGGTTCGATGGAGTCGGCCACAGGCCAGACTTAGAGCCCTCGGGTCTCGCCCCTTCGCGCCCGAGTCCGGGAGGTCGCCTCATGGCGCCTCCAGGATCACCTCCTCCTGGCTGGGCCCCTTTTGGGACTCCACCGCGGTGTCGTCGGCGACATGAGGAGAGGAGGCGGTCGGAAGTGAAGTACTATTCACATCCGACGAGCCCAGGGAGCCGCTCAAAGAAGCGGCAAGCTCGTCCTTGGGCGGGCTACATGGTCATATTCGGCGTTAGAAGACACTATGCGACAAATAAAAAGTCATGAACTATTCCGGAGTCCGGACACTTACGATTTCGCCAGGGGCTTGGCCCTTGGTGGCCACTCCTCCTTGTCGTTGTCTGTGTTGGTGGAGAAGTCCAGAGGAAGGGTCCTTCCTTTCTTGGACCCTCCGGCCTCTCCAGTCGGGGCGGCCTTCCTTTTCGTCTCTCCCCCCGCTGGGGGAGAGGCTTCTTTCTCCTCCTCCTCGTCCTTAGAGGAGGATTCCGCCTCGGAGTCGTCGGACGATGAGTCCGACAACACCTGGCGTCGGGCACTCCTTTGAGTCCCCGTGGCCTTCTTTTTGGCCTTCTTCTCTGGCACCACGTGAGGTGCCGGAGCCAGCAACCCCGTCAATCGGGGCGTCCGCTGGGTCTTCTGGCAAGGGGGCCGGATAGTTAATCTGTCCGAACGTCTTCAGCCAGTCCTGTCAAAGGTTAGGGAGTTTTAGATCCCGCATAGAGTCAAACTATGAAAAAAAGAGTCCCATAAAGGGTAAAACAACTTACCTCGCTGGATTGACGCTGCGAGCTGAATCCACGATCTTCGGTAGCGGATGTGGGAGCCTCGGCACCCTTGAACAGCACCTTCCAGGCGTCTTCGTACGTAGTGTCGAAGAGCCTTTTCAGAGTTGGGTGTTGTGCCGGATCGAACTCCCACAATTTGAAGGCCCGTTGTTGGCATGGGAGAATCCGGCGGATGAGCATCACCTGGATTATGTTGACAAGCCTGAGATTCTTGTCCACCAGGTTTCGGACGCAAGTTTGGAGTCCGGACAGCTCGTCCGAATCCCCCCACGTCAGGCCTGTCTCTTTCCATGATGTGAGCCGTGTGGGGAAGCCTGATCGGAATTCGGGGGCCGCCGCCCATTGAGAGTCACGCGGCTCGGTGATGTAGAACCACCCCGATTGCCACCCCTTTATGGTCTCCACAAAGGAGCCCTCGAGCCATAGGACTTTGGCCATCTTGCCAACCATGGCGCCTCCGCACTCCGCTTGGCGGCCGCCCACTACCTTCGGCTTGACATTGAAGATATCCAGCCATAAGCCGAAGTGGGGCTGGATGCATAGGAAGGCCTCGCACACGAAAATAAACGCCGAGATGTTGAGGATGAAGTTCGGGGCCAAATCGTGGAAGTCCAGGCCGTAGTAGAACATGAGCCCCCGGATAAATGGGTGAAGTGGAAAACCTAGTCCATGGAGGAAGTGGGTGAGGAACACCACCTCTCATGGGGCCCGGGGTGGAATGAGCTGCCCCTCGTCGGGTAGCCGGTGCGCGATGTCGCTAGACAAGTATCCGGCCTTCCGCAGCTTTTTGATGTGCCCCTCCGTGACGGAGGAGGCCATCCACTTGCCTCCCGCTCCAGACATAGTTGGAGAAGGTTGAGGTGGGATGTGCGGACTTGGGCGCTGGAGCTCGAGTGCGCGGAAATGGATGAGCAAAGGAGGAAGAAGGCGTAGGTGAAAAGGGTGGATCCTTATCCCCTTATATGGACGGACGAGGCTATGCGTCCCCCACCAGCCTGACAAAACTCGCTTATCTCCCAAGCGCCGCAATCAATGGCGCGGTTGGGTTACCCACGTCCGTATTGATGAGAATCCCGGAATAAGGGGGCACGATCTACGCTTTGATAAGACGTGCCAAGGAAACCGCCTCGCTAAACGCGCTGAGGTGGGACAGTAAAAAATGATTCGAATAAAGGCCTGGCCGTGGTGTGATGTCACGCCGCGGGATACGTCAGCAGATCTATGCAAAAAATTATTCTCTCTACGATAGTATGTGGAACTAGTTTTGCAGAGCCTGACACTATCCTTGTGTTCAAAACCTTCTATGAAGTATTTGGAGGAGGAACCCACCTTGCAATGCCGAAGACAATATGCGCGCCGGACTCTCGTCATTGAAGCCTGGTTCGAGGGCTACTTGAGGAGTCTGGACTAGGGGTGTCCGGGTAGCGAACTATCATCTTTGGCGGACTCCTAGACTATGAAGATACAAGATTGAAGACTTCGTCCCGTGTCCGGATAGGACTTTCCTTGGCGTGGAAGGCAAGCTTGGCGATACGGATATGTAGATTTCCTACCATCGTAACCGACTCTGTGTAACCCTAACCCTATTCAGTGTCTATATAAACCGAAGGGTTTTAGTCCGTAGGACGAACAACAATCATACCATAGGCTAGCTTCTAGGGTTTAGCCTCTCTGATCTCGTGGTAGATCTACTCTTGTACTACCCATATCATCAATATTAATCAAGCAGGAGTAGGGTATTACCTCCATCGAGAGGGCCCGAACCTAGGTAAAAACATCGTGTCCCTCGTCTCCTGTTACCATCCGCCTAGATGCATAGTTCGGGACCCCCTACCCGAGATCCGCCGGTTTTGACACCGACATGTACTCTCACAGTTTGATGTACACTAACACTTTCCATATTCTTTGTTGAACTAGCACCATGGCGTAAGCGGAAACAGACATCAGGGATAATGCTTGACAGATTAACAAAATCTAAAGGAGGAAGAATGGAGATCCATTTTGAGGCAGGTTTAAAAAGGCCACGTGATGCTACAGAGTCAGCCAAGTTAGTCTCAGAGGCAGCCGTTGCCGTTAGGTGTCATGCGCGTATCCTCCCAACGTGGATCCAGTACAGGAATGAGAAAGACAATACCCAGTTTAACACCTTCCTTGACCATTTATCTGTAAGTAATGTTATTCATCGCAATTAGTAATATTGTCTTGCTCTGTCCCATACTTTCCAGCTTCCTCCTAATAAGACTCACATTCTTTTTTCAACAGATGAGGTTCAAGTTGGATCCGAAAGATGATGCAACTAAACAAGCATGCACTCATGTTTTTCACGCGCTCTGCAACGATCGGTACCACCTTAGAAAATCTCACTTTGAAGGCAAGGCTTACAATGAAACGCCCAAACATCTCCAGTGGAATATATTACAGATGAAGACTGGACAACCCTCGTTAAACACTGGTCTGATCCAAAGTATCAGGTAGGCTATATGTATTTGATCAGACCACATATTGAACTTGTATTTATGTATGTGCCTTACAAGTATATCTTCTTCTAGGCTAACTGTTTGAAGAACAAAACCAACCGTTCTAAAGTGAAATTCCAACAGACAACAAGCTCTCGTAGCTATATTGCACACTGTGAGGCTCTTGTAAATAGCTGCTACTTCCTTCTTTTTTTGTGCTATATTATCGTATCTATATTGATTTGTTCCAAATACAGCGGAAAGCCCGTGCGGACCAAAAAGAACCTGAACCGAATGCAGTGCAAATCTTCAAGGATTGCCACACCAGCAAGATGAAGGGCATGAGCACACCAGTTCAAGCCGTTGTTGTAAGTCCTTACTCCTCCTGCCTTGAACTGATTGGTACTGTGATGTGTTCATTTAACTACTTGGTTTGCAGCCAATGTCAGTTACTTTGTTCACTTTTATACACAGTTGTCTTAACGCATCATTTCACCTTACATGGTTTAAAAGATATGAAGGATATTCTTTTGGTCATGATCTGTAATCTAGTTGTTATGTTCATGTGCGCACACAATGATAAAATCGCCTGTTTGTTTTATATCTGTTTGCCCATGATATGAATGATGTCATAGTATGTTCATCCTACTTTAAACCATGTCTCTTTATCCTTAGATGTCAACGAATGTGAGGAAATAGACAATACAGTAGGCATGCTATATGGACATATGTTCCGAAAGTGATTTTATTATGTAGTTGGCACTACAATACATGCTAATGTATTACAGTAGTACACCAAAATAAGTTATGTATAAACGTTTAACCTACTTTGTTTGTTTTTGTCTCATTAGTAACTCACTGGTACACTAATCTAAAATTTCAAACCTTCAGGAAGCTATGGAACAAATGATTGAACAGCCACAACCACCTGAAGGTGACGAGGCTACTACAGGCACAATGTCACCTCTTGGTGCAGTGCGTCAGTATCTCTCCACTAACAGTGGAGCTGGATCAGAAGAAACACAGAATATGTGGCAAAGGGTTTTTCCTGTTATGAAATCGGTGGCACCGAGTGGTATGCTTCGGTCGTACCGAAAATATTCGGTTGGACCGAAAACAACAAATCGGTTGAACCGAGTTCATCACAGAGAAAACACTTGTCACCTCTGCTCACTAGACTAGTAAGATCTCACAAAGATTTGCAAGGAATTAGATGCAGAGAATGCAGAGAAAACAGAAAGAAATCTAGATGAAGTTTTTTTTGAAAGGGAAAACACAAATGCATGAGACAAATGCAAAAACTCAGAAAAGAGCACAGGAGAACTTCATCTAGAGATGGTCGGCGACAAAGTCACCTATGTTAGAGTCAAGTGAGATCACTTGATCATAGGCCATACTCATCGTTTAAGCTCAAAATGGGGTTGCCATTTTTTGTTTAAGCATCTTGATGTATTCACATCTTGTCGAGTTGCTTTAACTCATGACTCGGAGTAAAGCTTCTCTAAGATGGAATAACATACCTTGGTTGGTGGTGTTGTCCATGTAGTTGAACTTATGTGGGTTGCTCAAGGTTGATGTAGCTCATCAAGAATTTGGAGCACCACTTGGAATTTGAGTCCATCTACCTACATGGGTTAGTTCTTGCAAGGAAGAGCACTTGTATATCCAAAAATGACAATCATGAAACTCAACATAGAATTTTTCAAAGGATATGTTTGAATGGTTTCGTGCTTCGTTGTCTTCAACCACCTTGTGTAGAGACTTGGTGATGTAGAGATTGCTCAAGATATGAGTAGGTTTCAACCTCATGGAATTTGGTTCAACCAAGTACCTACATGGGTTAGATAACATGCAAGATACAAATATATCCAAGACATAAGTTTTTCATCATAAGAGAAATATCAAGGATTAGTCATAAGCTCATGTCTTGCATGTAACCAATGGAGTTTCTACTCCAGGTTTGAAGCATCAATGATGTTCAATTCTCCTCTTAACCTGCAAAACACTTTCTCATCAAGAGGTTTAGTGAATATATCCGCTAATTGCTTTTCGGTGCGAACATGCTTAAGATCAATGTCACCCTTAGCAACATGATCTAGAATGAAATGATGACGAACTTCAATATGCTTAGTTCGAGAATGTTGCACAGGATTATGACCAATTTTGATAGCACTTTCATTATCACAAAGCAATGGAACATGTCTCAGATATATCCCATAATCTTTAAGAGTTTGGGTCATCCAAAGTAATTGAGCACAACATGAACGAGCGGCAATATATTCAGCTTCGGCAGTGGATAAGGATACCGAATTTTGTTTCTTGGAGGACCAAGACACAAGAGATCTACCAAGAAATTGACAAGTACCCGAAGTGGACTTTCTATCAACCTTGTCTCCGGCATAGTCCGAGTCGGAATAGCCAACAAGATCGAAAGAAGCACTCTTTGGATACCAAATGCCAAAATTTGGTGTATGGATTAAGTATCTCACTATCCTTTTCACGGCCTTAAGATGACATTCTTTAGGGGCAGCTTGATATCGTGCACATAGATATAACAATGAACCAATCATAGAGCGATAAACCTTTTGATCAACCGGTTCACCATCTTTGGTTAAGTCAAGATGTCCACTAGTAGGCATGGGTGTAGTCATACCTTTGCATTCTTGCATATTGAACTTCTTGAACAAGTCCTTGGTGTACTTCGTTTGTGAGACAAAATTACCTTCCTTAGTTTGCTTGATTTGCAAACCAAGAAAGAATTTGAGTTCACTCATCATAGACATCTCAAACTTCTCCGACATTAGCTTCCCAAACTTTTCACTAAAATGAGGGTTAGTTGAACCAAACATAATATCATCAACATAAATTTGGCACACAAAGAGTTCACCATTAACCCTTTTAGTAAAAAGAGTAGAATCAATTTTCCGAATTTCAAAGCCTTTGTCAATAAGGAACTTGGTCAAGCATTTATACCATGCTCTAGGAGCTTGTTTAAGTCCATAAAGAGCTTTGTGAAGTTTGTAAACATGATTAGGTTTCTTAGGATTAACAAAGCCGGGAGGTTGTTTAACATAAACTTCCTCCTCTATTTCACCATTTAGAAAAGCACTTTTAATGTCCATTTGGTACAAGGTGATATCATGGTGATTAGCATAGGCAAGTAAGATGCGAATGGACTCAAGTCTAGCAACGGGGGCGTAAGTCTCACCATAGTCCATACCTTTGACTTGTCTGTAGCCTTGGGCGACGAGACGTGCTTTGTTGCGAACTACTTGTCCATCTTCATCTTGCTTGTTGCGAAACACCCATTTGGTACCGATGATGTTGTGGTTGTTGTCGGGCTTCTCAACCAATGTCCAAACTTGGTTCCTCTCAAAGTTGTGTAGCTCCTCATGCATAGCATTTATCCAATCCGGATCTTCCAATGCTTCTTCGACCTTCATAGGTTCAATGCTAGAGATGAAAGAATAGTTTTCACAAAAGTTAGCTAAACGAGTTTTAGAGCGAGTGATTCTCCCGGTTTGAATATCATTGTAGATTTGCTCGACGGGACGGTCTTTAGAAATTCTTGCTCGAACTCGTGAAAGCTTTTGCTTGGGTCTTCGTTGAACATCTTCTTCATCTTGTTCTTCTTCTTGGCCTTGTTTATTGTTGGCGTTGTCGTTCTCTTGTCGTGGTGGAGAAGGAGGTTGTTGACGTTCATCTTGATGCACTTCCTCGTTTTCTTCATCTTGGTGTGTCCCACTTGTGGATGCTTCCGTATCAACTCTTGGTTCACCTTGTCGTGAAGTAGAAACTTCCACTTGGACGGACGAGGTACTCTCCTTCACCTCCGTTGGACGGACCTTGCCAATAGACAAGTCTTGGATTGCTTCCGAAGGATCTTTGTCTCCTACATCAATTGGCAATTGCTCTACTTGCGAGCCGTTAGATTCATCAAACTTCACATCTACCATCTCTTCAACCTTTCGGGTGAAATTGTTGTAGACACGGTAAGTGTGAGAGTTTGAGCCATAACCTAGTAGGAAACCTTCATAAGACTTAGGAGCAAATTTAGAACGACGATGCTTATCAAGAATGTAGCACTTTGAGCCGAATACTCGAAAGTATCCAACTTGGGGTTTGTTACCGGTGAGTAGCTCGTATGCCGTCTTGCCTAGTAGCTTGTGAAGATACAAGCGATTTGTTGCATGACAAGCTGTCACAACCGCTTCTACCCAAAAGTGCTTCGACATCTTGTACTCATCAAGCATCGTTCTCGCCATTTCGATGAGCGTCCGGTTCTTCCTCTCAACAACTCCATTTTGTTGAGGTGTGTACGTAGCCAAGAACTCGTGTGAAATCCCTTCTTCGTCAAGAAAGGTGTCCACATTTGCGTTCTTGAACTCCGTTCTGTTGTCGCTGCGAACCTTCTTGATCTTCACTTCAAATTGGTTTTGGGCCTTCCTAGCGAAGTTTTTGAAGATCTTTTGGACCTGCGATTTATCATCGAGAAAGAACACCCGCGTAAATCTGGAAAAATCATCTACTATAACTAGACCAAAAGAATTTCCACCGAGACTCTTGTAAGAGTTGGGACCAAAGAGATCCATGTGAAGTAGCTCGAGTGGCCTCTTCGTTGTCACGATGTTCTTCACGGGATGCCTTCCTCCAACCTGTTTACCTGCTTGACAAGCACTGGAAAGTCTATCCTTATCAAATATGACATCATTAACTCCAAGGATATGATTCCCCTTAATAAGCTTGTCAAGGTTTCACATACCAACATGACCTAATCGTCTATGCCATAACCAGCCTTTTGAGGATTTAGCAATGAAGCAAGTTTTAGGTTGAGCCTTTTTAGTGAAATCAACAATTTATAGATCACCTCTACGCACACCAGTAAAGACCATTTTATGATTATCTCGACGAAACACTTGGCAATCTACTTCAGTGAATAGAACATTGAAACCGAAATCAACAAGTCTAGATACTGAAAGTAAGTTGTAACCAAGAGATTCAACGAGGATAACATTTTGTATGGAGCTATCATGTGAGATGGCCACCTTACCGAGGCCAACCACCTTACCCTTTGAGTTGTCACCGAAAATGACAAACTTTCGAGGACCATCATTTTCAGCAAGCTCACGAAACATGTCTTTATCTCCGGTCATGTGATTGGTACATCCACTATCAAGAACCCATTCCTTTCCTCCTGACATATATCCCCTAAGATTTTCCATAAGACCAAAATGTCTCATTGCATCATCAAGATCGAAGTCACTATCATCATCCTCATCATAGTATCCATGTTCAACATCGTCATGTGGTGGATCAAATCCTAGAGAGGGTGATTCATTAGAATGAGTTTTACAATAATCTTGCTTATGAATTCTTATAGCTTCGGAAATAATGTCACTAATAATACCAACATTTCCTTTGGCACGCATAAGGTTTGTAAGTTCAAATAGACGATCACCAAACATAGGATCACTAGTATTCATTTTACTCAAAGCAATAGACTTATAGAGAATTTCATCAAGATTTTTCAAAGAATAATCAGGAAATCATTCCTCAAGAAATTTCCATATAGTGTAGGCACACTCAAAAGTAGGCAAGATTCTAATCAAGTTTCTAGGCAAGCCTCTAGTGATAAGATTAACAGTTCTAAGATTTCTAGTCATGTCAATAGCTTCATCAAGGGTAGGATGCATAGGATCAACATGAGGTGCACAAGGGCTAGCAATGTACTTGTTAAAATGATATTGATTGAAAATAACAAGCATCTCATTTTTCCACTCACGAAAATACTGTCCATCAAGAATAGGCACTCTATGTCTAAGACTCCCCAAAGTAGACTCATCCATCTTCCTCCAATGGTGATTAAACCAAGGCAATGGAGACCAATGCTCTGATACCACTTGTAGGACCTTGAGAAGAGGTGTCTAGAGGGGGGGTGATTAGACACTAAGTACTAAAGTTGCAGTTTTTAAGTTTCTTTAAAGTTTGAGTGGAGTTTAGGCACAAGTTTAACATTCACAACATATAGCAAGCAAGCATGCAAATAGTATATGAGCAGCGGAAAATAAAGCATGCAACTTGCAAGAATGTAAAGGGAAGGGATTGGAGGATTCAAACGCAATCGGAGACGCGGATGTTTTTGGCGTGGTTCCGATAGGTGGTGCTATCGTACTTCCACGTTGGTGTAGACTTCAACCCACGTAGGGTAACGGTTGCGCGAGTCCACGGAGGGCTCCACCCACGAAGGGTCCACAAAGAAGCAACCTTGTCTATCCCACCATGGCCGTCGCCCACGAAGGACTTGCCTCACTAGCGGTAGATCTTCACGAAGTAGGTGATCTCCTTGCCCTTACAAACTCCTTGGTTCAACTCCACAATCTTGTCGGAGGCTCCCAAGTGACACCTAGCCAATCTAGGAGACACCACTCTCCAAGAAGTAACAAATGGTGTGTTGATGATGAACTCCTTGCTCTTGTGCTTCAAATGATAGTCTCCCCAACACTCAACTCTCTCTCATAGGATTTGGATCTGGTGGAAAGAAGATTTGAGTGGAAAGCAACTTGGGGAAGGCTAGAGATCAAGATTCATATGGTAGGAATGGAATATCTTGGCCTCAACACATGAGTAGGTAGTTCTCTCTCAGAAATAGGATGTTGGGTTCAGTCTGATGGCTCTCTCCACGAATGAAGAGGAGGTGGAGGGGTATATATAGCCTCCACACAAAATCTAACCGTTACACACAATCTACCAAACTCGGTGGGACCGAATCATTAAACTCGGTCAGACCGATTTAGCAAATAATGTGACCGTTAGGGTTTTCGGTGGGACCGATATGGTTAGGGTTAGGGCATAACGTAATCTCGGTAAGACCGATTACACAAACTCGGTGGGACCGATTTTGGTAATAAGCTTTCCAGAGAGTTGGTCAGGCAAACTCGGTTTGACCGATTATCAAACTTGGTGGGACCGATTATGATAATAAGTTAACCAGAGAGTTTGCATTGTAATCTCGGTAGTACCGATTGCTCAAACTCGGTGAGACCGATTTTGATAATGGACATACATAGAGAGATTACAATCCCATCTCGGTGAGACCGAGATCCCTATCGGTGAGACCGATTTGCCTAGGGTTTGTGGCAGTGGCTAAGACATCAAAACTCGGTGGCGCCGGATAGAAAGAATCAGTGGGGCCGAGTTTGACTTTAGCTTTAGGACAAATGTATGGAAGTGGGAAAGTAGTTGAGGGTATTTGGAGCATAACACTAAGCACTTGAAGCAAGAGGCTCATTAAGCAACACCTCATCCCTTCTTGATAGTATTGGCTTTTCCTATAGACTCAATGTGATCTTGGATCACTAAAATGTAAAATGAAGAGTCTTGAGCTTGAAGCTTGAGCCAATCCTTTGTCCTTAGCATCTTGAAGGAGTTCCCACATCCTTTAGTCCATGCCACTCCATTGTTGAACTTATCTGAAACATACTAGATAAAAGTGTTAGTCCAACAAGAGATATGTTGTCATTAATTACCAAAACCACCTAGGGAGCACTTGTGCTTTCAGGTACCACTACTTTGGTGCGTGCGACCTATAGTTGTCGTCACTTTAGGTCTCCTTTTCAAACCGCGGCTACGCTTCATAGTACATAGTTTTTCATGCATTTATCCTCCTATATGTACTCCTAGGCTATTTCCACGTGCTCCCATTCGCCGACATGTGGGACATAGAGCATCTGGGTTGTAGTGCATGCACGACTCGGAGCATATGCCGGGGTACTTTACATTTCAGACCTCACGAATTACATGCAAATCCCCCCGCAGAAGAATAAATAAATGAATGAATTACTACATGAAACCGGATTATTTTCGTGGAAACCGGAGCACGTTCATTAAATTTTGGACATAACACGTTTATAAAAAATGACCGGACCTAAACCAGTTTAAGGGCCTCTTTGATTTTTCCCGCAAAAAAGGCCTCTTTGATTCGCAGGATACTGAAAAAACAAGAATGGGGAAAGTATGATGGCGATGAACCGAGACGAGGAGAACTCTAACTCAGTTAGAGGTTAGAGTTAGATTCTAACCCTGAACTAACTCTAAACCAAAGAGGTGTATGGATGGCAAGGTTAGATTGACAATAAATGCTCTATCTCAATCATTTGACTACTTTCGATCTTATTTCCTGCCGGATTTGGAGGTGCTTGGACACGTTTTAGTTCCATGACTGAAAGTAGTGGGACTAAAACTTGCTAGCCTCACCCATGCTTGGATCCAAATACTAAAGAGACTAAAATCAAGTTAATGAGCATTTATTATCCTCCAAACCCTCTAATCCAGAAATCTCCTGTGTTAAAGGAGAGGAGTTAAATGAGGAGAGAGAGGACTAATCCACATTTTAGTACGGGCGCAATCTTAGATGAGCTTAAAGAGTGGAACTTAGCTTTTAACGGTGTTGGAGGTTTACAACGTTTTGTGAGACATTATCCTAGGGTTATTTAGTTGGAGTGGGTGCTCCCATGTTGGTGTTTGCATCAACGTGTGGAATCTTGTAAATTGTGTTCTCCTTCTTCTATAAAAATACGGTACGCGATTGCGTACTCTCAAAAAAAACATTTTAGTAGGGGTACCCCTGACTAAAATTTTTTTAGTCTCAAGACTAGTTTTAGCCCCTCTTTAGTCAGGGGTGCTTGGAACTTTAGCCTCTTAAAGAGACTATTTTTAGTCGGACTAAAATAAGTCCCTTGGATCCAAGCACCCTCTTGGGTGTGGCCGGATCTTCTGTGGCCTCCTCCCGCTAACAATTGACATAAACAAACCATCTATACAAATCAAGCATGCAAAACATGATAATTTTTACTTTGTCCATACAAATGAGAAATCCCACTTAAACATACAAGTCGTCAATCAAGCTTCACAGAATAAAAAACACTTCATGAAACAAAGAATGAGCTAACTCATCACGGAAGTCATTCACGATAGGGAGGGAGCCCAGAGTCCCTCACGCACCGAGGGAGGAGCTCGCCATCATCGCTCTGGAGGAAGGCTCTGTAGAGCCCAAGCCCCGGGAACCCCTCCGACTGGCTCTTGGGTCGCCAGACATCAGAGCCGCGGAGCATCAGTGGATCAACTGGCGGAAGAGAGGCTCCGGCGCACCCCCTACCTAGAGGGCTAAATGTCAGATTTCGGGTTCCAGCAAAACCCTCAAGGTTCGAACACTGGGGTGCACAAGAAGATCTCTCCTCTCCCAAGCTCTCGCACTCCATGATCTAGCGGACTAACTCGCCAAACCCAAAGAACACGGGGACACAAGATTTATACTGGTTCGGGCCACCGTTGTGGTGTAATACCCTACTCCAGTGTGGTGGTGGTGGATTGCCTCTTGGGCTGAGGATGAACAGTACAAGGGGAAGAACAGCCTCCTGAACAGCCTCCACGGTGACCTCCGTCCTGCCGCCCTGTGATACGTCTCCGTCGTATCTACTTTTCCAAACACTTTTGCCCTTGTTTTGGACTCTAACTTGTATGATTTGAATGGAACTAACCCGGACTGACGCTGTTTTCAGCAGAATTGCCATGATGTTGTTTTATGTGCAGAAAACAAAAGTTCTCGGAATGACCTGAAACTCCACGGGATGTCTTATAAAAAAAATCCTCACCAAAGATGAAGACCAGGGGGCCCACACCCTGTCCACGAGGGTGGGGGCGCGCCCCCCTACCTCGTGGGACCCCTGGAGCCCCTCCGACGCCAACTCCAACTCCATATATTGGCTTTCGGGGAGAAAAAAATCAAAGAGAAAGTTTCATCACGTTTTACGATACGGAGCCGCCGCCAAGCTATAATCTCTCTCGGGAGGGCTGATCTGGAGTCTGTCGGGGCTCCGGAGAGGGGGATTCGTCGCCGTCGTCATCATCAACCATCCTCCTTCACCAATTTCATGATGCTCACCGCCGTGCGTGAGTAATTCCATCGTAGGCTTGCTGGACGGAGATGGGTTGGATGAGATTTATCATGTAATCGAGTTAGTTTTGTTAGGGTTTGATCCCTAGTATCCACTATGTTCTGAGATTGATGTTGCTATGACTTTGCTATGCTTAATGCTTGTCACTAGGGCCCGAGTGCCATGATTTCACATCTGAACCTATTATGTTTTCATGAATATATGTGTGTTTTTGATCCTATCTTGCAAGTCTATAGTCACCTACTATGTGTTATGATCCGGCAACCCCGAAGTGACATTAATCGGGACCACTCCCGGTGATGACCACAGTTTGAGGAGTTCATGTATTCACTATGTGCTAATGCTTTGTTTCGGTTCTCTATTAAAAGGAGGCCTTAATATCCCTTAGTTTCCAATAGGACCCCGCTGCCACGGGAGGGTAGGACAAAAGATGTCATGTAAGTTCTTTTCCATAAGCACGTATGACTATATTCGGAATACATGCCTACATTACATTGATGAATTGGAGCTAGTTCTGTGTCACCCTATGTTATGAATGTTACATGACGATCCGCATCCGGCATAATTATCCATCACTGATCCGGTGCCTACCAGTTTTCCATATACTGGTTTACACTTATTTACTTTCCTGCTGCTACTGTTACAATCACTACAAAAATACCAAAAACTTTACTTTAGCTGTCTTTACTTTTGTTACCGTTACCGCGACTATCATATTACTTTGCTACTAAACACTTTGCTGCAGATACTAAGTTTCCAGGTGTGGTTGAATTGACAACTCAGCTGCTAATACTTGAGAATATTCTTGGGCCCCCCTTGTGTCGAATCAATAAATTTGGGTTGAATACTCTACCCTCGAAAACTGTTGCGATCCCCTATACTTGTGGGTTATCAAGACCTTTTTCTGGCGCCGTTCTCGGGGAGCATAGCTCTATTCTTTGAGTCACTTGGGATTTATATCTGCTAGACACTATGAAGAACTTGAAAGACGCTAAGATAACAATTTATCCCTCAACTACGAGGGGAGGTAAGGAACTGCCATCTAGCTCTGCACTTGATTAAGCTAGCGACACCTAAACCTGCTTCTGCTATTCGTTCCGATATGTCACATGTTATTGCTGATGCCACTTCTGCTATGCATGATACTTATGATGAAACTACTTCTATGCTTGATACTACTGTGCCCCTTGGTGAATTTCTAGATGAACAAATTTCTAGGTCTAGAGAAAGAGAAATTATTGAAACTGAATACAATGATGAAAGTGATGATGAAAATATGCCTGCTATTCCTGAGGGTTATCTTTTTATGCTGAATCTTCTGCAGCTATTTTTGCTTGTAAGGATAGATATGAACTTAAGAGGCTGCTAGTTAAATGGAGTAAAGAATCTCTTAGAGATAGGATGAGACCTGACCCTGCTTTTGCTACTTCACCTATCGTGTTCCGATAAGGATTATGAATTCTCTGTTGATCCTGATATAATTACTTTGGTTGAATCTGATCCTTTTTATGGTTATGAATCTGAAACTGTTGTGGCACATCTTACTAAGTTAAATGATATAGCTGCCCTGTTTAATAATGATGAGAGATCGTGCTACTTTTATATACTCAAAATATTTCCGTTCTCATTAAAGGGTGATGTTAAGATATGGTTTAATTCTCTTGATCCTGGTTGTGTGCGTAGTCCCCAGGATATGATTTATTACTTCTCTGCTAAATATTTCCCTACTCATAAGAAACAAGCTGCTTTGAGGGATATATATAATTTTGTGCAAATTGAAGAAGAGAGTATCCCGCAAGCTTGGGGGAGGCTTCTCAAGTTACTTAATGCTTTGCCTGATCACCCTCTTAAGAAACTTGAAATACTTGATATCTTCTATAATGGACTAACCGATGCTTCCAGAGATTACCTAGATAGTTGTGCTGGTTCTCTTTTCAGGGAAAGAACACCGGATGAAGCTGAAATTTTATTGAATAATATGTTGACAAATGAAAATAATTGGGAACCTCCTGAGCCAATTCCTGAGCCAGCTCCTGAGCTAATTACTGAGTCTATTCCTAAACCAACTCCGAAGAAGAGAGGTGTTCTATTTCTCAGTCCTGAAGATATGCAAGAGGCAAAGAAATCTATGAAAGAAAAAGGTATTAAAGCTGAAGATGTTAAGAATTTACCTCCTATTGAAGAAATACATGGTCTTAATTTACCGCCTGTTGAAGATGTGTATGATCTCAATTCCTTATTCACTGAAGAACCTCCTGATCCTGATGTCCCGACACAGGTAGTAAAGGTAAATTCTCTCTATAGATATGATAAAGCTGAAGTACCTCCTACTAAAATTGCTAGTCAGTGCTTGGATGAGTTTGATAACTTTATGTTTAAGCAAGATGACTTTAATGCTTATTTTGGTAGACAATTGAAACAGAATACCTTTATGATTAAACGCTTGAGTGATTATATGGCTAATATTAGAGGTGAACTTAAACTTGTTAGCAAACATGCTTCTATGGTTACCACTCAAGTAGAAAAAGTACTTAAAGCTCAGAAAGAAGTACTTGATGAAATGAATAGTAAGAAAAATGATTATGCTGTTAGAGTGGCTACTAGAACTGGTAGAATGACTCAGGAACCTTTGTATCCTGAAGGCCACCCTAAGAGAGTCGAGCAAGATTCTCAGAGAAATAAAATTGATGCACCTAGTTCTTCTAAAAGGAAGAAAAGAAAAATGATAGAACTGTGCAAACTTCTAGTGAACCTATTGATGAAACACCTGATAATCCAAATGATATCTCTATGTCTGATGCTGAAACACAATCTGGTAATGAACATGAACCTAGTGGAAATGTTAATGATAATGTTCATGGTGATGCTCAACCTAATAATGATAATGATGTAGAAGTTGAACCTGCTGTTGATCTTGATAACCCACAATCAAAGAATCAACGTTATGATAAAAGAGACTTCGTTGCTAGGAAACATGGTAAAGAAAGAGAACCATGGGTTCAGAAACCCATGCCTTTTCCTCCCAAACCATCCAAGAAAAAGGATGATGAGGATTTTGAGCGCTTTAGTGAAATGATTAGACCTATCTTTTTGCGTATGCGATTGACTGATATGCTCAAAATGAATCCTTATGCTAAATATATGAAAGATATTGTTACAAATAAAAGAAAGTTACCGGAAGCTGAAATTTCCGCCATGCTTGCTAATTATACTTTTAAGGGTGGAATACCAAAGAAACTTGGAGATCCAGGAGTACCTACTATACCATGCTCCATTAAAAGAAATTATGTTAAAACTGGTTTATGTGATCTTGGAGCCGGTGTTAGTGTTATGCCTCTCTCTTTATATCGTAGACTTGACTTGAGTAAGTTGACACCTACTGAAATATCTTTGCAAATGGCTGATAAATCAACTGCTATACCTGTCGGTATTTGTGAGGATGTGCCTGTTGTGGTTGCAAATGTTACTATTTTAACGGACTTTGTTATTCTTGATATTCCCGAGGATGATAGTATGTCTATTATTCTTGGAAGACCTTTCCTTAACACTGCAGGGGCTGTTATTGATTGCAACAAAGGCAATGTCACTTTTCATGTTAATGGTAATGAGCATACGGCACACTTTCCGAGGAAACAACCTCAAGTTCATAGTATCAACTCTATTGGAAAAATTCCATCGATTATATTTGGAGGTTTTGAATTTCCTCTCCCTACTACCAAGAAGAAATATGATATACTTATTATTGGGGATGTCCATATCCCCGTGGAGGTAACATAGTGTTATTCGAAATTTCTCCGGTTCCATGAGTATCGGAATGAGTTTGTTAACAAGACTTGATCAACCTTGTTAGTGGATTCTTTTTGATGAGCATGAGATGGATGAAACTAGAAGCACAACCTTCTGTACCCTCTTTATATTCTCTGTTATTTAGTAGAAATAAAGTAAAATAATATTTTTCTGTATGTTTCCTGATTTATCCGTTCAATATAAAAATATCCTGAAAATATAAGTCCTCAGAATGCCATGCCAATTTAATATGATTTTTTCGGGAATATTTGAAGATTTTTAGTGCAAAAATTACCGCGGGGGTAGCTGCCACCTGGCCACGAGGGTGGAGGGCGCGCCCTACCCCCCTGGGCGTGCCCCCCCTGCCTCGTGGGCCCACGGTGGCCCTCCTCCACTTATCCCTTCACCCATCTTCTTCCTCTGCCTCACACAAACCCGAAAAACCAACTCAAGCTCGTGTTCCAGTCACTTTTGCTGTGATTTTCGATCTCCTTGCTCAAAGCACCTCTCGCAAAACTTCTTGGGGAGATTGTTCCTTGGTATGTGACTCCTCCATTGGTCCAATTAGTTTTTGTTCTAGTGCTTTATTCTTTGCAAATTTGTGCTACATAGGTGACCATGTTCTTGAGCTTGCATGTCAAATTTATATGGTTCCAAGTAGTTCTAATGCTTGATATATGCTCTAGGCACTTGTATGAGTAGTTGCTATCAGTTTTATTGAAGTTGGTTCACTTTTGTTTGAAGTTACTAAAAATTTCAGAATTATTTTTCAGAGAAAACAATATGCTTAGGAAGATGTTCCAAGGTGGTTCTTCAAGGAAGCAAGGTCCCAGGCTTGCAATGCGTGATCTCGACGAGGAACCACCAAGAGACGCTCTTGTGAGGCCCGTGAATGGCCTTCTGAAAATTTTATGGATCAAGCGGAATTAAAGAAGAATTTAACGATATTTGCGTCATGCCGGTCTTGAGGACTTTGAAGTGACAAATGCCCAAGATCGTGACCTCACAAGTTCATTTGTGGAGGTTTGAGTTTTCATCTTCGCGTAATTCTCCTTCAGTCATGTTTGACCTTTATGACAAATCTTATACCATGGACTTAGAGGATTTCACTCTTGCATGAAAACTTCCATCTTGGGGTAGTATCAGGGATCCCCCTAAATCTGAATATAGAGACTTTCTTGCTAGAATAACTGTGGGGGAATCTAGGGATATAACGCAAGCCACTATAGGGAGCATTCACTTTCCTGCTATACATTAATTTGCTCTCTTCATAGGCACATGCATAAATGCTAAGGATGAAGCATGTCACATGTGTGCTCTGATCTCAGCATTCTCGTGGAGTGCTGTGTTAGGAGACCAATTAAAGCTCAGAAAGAAGTACTTGATGAAATGAATAGTAAGAAAAATGATTATCTGTTAGAGTGGCTACTAGAACTGGTAGAATGACTCAGGAACCTTTGTATCTGAAGGCCACCCTAAGAGATCGAGCAAGATTCTCAGAGAAATAAAATTGATGCACCTAGTTCTTCTAAAAGGAAGAAAAGAAAAATGATAGAACTTGCAAACTTCTAGTGAACCTATTGATGAAACACCGATAATCCAAATGATATCTCTATGTCGATGCTGAAACACAATCGTAATGAACATGAACCTAGTGGAAATGTTAATGATAATGTTCATGTGATGCTCAACCTAATAATGATAATGATGTAGAAGTTGAACTGCTGATCTTGATAACCCACAATCAAAGAATCAACGTTATGATAAAAGAGACTTCGTTGCTAGGAAACATGGTAAAGAAAGAGAACCATGGGTTCGAAACCCATGCCTTTTCCTCCAAACCATCCAAGAAAAGGATGATGAGGATTTTGAGCGCTTTTGAAATGATTAGACCTATCTTTTTCGTATCGATTGGTGATATGCTCAAAATGAATCCTTATGCTAAATATATGAAAGATATTGTTACAAATAAAAGAAAGTTACGGAGCTGAAATTTCCCCATGCTTGCTAATTATACTTTTAAGGGTGGAATACCAAAGAAACTTGGAGATCGAGTACCTACTATACCATGCTCCATTAAAAGAAATTATGTTAAAACTGGTTTATGTGATCTTGGAGCGGTGTTAGTGTTATGCCTCTCTCTTTATATCGTAGACTTGACTTGAGTAAGTTGACACCTACTGAAATATCTTTGCAAATGGCTGATAAATCAACTGCTATACACGCCGGTATTTGTGAGGATGTCTGTTGTGGTTGCAAATGTTACTATTTTAACGGACTTTGTTATTCTTGATATTCGAGGATGATAGTATGTCTATTATTCTTGGAAGACCTTTCCTTAACACTGAGGGCTGTTATTGATTGCAACAAAGGCAATGTCACTTTTCATGTTAATGGTAATGAGCATACGGCACACTTTCAGAAACAACCTCAAGTTCATAGTATCAACTCTATTGGAAAAATTCCATCGATTATATTTGGAGGTTTTGAATTTCCTCTCCCTACTACCAAGAAGAAATATGATATACTTATTATTGGGGATGTCCATATCCCCGTGGAGGTAACATAGTGTTATTCGAAATTTCTCCGGTTCCATGAGTATCGGAATGAGTTTGTTAACAAGACTTGATCAACCTTGTTAGTGGATTCTTTTTGATGAGCATGAGATGGATGAAACTAGAAGCACAACCTTAGTACCCTCTTTATATTCTCTTATTTAGTAGAAATAAAGTAAAATAATATTTTTCTATGTTTCTGATTTATCCGTTCAATATAAAATATCCTGAAAATATAAGTCCTCGAATGCCATGCCAATTTAATATGATTTTTTAGGAATATTTGAAGATTTTTAGTGCAAAAATTACATGGGGTAGCCACACTGCCACGAGGGTGGAGCGCCCTACCCCTGGCGTGCCCCTGCCTCGTGGGCCACGGTGGCCCTCCTCCACTTATCCCTTCACCCATCTTCTTCTCTGCCTCCACAAACCCGAAAACCAACTCAAGCTCGTGTTCCAGTCACTTTTGCTGTGATTTTCGATCTCCTTGCTCAAAGCACCTCTCTAAAACTTCTTGGGGAGATTGTTCCTTGGTATGTGACTCCTCCATTGGTCCAATTAGTTTTTGTTCTAGTGCTTTATTCTTTGCAAATTTGTGCTACATAGGTGACCATGTTCTTGAGCTTGCATGTCAAATTTATATGGTTCCAAGTAGTTCTAATGCTTGATATATGCTCTAGGCACTTGTATGAGTAGTTGCTATCAGTTTTATTGAAGTTGGTTCACTTTTGTTTGAAGTTACTAAAATTTCAGAATTATTTTTCAGAAAACAATATGCTTAGGAAGATGTTCCAAGGTGGTTCTTCAAGGAAGCAAGGTCCAGGCTTGCAATGCGTGATCTTGACGAGGAACCACCAAGAGGCGCTCTTGTGAGGCCACATGAATGGCCTTCGAAAATTTTATGGATCAAGCGGAATTAAAGAAGAATTTAGCATATTTGCGTCTGCCGGTCTTGAGGACTTTGAAGTGACAAATGCCAGTATCGTGACCTCACAAGTTCATTTGTGGGGAGGTTTGAGTTTTCATCTTACGTAATTCTCCTTCAGTCATGTTTGACCTTTATGACAAATCTTATACCATGGACTTAGAGGATTTCACTCTTGCATGAAAACTTCCATCTTGGGGTAGTATCGAGGATCCCCTAAATCTGAATATAGAGACTTTCTTGCTAGAATAAGCTGTGGGGAATCTAGGGATATACTAAGCCACTATAGGGAGCATTCACTTTCCTATACATTAATTTGCTCTCTTCATAGGCACATGCATAAATGCTAAGGATGAAGCATGTCACATGTGTGCTCGATCTCGCATTCTCGGGAGTCTGTGTTGGAGACCAATCTTATCATATAGGAGCCATTGTAGCTCGTAGGTTGCATCTTAATAGACATAACGAGATTTATTTGGGGAATTTATGCAACCGCTTAGCTAATTTTCTTGAGATAGACATTCGTGAGGGTGAGATGGAGTTACCCCTACTTATTTAGATTTTGATTCTATGGTTTCCCACTAGTTTGTTGAGAGGTGAACCACCTCTCCGATGTCGACTAATCTTCAACAAAGCGGCATGTTGTCCATGTTACTCTTCTGCTCCTGCCTTCTTTGATTCTCAGAGAGGAAGATGTATTATAACCAGAGAGGAGGCAGATGAGTCGAAGGAGAGCGAAGGCAGCTCGGCGCCATCTGCACTCAGGAGGCGATAGCGCTGCATCGATCGACCAGCTACACCCTACGGGTATCGGCCAGGCTATCACGGCAATAGACCAACAGGCCAAAAGCCTAAGCTTGGGGAATACGATTTCCACCGACATTACATTCATGTTCACACAACTCATTGCTAGATGTCGGTGCTCATACTCTTTCACTGTAATATCCATGCTAGTTTATTTTCCTTTTCCTGCTTTCTTCTTGTGTGTTCAATAAACCCTAAGAAAAACCAAAAAAATTAGTAGTAGTTTATTTTTCCTGCTGTAGTAGTAATAATTAAAAAACCCAAAAATATTTCCCTTTTTTTGCTTGTTGGGAGCTTTCCTTGTAAATAGTTTTATTTCTTTTCTTTGGGGTCAGGGAGAAGACCATGATTAAATTGTTGAAGTGGCTCTTATATGCAATTGTTGATTTAACCAAGAGCCCATATTGCCTTGTCTTCTCCTTTTTATTGAATGCTCAGATTCCGCTTAGTCCAATGCCGGCACTCTTATTATTATTCCATCGTTTGGGTGCAAGTGAAAGGCAATTATGATGAATATATGATGGGGACTG